>BLSH010481413.1:972102-1010753 GCA_018402905.1 Glandirana rugosa
GAGTTGACAAGTGGCACCTACCTTATTGCCGGGACGCCACGTCCTTCAGTCTCACTCCGAATCACACGTCCTGTAACCTGCCGCTCCTCCCTACTACAGTAGTTTCACCGTTACGCACACAACACCGTCGGTGCGAGGAAATAGTTCGTTGTGTACGTCGTTCGTACGAGCCTTTATAAAGCGATAACATACAAATTGTTTTTTTTTTGTGAATTCCCGCGTAAAAGAACAATAAGAGTCGAGGTGACCTTAGACCGAAGATAAGGATGCACCTCAGTCGGGAGTTACATACCTATTGATTAATGTCCATAAATAGTCCATAGACAAAAGTCCATACATTGAGGGCTGACTCCACGTAGGAATAGAAGCCAGATTCCAGTGGAGCTGAGAATAACAAGAAAATGCGCCCTTAAGTGTTTTTTTTTTGTTAAACATACAATAGCGAAATATTTCCGAGCATGCTTGCTGCATGTGTTGCTTGATAAAGGAGCGTGGCTGCCACAACACACGCATTGCCACTTTGATGACATCATCCCTCCTCGCCGTCCAATGTCCTGCACACTAAGCCTCACTCTGACTTCCTGCACCGCAGGGCCGTTATTCCATCCACGGTGAACAGTTGAGGGCTGCAGTGCCTTGCAGACACGGAACAGAGAATAACAAGAAAAGGCGTCCTTAAGTGTAGAAGTTAACATTTTTTTTTTTGTTAAACATACAATAGCGACGTATTTCTGAGCATGCTTGCTGCATGTGTTGCTTGATAAAGGAGCGCGGCTGCCACAACACATGCCTCGCCACTTTGATGACATCATCCCTCCTCGCCGTCCAGTGTCCTGCACACCAAGCCTCACTCTGACTTCCTGCACCGCAGGGCCGTTATTCCATCCACGGTGAACAGTTGAGGGCTGCAGTGCCTTGCAGACACAGAACCAAGGAACAGAGGATCACTGTCATCTATACCTGCCTCTGGGATGTCTCCCCTGCAGATGAGCCTTTTTAACCCTTCACAAATATGAGTTGCCAATTGTAATTTTTACAAAACAAATCGTTTCAACTTCTACACTTAGAGATGCCTCTTCTCCTTGTTATTCTCTGATCACCGCCACAGCAGTACAATGCCACTAGACCAGTGCTGCAAGACAGAGTCCCTAATCAGTGCTGCCTACTCACAGTTTCCCTAATCACCTCAGCACCAGACATAGTGTCCCCGATCACCACCACACCAGTCACAGTGTCCATGATCACCACCACGTCAAGCCATATTGTCCCTAATCACTACCACATCAGTCATTGTGTCCATGATAACCATCGCCACATAAGTTCCAGTGTCACTGATCACCACCACACCAGTCCCAATGTTCTTGATCCCCACCACACCAGTCATAGTTTCATCATAAGGACTTGTTTCTGAAGAGTGATCCATGTTTGGATCATTCTTCAGAGAGCATTTGACAGGCAGTGAGGAGGCATTGTATTGCTTCCTCACCACCTGATTTAACCCCATGGACTCCACACAAGCACCCTTCTATTCACTTGAATGAGTTGTGCTCAGTGGGTGTACAGGGGGTACAATGCCTGACACAGCTGTGAAGCAAAGCATCGCAGTTACGGCATGTGTATACCCCTGGCCACTGCCTCTGCAGCTAAAAGAGCTAGCGGTTGATGGGTAGTAAAACCATGACTCAAACAGGTTTTACCACCTACAATCTCACTTGTGAATGAGTCCTAATAGTGCAGCCTATCGGTGTCTCTGATCACCACCACGCCAGTCACAGTATTGCGAGACCAGTGTAGCTAGAATTAGTGTTCCTAATTGCCACCATATCAGACCAGTGCAGCCAGCCACAGTTTTCCTGATGACCACCACACCAGTCCTATTATCACCAGACCGGTGTATGTCAGCAACAGTGTTCCTTATCACTGCTACACCAGTTATAATGTCACAATACCAGTGTAAGTCAGCAACAGTGTTCTTGATTGTCGCTGCACCAGTCCCAATATCACCAGACCAGTGGAAGTCAGCAATCGTGTTCCTAATTGCCGCTATACTAGACACCAGTGTAACCAGACCAGTGTACATCAGCAACAATATACCTGATTGCTGCTACAAAAGTTGATGTGTCACCAGTCCAACACAGCCAGTAACAGTGTTCCTGATCACTTTCACACCAGTGCAGTGTTGCCCCTGCCTGTCCCCTGTACTGACCCTAGTCGATTTATTGATCACATTTCTGCCTGCTGCCTGGACCAATCCTTTGCCTGTTTACTGATCATGTCTCTGCCTGCCACCTAAACAGACCCATCTGCATGTCCAACTGACTATGTTCCTGCCCCTGTAACTGCAAGAGAGTCTGTTCTATTGAAGAACAACATACTTACTGGCTGGATCACTAGATGAAAATAGAAGAAAGAAAGCCTAAAAATGAAACGAATGCAGCCATCACATCTAAGAACTGGCAAGCTACCATAAATTACATTTTTGATTTTAGGTTTAGTACTGTTTGAAGAATAAATAGCTCTTTTGGGCTGTATGCAGTGGATCTCAGCACTGTATGAACTGTGTGTAGCCGTAGTTACATATAGTATACATTGCTGTGTACTGCCAGAGGGATCATTTAACATGATTTTAAGATGACTTATGGCATTTTCACTCATGAATGTGCTACAGTTGTGGTTCTGTAATAGCTTCTATGTCCTTATGAAAAATCTGTACATAAAGTATTTACAAAAAAAAAGATATTACAGAGGATACAGCAGTGTAAAAGTGACCAGCATCAGGATAAATGTAATTAGAAAATGCAGGCCATAAACAGGAGTGATGTAATGTTGGGTGGTTTACCAACTATCAACATAAAGTAGAAATTAAACTCATAAAGGCCCCCTTATGGGATTTTGCAAATCTGCTGACCATAGTTCAAGGGTGATGCGGTGCATTATGGTAAAAAAAAATATCCTGGTTGAATCTGCACATAAATTTGCCAGGACTGCAAATCTTGCATTCCACAAGATGAAATCCATGGTAGTGCTGAACCCTAAAATCATTCCTGGTGCTTGGGAGCCCGAATCCACTGCAGATATTATAAGACATTCAATTTGTGTGCTTATATGTGCAGCAAGCATGCGAATCCAACTGAGATGATCCAGCACTTTCAGGCATGAAGCTACACAGTAATAACATTTATTGATTAATTTTGTTCCATTTTAACTTAGTTTTCAATCATTCAAATTTCTAATGAGAAAAACCAGCATTGTCTCCATGTTCGTTGGCAGCCTGTGTACAACTGACTAATCCAGATCATTATCCCCCACCTAGGTGTAAATTATCTACAAATCCAAAGCAAATGTGGACAATATCCTGCTGAGAAATCTTTAATGGAATCCATTCTATGGTATTCCTTTATATTATATCCCCCTAAACTAAATAATCATTATATCCTTCCACAGGCTTAGCAAGAGAAAATCAAGCCATGTATGACTACCTTTAGCAGTGTAAATGTAAACATACACTTCACAAAGTGAACATGATTGATTCCTTTAGTAAATCAATGTAGAAAACGCTCACTTGTGTCCCACAGTAAACCCTACTAGTAGAAACTTAACATAGCCAGGCATTTTAAGTAACCACTTACTGCACCACTGGACATCAAAATTGCGATTTAGGTCCACTCCATAGCAGGTGCCATTATTGAATGGTGCACGATTTTTTCTCCAAAGACGTTCCTGGCGATGAAACATGACACTTGCATTATATTATCATTATTTTTTAAGTAATCTGTTTTGTATTAATATAAAATGGTACTTAAAAGTATAATAATATACAGTATTACAACATTTAAAGTGTAACTTCACTTTTGTTAAAAAAAAAAACTATTACAACATTAAATAATTTTTATCTAAACCATTCTGACATTTTATATCTAAAAGTTACCCTATAATTTTGACCAGCTATGATTTCCTATAATTCAAAAGACCCTTCTTTATCAACATAGTAACTGGGGACATGTTGGATGTATAGACCTCCCCCTGAAATGTAATTTTCTACTCTTCAGATTGCTCACTGTCTTTCCCAGAATTTGTTCTCGTATGACAACCCTGCAACTGATCAAGCCACTATAGCAGGCAAACCCTCCCACTCAGCACAGAGGAAGGAGGAAATAAACAAAATGTAAAAAAAGGGCTAAATTCCTTGTAATATATGGTGTTTATTTAACCAATGTTGCAAATAAAATCCATACTGTATACAGCATTTTCTTAGAAAACAGAGTAACCTTTTTTTGGCAGGCAAACTGTTCATAGTTTCAGTCAAATTGACTAATGCATAGGGATGCTGTTAAATTTCCCCTTAGTATCCAGAGATCATAGGTGTGCACACAGGGTGTGCCAGGTGTGCCCAGGCACATCCTAATCACCCTGTGCAGCACAGATTCCCCAACTGCCCTGGCTACCTTCCTGCCCGCCCCCCACCCACAGCACTGCCTGTTTCCCTCCTCTACCACCGGCTGTTGCTGCGCAAATGTTTTAGGATGGGTGGGGGATGGGGCCGGTAAATATGGAATTTACTGGCCCTTTCCCTTTCTGAATAAACATCATGAGTGATCGGTAGTGTGTGTTTGAGCTTTGGCGTGCACACCCTAATGCAATAGGCTGCTCACACCTATGCTAGGGATCAATGACCCCCAGCCACATTACTATTTAATAAACTACATGTATACAGTATGGTAGGCTATTATCTTTGGAATCCCAGAAAGTTTAAAGCAGTGTATACCACCTCCAGGATTGCTTCCCTTTTTTTAAAGCTACCATTTCAAAAATACATGAAAGAACAAAGTAAATGGACTTTAGAGGTACCCAAGAATTACAAACAAATTCATACAAAAATATAAACTTTTCTATCATTATAATATTTAAAAAAAAACATAAAATGTACAGTCATTAGAATGCCTCCCTCACATAGGTGTCCAGTATGCTTTAGAATTTAGTAAGGCAATACAAGACATCCACATTTTCACAAATACATTCATAGATTGATGATCAAGTAGATAGTGGGATCCTTATTCAATTCACACATCACAAATATGACATTTAATGTCTATTACATATATACAAGAGAATGCAGCGCAGTCAAGAGTGCATACATTCATATGTAGTGTATTTCAACATAAGCAGTCCATAGAAAAGTCCATAAAAAGGGAAATTACTTCATGCAGACAGATCCACATCCAGTGTGAGAAATGTAGAGATAATAGTGAACAATCCCTCCACCGGGTAGCGTGCTCGCTCACCACAAGGTTTGTCCCCAGTTCCACTAGAGGGTCAAACACACTTTCCCCTACAGGGGTATCAAAAGAGCTCTCACAGTACTACTCCTGCTCCGGGATCGTATAGAGCCTGGTCTCTCAGGAACAACAGTCTCACTACACAGACCTCAGGGACACCATTCAGCAGATGGGGTATAAAATACAAAGGGACAAGATCTAAGTGCTCACTGCATATCTACTGCACCATTTATTGTGAAAGTAATGTATTCACAAACATCATTCTTGAATATAGCATGCAAACGCCGAGACTCTGTGTCTCGTGGGACGGCAGCGGGTGACATCATGGTAAACTCCTCTTCCCATACACGTTATGTCAATTGCATGCCTTCGTCTGTGGGGTCATGACCCTGTTTTTTTGGCTTTTTTTTGTTAGGGAGAAGCCCTTCACCTCTGAGTTAGGAACCTGAAATTGTTTTAATTTCTCATGCAACCTTTTTTTTTTAATATTCATTTTCATTTCTAGTAGGCTTTGATGGATGCTGTCAGGAAAGAATGCCCATTCCTGTGCATAGGTGCACGCACACATGGCAGTTGTGCGCAGGGGCGCACGCGGGTGAGCTCATGTCAGTCTTGGCGCCTGAACATGCTCTTTAAACTGGACAGCACCATACGGTCGGTGCTGTTCATTCTACAGCGTTACCCGTGTCCCCAGCGTTGAGTTTATCTGAGCTCCTGTTCCTGCTTTGCCTTCCGCCTGCACCGACCCCGGCTTGCATACGACCACTCTTCTGATCCTTGTGTGCCATGCTGCCAGCCTGTTGACAACCCTGCTTGTACCCGACTATTCTCTTGCCTTCTCCACCTGTACCATGCTGCCTGCCTGTTGCCATCCAGGACTGTACCATTATGCAATCACCCAAGCAGGAGCCTAGGAGGAACCCTCCAGGCTTGCACCAGTGACCCATCCAAGCCCTCGTGCCTCGCTGCACTCTCAAACTCCCTGTCTGCACTACCAGGGTTTCCGGAGTCAGGATTGTAAGAAAGGTTGCTACCTGCACAAGTCAGACTCCACCACCAGGTGTGTGACAGATGCTTTGGGATTTGAATATAAAACTGGAAACAATTATATTTTTTATTTACTCAAACCCCTATAGATATGCTTAATTTTACAGCCTACAGCTTCCTGTGATTCACTGGGGCGGTTCTCTATGATGTCCCTCCGCATGCCGAGTGATCATGCGCTTTGGAACCGACAATCCTTGAGTATGTGGTAGACCAGTGTTTCTCAAACTTTTTTCAGTCAAGGCACCCTTTAAAATAATGGACAATCTCGAGGCACCCTCCAAAATTATTGACAGTCTCGAGGCATCCTTTAAAACTATGGACAGTCTCAAGGCACCCCATTCTAAAATATAAAAACCTATTCTAATAGTTTTACATAACATACACACACACACAATAGTTTTACATAACATACACACACGCAGGACACCCAACGTTAGATGTGCAAATTAGTACTAACTAGTATTCCAATGATTCTCTTCCTCTTCAGTTTTTGCTGATGAAAAGAGGCAGAGGAGGGTCAAACAAGGATGCTATGCAGGCAACTGACATCAGCCTTATCAGCTGATGATGTAATTGGTCATTTGAAGGTCAGCAGCTAGAGGGTCGTAATGGTGCACAAGGAACCTGTGGCATTTTGCCTAAAAACCTCAAGGCACCCCAGGGTGATAAAAGTGAGATGTAAATAGAATCTATGTACAGATATATTGGTATATGAACTATTTTTGAAATTGTTTTTAAATTTAAAACAGAATACAGAAGTAGCCTTCTTCATCATACTGAGGAGGAGGTGCGAATCAGAGAAATGTGTAGAGCAAAAAGGCTCCCGCTGTCCCCTTTATCATCAAGCTATTATTATATAGGTGTAAATATTATGTTGTGGATTAACTATAAGACTGACTAAATGGTAATGCCTACTGGACAGGAATGTGAGGGAGGCATTCTATTGACTGTACCTTTTATATTTTTTAAAAGGTGACGTTAATAAAAACAAAATTATATGAATTTAGTTATTATTCTTGGGTACCTCAAAAGTCTGTGTCACGTACCTTGCGGCTGAGCCTGATGTACAGAGGGAAGGCCTCTCATGCAGACCAGGTTTGGAGACCACTGATGTTGTGACAGTGGCCTTGAGAGAGCAGTGAGGTATGGGTGCCTGTGTAATCTTCCACTGGAAGTAGTGATGCATAGCGGATGTGTCAACATAATGGACCGAATAGCTGGAACAGCAGATGTCAGCAGGAACAACAGACCCTGGGCTGGTAGGCAGTGGGCAGCAGTAGTCAGCAGCTGATAGCTGGTGCAGGAAGACTGGTGGGCCACAGTATAGTAAGCTCCAGCAGCAGCCTGGCAGGTGCATGCAGGGCAGGTAAGAGACTGGATGCATGGTCAGAGAAGCCAGATCAGCAACAGACAGTCAGATGCAAGCATAAACAGCATGCAAGAAATGGCCAAGGTACAGGCAGAGGTTGGCAACATGAGATCAAGCAGATGGGCAGAAGGCAAGGCCCAGATGAAGGCCAAGGTCAGGGCAGGTAGCATTCAAGCAAAGTCAAGAGTAAGCTGGGTCAAACACAAATGTAAGCAAAATCAGATTCAGGAACACGGGTACAGCTGCAAATCAGACAATGGACTAGTGCAGCTATTGCATGTATATAAGCCTTTTGGCGCAAGTGTTAACGGCGAACACGCGCGCTTATGCACATTTGCATTTGCTTTGGAGCTTCAGCTCCGCTATGGCCAGCACATCCCTGACCAGTCTGTTTACTTTGTACTTTCATGTATTTTGTATAACCTTATCATGCAGTACTGGTCATTTTGTGCCCACGTTTCCATTTAGACTATATCTTATCTACAGCTTGATTCATGCTAGTAAGTAATAGTAAGTAAAGCATTAGCTATCACTCTGCCCCACCATGGCTAGGAGACCTGCTACTCTAATATACAGGGTGGGCCATTTATATGGATACACCTTAATAAAATGGGAATGGTTGGTGATATTAACTTCCTGTTTGTCGCACATTAGTATATGTGAGGGGGGAAACTTTTCAAGATGGGTGGTGACCATGGTGGCCATTTTGAAGTCGGCCATTTTGAATTCAACTTTTCAATAGGAAGAGGGTCAAGAGGGAACACATTTTATAAGTGGTCAGAAACTTGTAAATAACTCATGAAAGAATAAAGTTACATTAAAACCAAGCACACCATTGTTTTTCTTGTGAAATTCCCAATAAGTTTGATGTGTCACATGACCCTCTTCCTATTGAAAAAACAAACGTTGGATTCAAAATGGCCGACCCTGTACAGTGGCTGTAGTGTTATTTATCAACCCCTTTTCATACCTCATCCAGTTACAGAACGCCTTGTATTTTCTGAAGAGCTCACAGGATGCAGGGTGTTCTGTGAATAAATACGGGGAGAGAGGTGGGAAGCTAACAACACTGTGTAGGAAAGCCACGGTTCTTATAGCTGAAGTGGGCAAGGAGAAAAGAGAGAGCTTTTGCATACATCCTGGCATGAATGAAACTGTAAATATTAACTAAAGAAAGAGTAGCAATCCAGGAGGTGGCATACACCTCAATAGAGTTAACCTTTTCACACATCACACTTTAGCCGGTTTGCCTGAAGTTCTGCTATGAATGCTGTTTTTTTACTTATTTAGGTCCACTTGAATTTACAATGTTTTTTTTTTTTCTTTTATTATTTCTGCAGCTTACCGTTGTCCACGTGTAAATATATCCATCGATATTAAACACAGGTACAATGTAGAAATCAACTTCTTTTAGGACTTTGGCAAGAATAGCATCGGATTTGTGAGATGAAACAAGCTGTGAAATGGAATATTGCATAAATGAAAATTAAATAATTAACAGCATTAACTCATGGGTAGCTTTAAAGTAATAACATTGTCATATTTTGCTTGTTGGCATCATGTAATGCATATGCTAGTGTGGATGTTATTGTAAACGTGATCCTTGAATGGTATAAAAACAATTACTCAAATAATACCTTTTCATTTTTAACCACCACAACAGTAGCAACATGAATGTGAATAATAGTTGTTTGCAGCATCTCTAATTTCTGCAAGTTTTCATCAATGTTAAATAAAACACTTTTAAAGATCAATACATAATAAGGCTAGGTTCCCACCAATGCATTTTTTAGTGTGTTTTGCGGTTTGCAGAAACGCACTACAATTCATTTAACATGATTTCCTATGGGACATCTTTGCATTTTTGGAAAGGGTCAGAGGATTTTTTTCCCACAGCAGATTGTGTTTTGCGTGTGATAGACTTTAATAGACCCACACAAAAAATGTGTTGTGTTTTTATGCATTTTTACACGCGTTTTGTGTTTTTTTTTTGTTATCCTTAACAAACTGTGAATAGGCCGTTTTTAAGAAACGGGCGGCCCTCACGTCCTTAACAAGTGATGAGTCATCAGCTGTCAGCGGTGTTCCCCACTGACAAATGAATGTAAAAAAAAGAATTGCTGGCAAAGAAAAAAAAAATGGCTTGGCCCCTCCCCAATTCATACCAGGCCCTTTGGGTGAGGTATGGATTTTGAGGTAAACCCCATGCCAAAATGTTTTTAAAAAAATGGCATGGGGTCCCACCCAAAATCCATACCAGACCCTTATCTGAGCATGCAACCTGGAAGGAGGGGAGTCAAACTTCCGGCTCAGTTCTCCATGGCAAACTGAAGTTTTAGCCAGAAGTATTAGCGGGTACCTGTCAAAACCAGGTACCTGCACCCCCCTCCCCTCAAAAGGTGCCAAATGTGATGTGGCAGTGGAGGAGAGGAGTGAGGCAGACAAGCGGCGCTTCCCCTTTTGGGTGGAGCTCTGCTTTAAAGTCCACTTAGCAATAAGGCCTCATGCACACTTGACATTTTTAACATGGCTGTTAGGGGCATCTGGAGTTTTTTTCTGCCTGTAAATGCCCCTAGATGTTAGCCTATGTGTCCATGTACACATAGGCGTTTAGAGGGGTTTAGCGGCAGGAGCGTTTAGAGGCAGGAAAAAAAAACACTACCAGAGCATCCAGGATCAGCGGTGTTTTGGCCAAAATTATTATTCTGGCCAATGAAATTAATTGACTCCCAAGCACTTGATGCGACTAAACTCGCCTAACATGAATTAACTCCCAAGCACTTGACGTGCCTAAATACACCTAAACGCATTACGCATGTTTACAAGTATCAAACATTTTTCCTACCAAAACGCTATTTCCAGGAGGAAATGCATCTAGGAGAGATGGCAAAACATCCTGTGTGCATGAGGTGTTAAGGTTCCTTAAATTATCTTTGGACATGGTAAGGTTATTTTAGTAAAGAGGTTTGAAAGGAGTTGTGTGAATATTCACAAAGTGTTTTATCACAGATCTTTTTTTTAACGGGTAACTCCACTTTCGTGGGGAAAAAAAATAGCAAATAAAGAAAAAATAAGTCATATTGTAACTGAATGTTATTAAAAATTACATTTCCTTTTCAATCTGCAGCTTTGTCATTTTCAATAAATGCCATGCAATATGGCTACCTGGAAGTGTTCTGTACACAGAATGCGTACAGAATGGCCCCCAGAAACATAAATTCCTGCTTGTGTGATTGACTCACCAATTTTCCCAGAAGTCTGCCTAAGATACAAGATACAAGTTCAGGCACCCCCTGCAACAAAAATGTCATTTTTGGTGAGATAGTTCCAATAGGAACACGTCTAAAGGGATGCAGGCCCTGCAGATTTCCTCATTAGTGCTCTGCTGCTGCCACAGCTGACTGATAATTATGAAACCGCTCCCATTAGACCCACTTGGCAGAGAGGCACAGAGGAGCAAACAGTGATTTCTTCAGAATAACAAAAGGTCGGAATCTGCAACAAAGGTTGTTATAATCCTTGCAATGTATATATATCACTCAGAGGGGAATTTTTTTTCTCTACAAAAGTGGAGTTACGCTTTAACTAACTCAGTGATTTATTAAGGATGGAGGCACATCCACTGCCTCATATAAAGTCCCACCCTTTTTTTGTTCCTTTTTTCTTTTAACTCAGTGATTAGTTGGGAGGAAGGCAAATGGTAGAGTGAATGATCCTATCTCTTGGCAGGAGTAAGTATCATGTGTGCGCTGTAATATGCATTTTTTTGTCTATTTTGTCTATGGGTCTTACAAGCAGCACCATGTGTTTGGTAGGGTGTTCCCCCCAAATATGTATCTTTTCGTATGTTGAGATCCTGGCCAGACTTTTTGGGCTGGTGAACCCCGTTCTCCTTAATTACCCCCAATCAGTGTCCACCTGACCCATGGGATGAGTCCTCTGATCTCCCATAAAGAGAAGCGTTTGCTTCCAGGGTTTAAGAGATAAGATAATTCACTCTAAGGTTAGTGTAGGAACCCACTGTTAAATTGGGCTACTTTGCAGCAGTCAGTGGGCTTAAGCACTTCATGGCCATTCAGTGTGAGTAAACCCCTGTATTTTTGCTATATATGTTTAGATGCTTTTAAACAGCCTGGCAGGAGTAAGTATCATGTGTGCGCTGTAATATGTATTTTTTTGTCTATTGGTATTACAAGCAGCATCATGCGTTTGGTAGGGTGTTCCCCCCAAATATGTATCTTTTTATTTCTTCAGTGTTAGCACATGAAAAGATATAGTAAAATACTTACAAAAATGTGAGGGGTGTACTCAATTTTTTTAGATACTGTATGTGTTATGCAAGCATGCTCACACATTAGGCACAGCCAGCAAAGCTGGAAAGATAGGCAACTTTTCATTTGAGTCTCATTTTACATATATATATATATTTTAATAAATAAAGTTGCTTAAACAGAAAGGGTGTGCTGGGACACCAAAGTGCCACTTGGATTGAACATTTGGTTGTCTTGGTGGAACACCATTTTAAAAACGCATGAAGACACTTGGTTTGGACTTTGCATATACAAAAAGAGGGCAAGGGAATATATAGTATATGAAGATGAGGATTTGATTACCATGATGTACACTTAAGGCTGGATTCACACCATTGCGGTGCGAATTCCAACCTATTTGCTGCTGAGAAGGGGCAGGTCGACTTGGCCTTGTGTTTTGGATCATTGTCATGTTGGAATGTCCAAGTACGTCCCATGCACACCTTCCTGGCTGATGAATGCAAATGTTCCTCCAGTATTATTTGAAAACATAATGCACTAATCTTGCCATCAATTTTGACCAAATTTCCTGTGCCTTGGCAGCTTACACATCCCCAAAACATCAGCGATCCACCTAAGTGTTTCACATGCCTTGTTGACTCCTCTACAAATGTAGAGTTTAAGGCTATGGCCAAAAAGCTTGTGCCAGAAGGTTTGAGGCTTGTTTTTGTGCTGTTTGGCGTATTTTAAGTGGGACACTTTGTGGCATTTGCATAGTAATGGCTTTCTTCTGGCGACTCGACCATGCAGCCCATCTTTCTTCAAGTGCCTCCTTATTGTGCATCTTGAAACAGCCACAGCACATATTTTCAGAGAGTTCTGAAGTTATTTGTGGGTTTTTCTTTGCATCCCGAATAGAGTTGAGCGAACCCGAACTGTAAAGTTCGGGTTCGTACCGGACTTTAGGGTGTCCGTGTCCCAAACCCGTACATTTGAGAGAAAGTCCGGGTTCGGGTATTTTTTCACGCCTGTTGAATAGCTGCAGGGCAGCCAATCAATGGCATGGCTGTGATTGGCCAGTGCATCATGTGACCCAGCCTCTATATAAGCTGGAGTCACATAGTGCTGCATGTCACATCATCTCATTACTAGTGTAGGGAGAGGATGCTGCTGCTGCTGTGAGGGACAGATAAGCTTTAGAAAATCATCTCATACTAGTGTAGGGAGAGGATGCTGCTGCTGCTGCTGCTGTGAGGGACAGATTAGCTTTAGAAAATCTGTTAAAAACAGCGATTTATTGGTGGGTAGGTGCTAGAGGAGATTTTTGTTTGCTAGAGTACATTTTGTTTGCTAAGCAAAGTGCCTCATATAAAACCTAAGCAATTTTTCTGTTTGTTAGGTGGGCGTTTGCAGCCATTTTTGCAAGTGCAGTGCACTTGCAGCTGCTTGTGTGTCAGTTTACATTGCAGTTAGACAAATTAAAACATTTCTTGCACAAAAATAAAAAGTGCGTCTGCATTGCTGGTTTAAAAAAAAAAATTCTAAATACTACATTTGTGGCCAGCGGTGCTTTTCTTGCACAAAAATTAAAAGTGCTTCTACATTGCTGGTTTAAAAAAAAAGAATAATAAATAGTGCTACATAGTTACAAAAATTTGCACCTTCCTGTGCATTTCTTGCACAAAATTAAAAAGTGCGTTGACATTGCCGGTTTGAAAAATGATATAAATTTGTGCTAAATAGTACATTTGCGTTCAGAATGAGGAGAGCAGCAAATAAGGGACATGGTCGTGGTGCTGCTGGTGCTGCTGGTGTTGGTGGTGTTGGTGAAGCTCCTGTTGCAAGGAGAGGACGCGGTCGATCTGTGCCAGCTACACGCACAAGTGAAACACCTTCCTCAGGTGCGAGTAGCCGACAGAACCTTCAACGTTATATGGTAGGCCCAAATGCCCGTGCTAGAACATCTCTGGGTTTGTCTGCAGATAGCGATCTTTTTTCTTTTTAATATGTCTCAATATTTTGGGGGCTACCCCAATTAAAAAAAAGAAAACAACCAAACAAAAAACAGTGTTGGTTACCTCCTCCTCCTCCACCGCTACTTCCACCTACACCGTCACGGTTATGGCCTCCTCAACCTTCTACTCCACATCAACCTCCTCCTCCATTTTTTTTTTTTTTTTATGTGATTTTAAGCTATTTCCCTATCCACATTTGTTTGCAGGGCACTTGTCCTACTCTTACCCCCATTTTGTTTCCTTTTGCAGCCCTCTAGCCCTTTCCAGGACTTTTTTAGAGCCATTTTAGTGCCCAAAAGTTCGGGTCACCATTGACTTCAATGGAGTTCGGGGTCAAGTTCGGGGCCGAACTCAAAATTTTTCGCGAAGTTCGGTCGAACCCGCCGAACCAAAACATCCAGGTGTCCGCTCAACTCTAATCCCGAACAATTTTCCTGGCAGGTTTTGGCTGAAAATGTAGTTGGTCTACCTGATCGTGGTTTGGTTTCAATAGAACCCCTCATTTTCCACTTTTTGATTAGAGTTTGAACACTGCTGATTGACATTCTCAATTCCTTGGATATCTTTTTATATCCCTTTCCTTATTTTATACAGTTTAACTAGCTTTTACCGCAGATCATTTGACAATTATTTTGCTTTCCCCATGACTCAAAATCCAGAAACATCAGTGCAGCACTGGATGAATGATGCAAGGGTCGGTTGGGAGTCCAGAAACTCACTGACCTTTTATACACACACACTAATTACAAACAAACAGATCACAGATGAGGATGGTTTGCTTTTACTAACCCTTTAAACCCCTTTGCATCAACTTGTGTGCATGTTATCAGACCAAAATCACCAGGGTATGTAAACTTTTGATCAGGGTCATTTGGGTAGTTTCTGTTGTCATTATTATTTAAAAAGGAGTAAACACAGTTGATAATTATTAGCTTCAGCCAAACACTAACCATGAGTGTTTCTGTGTTATCATTCATATTCTCCGAAAAATGGCCAAGAAATCATAAATTCTGCCAGGGTATGTAAACTTATGTGCACAACTTTGTGTGTGTGTGTGTATAAATATATATATATATATATATATACACATATATACATACACTGTATCTCACAATAATGAGTACACCCCTCACATTTTTGTAAATATTTTATTATATCTTTTCACGAGACAATACTGAAGAAATGACACTGTATGTGCTGTGACATACTGAAGCAGAGCACGATCCCTTCCCTTTGGAGACTGGGCCACAGGGCAGTATTCCAACATGATAACGACCCCAAACACACCTCCAAGACGACCACTGCCTTGCTAAAGAAGCTGAGGGTAAAGATGATGGACTGGCCAAGCATGTCTCCAGACCTAAACCCAATTGAGCATCTGTGGGACATCCTCAAATGGAAGGTGGAGGAGCACAAGGTCTCTAACATCCACCAGCTCCGTAATGTCATTATGGAGGAGTGGAAGAGGACTCCAGTGGCAACCTGTGAAGCTCTGGTGAACTCCATGCTCAAGAAGGTTAAGGCAGTGCTGGAAAATAATGGTGGCCACACAAAATATTGACACTTTGGGCCCAATTTGGGCATTTTCACTTAGGGGTGTACTCACTTTTGTTGCCAGTGGTTTAGACATTAATGGCTGTGTGTTGAGTTATTTTTAGGGAACCTCAAATTTACACTGTTATACAAGCTGTGCACTCACTACCTTACATTGTAGCAAAGTGTAATTTCTTCAGTGTTGTTACATGAAAAGATAGAATAAAATATTTACAAAAATGTGAGGGCTGTACTTAGCTTTATGAGATATTGTATATGTAAATACATATATATATATATATATATATATATATATATATATATATATATATATATATAAAATATTTTTTTGTTGGGTTGGATAAAAAAATTGGGGAAATGGGACATGAATTTACAAATTGTATTTCTCGACTAAAATTATTTATTTAGAGCAGTAGCAGCCGTCCCGTTCTCCTCACTTTGTTTCCTTCCTTGTTGAAAACCCCTGTTATGTATGTTAACAGAATCTCAATAATAATTTATTGTAGCTTAAATAATCAATTTACTCTTCACCTCTTTTATGAACCACTGACAGAAGGCTACAGAGACCCATTCTCTAGCATGAAATCCACAATCAATAAACATGATTTTTTTCTTCTTTTCAGATGGCCATCCAACCTGTGAAAAAAAAATAGTGTTTAATACATGTGCACAAACACACACAACCTACATTTATGAAGGTGGAGTAATCAAAATGTTAGACATCAGATTGGCGTTCTGAATGTCACAATTTCCTGGCTAAGAAATAAGAACTTTAACTAGATTGCTTTTAAGATAGACATATGGGTAGGCCACTAGATTTTCCTATGAGGTCATCAGAGGTTTTCCCATATAGCTAGAATATCCGAATATCAGAATATCAGAACAGTGATGAAATTTTTTTTTTTTCTTACCCTAAAATAGTATATTGGTCGCTTTTCATAGGTTTCTCCTAAATACAGTTTAGTCACCAAGTCATGGTGGTTCTCTTTAATCTGTTCCATCCAGTCATAAATCTATAATAAAAATACACTAGCATTACAATTTGTACAACTATAGTTTAGCTAAAGTTAACTTTAAATATATTAACAACAGTACAATTAAATAACCAATCACACTTGTGTGTTGCAGCAACGTGGACTTTCATGCAGGGCATCTTCTCTGTGTGAGATGTTTTGGTAAGTGTAAATGGGCCATACATGTTGGACAATTTTATTACAGAGGAAATTGCTAAGCTATTTAAAATTGGTGGCCCCTTCCTAGCTTGTTGGTCGACTCTTGCTAACCGGTCAGCAGCGCGTGAGAGCTTGTGACGCCGTCTATGAATGATCTTCACGCAGCGGCTCCAAGCTTGTGTTTACAGAGGTCCTCCATTTCACCCTGACAGCTGCCTGTCCACTGTGAAGACCCCACTAGCCCTGTATGCCATTTGCAAGATAACATGATGTAAGTGATTATTGAATAAATTATTGCTGACTTTTTACTCATACTTACCTGGCGCCCTCCTTCTGCTGTTTTATTTGTTTCTGAGGCAATCCCACACCCTATTGAGGAGCTGCCGGTGATTGTGGTTGTCTATTGGACTATTTTTACCAATTAATTTGTATCCCCTATTTTTGACAATCATTCCTATTTCATCCTATCTGCTGTCAGGGAGCACCAACTCACATACTAGTTTGGATTTTTTTTTCACCTCCTGTCCTTCTGACAGCAGTCAACAGGGCAAATATAGAAGATAAATCTTCTTGATGGGACACCAAAATTATTAAAAAGATGACAGGGGTACTAACCCTTCCCTACTCTGTCCAAATTTAAAAAAAATAGTTTTAGGACCACGTAATTTTTATTGCTGTTTTTGTCCACATTTTGGAGAGTATCAAAGGTCTGTCCCACACACAAACCTCTCAAAAGGCAAGTTCGCACTTATGCAGAGAGCTGCATTTTTCAAAAAATTAAAGGGATTGTAAAGTCAGAAGGTTTTTTTATCTTAATGCATTCTATGTGCAGAAGCCCCCCTCTGCCCCCTAACACTTACCTGAGGTCTCTCTGTCTAGCGATGTCCACGAGTGACTCAGCCGTCAGAGATTCTCCCTCCTGATTGGCTGAGACACAGCAACGCCATAATTGGCTCCCACTGCTGTTAATCAAAGTCAGCCAGGAGAGAGAGGGGATGGGCCGGGTTGGGGCTCCGTGTTTGAATGGACACATGGAGCTGTGACTCGGCTTGGGTGCCCCCATAGCAAGCTGCTTGCTGTGGGGGCACTGAACAGGAGAAATTATACTTTTTGTTGCATCATCAAGAGAATAGTTGAGAGGAAATTTTCCCATCAAACTCTAAAAATGGCATAGTAAAAACTGCAGTCAGGGAAATAGCATACTTAAAATGTATGCTAATGTAAAACATTAAAAATAAGTGCCTATACTGTTTACAATCCAGTAAAACAGTGTCTCACCCTGCTCTGCACATGCTCATTTGCTCTCTATTTTTTGGCACAGTGCCAAATTTGTAGTGGCCGATCTGCTGACAGCCTTAAGATTTATTGCTCTTCAATGGCTCTGGGCTTCAGCAAAATGGCAGCCCCTGCAACCAGAACAATGCTGGACACAATTTACAGCACACACTCATTTTGGTAGCATAATTATTAATGTGTAATGTATTTTTCTTGCTAACGAACATTATTTTTATCAAGTTGATATGGTTAAACTTCCACTTTAATGCCTTTCTAATTCTTACCTCATGCATTGGGTGGTACTGAGTATAATCATAAGTGTCCAAAGACACAGCCCTCATATTTTTATTATGGACCATGTTCTTGTCTATGTTTTGTTGTACATCATCAATTAGTACGCTAAAATGGAAAAAGAACCATATTTATCTATGACCATTGTTTCTGCTAATAGCACAGTTGTGAAGGACAACCAAAATGATGAATAGTTGCAAATATAGATAGATAGGTAAGATTCTATTTTATGGTGAGAAAAAAAATAACAAAGTTTAAAGCCCAACTCTAGGAATTAGAAAAAAGTCTGCCCTTGCAGGAACTCCCACACTGCAAGGGTTAAATGCTTGTTATGTCTAGGGGTGCCAGATTAATGGTCCCTTCAGTAGTACGACTGGTCTCCCCATAGCCTCACACTCTCACCCCCACCATGTACAATGCAGGGTACAATAGGATATGTAATCTTACGTGTTCATCTACCCCTTTACATAATAAATATTTAACCTCTGCGGTGCAGGGAAGCTAAACTGCAAAGGCAGATTTTTTTCTAATTCTTGGAGTTGAGCTTTAAATAAATACATGGGTAGAGGTACATTAATATACAGCAGAAAAGATTAAAATAAATCTAGTACATGTAAAAGAAGTGAAAAAAAAAAACATTTCTAGAACATACAAAGATGGAATTTGTATTGAATGAACCTATGGCACCTCTTGCTGCTATCTTACAGTCCTCATTTTTCATTGTGAGAACATTATAACAAAGATGGGAAAGAGAAGAGAAAAACACTGTCCAGTTTCCCAAAATAAGATTTTTTTTATTGTGCATGTTCTTCACTTTCATATTAACTAATTAGGATCATGGTTGGCTTCAGCAACAGTGCAACAGGTTTGAGATTGGACTGACACTTCACAACTTGTTCTGAGAAAGATCTCTGCCTGTATACATGCATACTTATTTCTATATTCTCCAAACTTGTTTAGATACAAGAACATACCTATATGGGATGTCATATTGGAGAAGTATATTTTTTATTTCATTAACATGAGAAGATGGAATATGGACATGAACCTCTCTTCCAGCATGTATTCCTTCAGGGATGTTTGGTCTCCACAAATCCAGCTGGAAATAGAAGAAATCCACATGCCACAGATAATTGACGTTTATGGTTATGGTTATTACTCAGTACAGTGCGTCTAATTTATCTTGTTTTCACTTTTACCCATGATTTATCTCTGTATGTAGAAATGATTTGGGTGACTACACCGTTTTACAAAATTAAAATTTTGTCACCCCCCCCCAGATATTGCCATACTTTATTATAGTCCCATCCACTATTCCAGAATGGCAAACTTATGTTCACTGACCTTCACATAAATTTGTTTTCCAAAAAGAAACCTTGCGAGCTACAATGCGAGTTCACCAAACACTAAAGCACAATTAAAAATCAATTAAAAAGTCGCACATCCACTATATCCGACTGGCTACTAACACCACGTTAGAGCTCAAGTGCCTCCACCGTCCTAGCCCCTCCCCTACACAGGGTCACGTGTCTTCCTCAGGGGGATCTCTATTGGACGGGATGGATTGCATCTCTGTATACTATTGACCTGTCTCCATTTTGTTGTAATATAAATCCAGCGCCATTTTCCTATAGTCCTAATCCATAGAGAACTATAACAGGCGATCACCGCAATGATAATGTTATTGTAGGATTATACTAATCCTTTATAAATACTACATAGAATATTACCTCATCTAGTAATTTAACACCTACATAGTAACAATAGGACAGTGTTGGCAGTGGATGTACGTACAGTGGGTAAACACACCATTACATGATTTAAATAGAGAAAGTATAATACAAATAATAAGATGCATCAAACAATATAAAGAATATTACCTAACAAATGGGAGAAATTGCGCTCCCCATGAACTTAAATTAACCATCCACATAGATAAAATACAATTAAACAAAAATTCAAATTGAAATAGAATAAAATGAATGTCAAGTAAAATTAAAATATAAAATAAAAACAAAAATACAAAAATATATGAATAAAATATCAATGGAAATATTACCCCCCTCCAAACCCCCCCCCCCCAAATATCCTACTAAGTGAAGTATAGATACGATCCATCCCACCCAATAGAGATCCCCCTGAGGAAGACATGTAAACCTGTGTCAACACGTAGGGGAGGGGCTATTATGATGGAGGCACTTGAGCTCTAATGTGGTGTTAGTAGCCAGTCAGAATATAGTGGATGTGCAGCTCTGTGGGATTCATACACTACCTGTTTGCCATAGTTTGGTGTGCTGCAAGCACCTATAATATGTGAGTACCCTGTATTATTTACTAAACATTTGGAAAATTTTAAAACAATTCAAGCACTATTGGATTTTTTTCTTCAGGAGGAGGAGGAGATGATTGGAGGAGCGTAGGAGCCAGCTAGAGTGGCTCACTAGTGCTTTCTGACCCAGCTTATTGAGGGGTCACACTCCCAGAGGTGAGCACATGCAAAGTGATCCAGTGGTGGTTGCACGCATCTGATATCATCTGGTGTGAAATCCTTTATTCATCAAGTCATATATGTATATATATGGGAAATCTGCACTGCACTTATTAATGGACTTTTTTTGCACTTTAAAACTGCATGGAATTATTTCACATGTTATATTGTATTTTGTTTTCATTTTATATTGGTTTATGCACATGAATATGCACTGAATTATTATCTGAATATTGACATAGCGTGGCACTTTGTAACATTTTTGCAAATAAATGAGTTTGATAAAGGAAACCTTCCTGCCAGGGCATTGTATTCGGACTGCCGAACCCACTGCTGTCAGCATATACTGATCGGCTTGTTATTTTGACTGAATACTGTATATCCTTCAAACCAGGAAGAGGGGGCGGTAATTGACCATCTGTCTAAATTGGCAGAAATGTGTTCAAAGAGAAAGGGAAACTTTGTTGAATTAATGTACATACATAAAGAAGGGGTCAACTGGATCCCCAAATAAGAGATAGATGGAGAGGCCCATTTGAAGTCAAAGTTCAAGTGTGGCAGTGATTATGTTTCATTTGGTAAACCAATGTTTAGGGCTAGAAATATTTTTTTTTCAACTGAAAGGCTAGAGCTTTGAGAGAATATAATCATGTAAGCAAATCGGGGATAGTTGAGAAAGGGGATGATATTAACAAAAGGATATCATCTGCAAAAGTGCGCATTTATGTTCCAGCTGGCCACATTTTATATGCCTGATATCAGGATTACATTGAATAGCTATTGAAAGGGGCTGTGTTCCCAGCACAAACAATAATGGCGATAAGGGGCACCCCTGTCAACTGCCTCCCTGAATATCTATCCATAAGGATTTATATCCCTTAACTGGTATTTGAGCTGTTGGAGTATTGTAGAGAGCTTGGAGTATCTGAACAAAATCAGAGCCATAACTCCAAGGCTTCTAGGGTTTAAGGCTGGGTTCACACTATCCGACACAAAAACGGTCAGACTTTTGATCCTACTTTGCCCTGCAACATTGGTCCTACTTTGGTCCTACTTCCATCCGACTTGAATGAACAAGATAAGATTTTGCTCCGACTTTGAGATAGTGACTTGTTCTTTCACCAATCAAAACAATTCCAGTGTGAGAGAAATTCCTTTTACTGCTGCTGTAATCGGATGTCACAAGTCAGATAGTTAGAACAAGGATCCGATTTTGTTCCTACTTCAATGATATTCAATGGGCTGAAGTAGGACCAAAGTCGGACCAAATTAGTACAGGAACCTTTTTCAAAGTCGGACCGACTTGTGTTGGACCAGTTAAGACAGCTCTCATAGAGAAACATTGATTTGGGGACGTAATGCGACTTGTGCTTACAATGTTGGTTCGTTTGTCGGACAAGTGTGAACCCAGCCTCAAACGCTAGTCCTAAGTAGTCCCACGAAAGACTGACAAAAGATTTTTGTAAGCCTAGTGAAAAAAGCACAATGGACAGATCCCCTGCTGATCTAATCAGAGGCCACCCCTTGTGAAAAGGGCCTTACACTAATGAAGACTATATTTTTATCCATATTATGATAATTTCCTTTACATAACTGAAAAAGGAAGCAAGAGATAGAGCCAGAAGATCTTAGAATTTTTTGTAGTAACCATTTGGGAACCCACCAGGGCCAGGTGATTTACTAATTTTTATTACACAATTTTGATTACATTATTAATTTAATTTATTGTAAATTATTTTTCCATGCGTTCTACGTGTTGTTTGTCTAAGGTAAGGAGTTTTAGCTCACAGATGGGATGGGACCAGATCAATGATTTTTCTGCCCTAGTGGTCAAACACATATTGAATTCAGTAGGTAATTGTTCTATTTTGAGGTAATGATTTAAATCTGGATTGACCACATGTTCTAATTTAAGACTGTAATAACATTTATTGCTTGGGATGTGCAGCAGTCATGATAAATGTGATTTCTTTTTTCTTAATCTACTAAAATGTTCTAGTTGCTTGAACTGAAAAAGAATTCTGAGAATTTCCAGCTTACAGAAAGATGAACATTTGAATATATATGATTTTTTCTGCAATTACTAATAAGTAGTGTGACATTTACTTACCAGCCAGTTACTGGTTAATCCTTGCAGATACTCAGCATGCTTTGCTGTCTGTGGAATGATCCGGAGCACTTGATCTCTGTAATACATGGTATTGCTATCAAAATATGGATTGAACTCAGTATGAATTTTGCCATTCAGTGGCAGAATCCAGCGACAGAATATAAATAATATTTTTTTACCAGACAGAAAGGTTAATTTAATGCATGCGTTTTTTTCATTACCATGTGTAGTATTACACTATTTCTTACAGATGAAATATAAGTTATTCATGGATCAGTTGAATTGTCTACATGTTAAAATCATTATAATAGTGTTATAGTATGTTTTACGTAACAATTAATTCACAAAAACTAAGGCATGGTTTCATTTTCTTATACCATAGCTAGCAGGCTAGCGCTTGACTGATATTATTTGCATGGTTCTGTAAGGACTCTTTGAAAGAGAGCATAGGAGTGATATCATCCCAATGAAGATGGCCACAACCCAGCACCCAGAAGAAGCTAGGTAGAAGATTACAGTGCCAATGAGGAATGTCAGACCATTGAAGGACAGGTAAGTATCACAGAGTTTAGCTCTGCTTTACTTACTATCAGTTTCCTAATCTACAAATCAACAAAAACATTTCAAGAATCTTTTGCTGCCATAGTGGCAGGCGGCACAGTGGTGTAGTGGATATCACTTTCGCCTGGCAGTAAATGGGTCGCTGGTTCGAATTTTCCTCCCACACTCCAAAGACATGCTGGTAGGTAAATTAGATCCTGTCTAAATTGGCCCTAGTATATGTGGCACAAAACGTACGTCAGCTGCCGTGAGCTTAACCTTCTATGCGTTTTTCGTTTCAATGATTTTTATTGAAATTTTAACGAAAAAGTTACAAATGAGCGGTATGATTATAGCATTACTTGTGACACGGTTATACATAGTGCGTTGATATATCAACAAGAGATAGTAGATCACATTAGAGCTCTAGTTGACTGGTTCAATGAGTAGCATAACACTTCAATCATATGTTAGGGTGTATTGGCCCCTGCTTCCGACACCCCAGTTGGGGTCAAACTGTGCCAGCGAGCAGAGGCCAATGTTCCCTCCCAAAAAGCATTGTTAATCACCAGTAAACTAGGTGGTGAACAGCGAACTGTTTTGGTTCGATATGTACATAAACATGAACAATATTAAAGTATGCGACCAACAGTGGAAGTCTTGCATTTGCGGCTCATCTTCCAGAGTTCGCTTGTGCGTAATTACTACAGGTAGGTGTCATAGCAATTCAAGGGGCACTCATAAAAGTTCATAGGAAGAATTATATGGGTAGAGTGCCAAGAGAGAAAGAGGAGTGGAAGAAAAGGGCCAAGAGAGGCCAGAGGGTAGTGAAGGGTAGGGGGTGTGAGACGGTGTGCTGTCTAGGACAGGAGACGGAGAGGCTAGTCTATCAATAGGCCAACCTAAGGGCTGGGGACTAAGGCGATGAAGTCCGAGCAGTGGGGCAGAGTACTGAGTACTGAGCCTAAGACCTTATGTGTACCTGGGAGGGGATTAGCTTGAGTCAGCGAGGTAGTAACAACGCTGGATCAAAGTCCTGTGGAAAGAAGTGTTGGATCCAGGGTTGCCATATTTTGGTGAACTTAGGGACTGTATCTTGTTCTATGGCATCTAATTTGGCATGAACTAGTGCACTATTTACTCTCCCTTTTACTTCAGCCACTAACAGGGAAGAGGATTTCCAGGCCTTAGCAATTGTCTGCTTGGCAGCTGTCATGATCTGCATCAAACCTTCTATGCGTTTTATACACCAAACCTCATTGGGAACAATGAGGTCCTTGGCCACGCAGACCTGTCTGTGTATATATTTTTACCAGTCTGTATATTAAACACCTGATGGATGGGGGCAATGTACTGAGCTTAACACATTTGTATCCATTGTTATGAATTTGTACTGTCGTTTATGATTGATATTTTATCATGTAATGTTTGTGACTATATGCATCAGTTTTTCATATCCACAAATTAAATTTCTGTGAACATCTCCATCAGTCTATTGTGCATCCCTCATGTGCTTCAACTAAAGTCCCACTCCTCTCTTCCCAAATTTTGCAATACTGCAAAATTAGTTTCCTTATTTGATACCCTGTTCACTTTAAGTCATTCACCATCACAGGTTATTTGGACTTAATGTGGAGTCAATTTATGCACTGTTACTTTATTTTTGAGCATATGTATGTGATCACTACAGGTTCTATATATGCACTGTCACTTTAAATAATTGAGGGACCTTGTCATATGAATCACTTCCTTTTTTTAGCACAACACTTTTTGTTTACTTTCTTTTGTATGATTTAACATGCTGTTACAGATACTGTAGGCAGATATGTGGCTGTGGTGTAGTTATTAGCGGGTTGCCGCTCCCAATGCTGACAGACGACGAAATGCGTAGGATGGAGCCACTGAGTGACGCCATCCCGCACAAGCCGATCATATTTGCAGACTGAGTCTCTCGACTGGAGCCAACGGTGCTCTAATAATTTCACAAAGCGCATTATCCTCAGTGTCAGGCATGGCACTAATCATTGTAAGTGCATTTTTTCTGTTTCCCTAAATATTTATAATTGTATGTGGCACCTTTCTCTCTTTTCTGTATAGGGAATACTGGTGCGCATCTGATTTGTCTGGACATCAATCCTGCTGATATTTGAGAGGGGATCAAGGTCTGGCTTTCCACATGCTGATTGGATACTATTCCATTGGACCGATATTGGATGGTGTACGCTGCCAAAAATTTTGTTATTTCACAGCGTTTTTTTTGGATGAGTACCCAGTTTTCCTGAATGTTGGAGGACACTGGGTGCTGCACTTTGTGCACTGAAGGAATTATTTGGCATATATAAGCTTTATTGAGCACATACTGTATGCACTTTTCATGAATTAACTTTTTTTTATTAACCTTCACGCTGACTGTACGCAAATTTGCGTTCATGGCTTGAAGGGGTCAAACCGGGGTGATGCCTGCAGCTGCAGGCATCAACCCAGTACCGTTTTTTAGAGCCAGCGGTTGGCTTTTTAGTGCTAACAACTGATACGGCTAAAAGCCTTTCTGGGCCTCCCGTCCCACCGGGAGACCCGAGCCATCAGCCGGCGTGCCCTCCGCCTAATTTAAGACCCGAACAAAGCCGGATTTGGCTTTGATCGAGTCTCCGATGTAAAATCCCGGAAGCGACGTCACAACGTCACTAACGGTTTACCCGACTCCCAATGGCGCCAATTTAAAAAAAAGACAGTATTCAGAATCGCTGATTTTGGCGATCTAAATACTTTTAAGTGCAAAGGACCCCCGATCCCTCCATAAAGAGTATCTGTCCCCAGCTATTACTGTCACAAGGGATGTTTACATTCCTTGTGATAGCAATAAAAGTGATCAGAATTTTTTTTTTTAAAAAGGGACAATGTAAAATAAATAAATAAATAAGAAAAAATTTTTTTTTAAAGCGCCCCCATCCTGGCAAAGCTCGTGCAGCAAAGAAAACACATACATAAGTCGCGTCCGCAAATGTAAATGGTGTTCAAATCACACATGTGAGGTATCACCACGATCATCAGAGTGAGAGCAATAATTCTAGCAAAAGACCTCCTCTGTAACTCTATCCTGGTAACCATTAAATTGTTTTAACGTGTCGCCTATGGAGATTTTTGAGTATCGTAGTTTGTCGCCATTCCACAAGTGTGCACAATTTCAAAGCATGTTAGGTATTTATTTACATCATCTTTCACATTATACAAAAATTGGGCTAACTTTACTGTTTAGTTTTTTTCTAAATTCATGAAAGTGTCTTTTTTCCTAAAAAAAATTGCGTTTGAAAGACCGCTGCGCAAATACTGTGTGAGATAAAATATTGCAATGATCGACATTTTATTCTCTAGGGTCTCTGCTAAAAAATAAATAAATGGAATGTTCTAAGTAATTTTCTAGCAAAAAGTATGGATTTTAAATTGTAAGCAACAAATGTCAGAAATAGGCTTAGGCATGAAAGGGTTTAGTAAACATTTTTTGTACTTTATATCACTACAAGGTTTTTTGATGAATTTTCAATGGGAGATCTATGTTCATGAATTTTTTTATACAAATTGTATTTATTATTATCACATGGATGAACTTTGTGATGTGCTTTTTTATATCACAAAAGAACTTCCTATTTGCCTGATGTTGATTATTTTTTTTTTTTTTTTATGCTTTATTTACAGTTATAATCACACGGTTTTAGGTACATTATTATAGAAGCGCGGTCATCTTATTGTGTTCAATTTATGCCTTTAGGCTTTTTCATAGTGACTGCTGCTGGAATTATTATTTATCTTTGGCGTAATTGTTTTGCTGCTTTATATTTATCTGTGTGGTGCTTATGATCTGAATTTACTGACAAATGTTATGCTTTAAGGGACGCTTGACATTAACTCTGTGAGCGATTTTGAGGGTGGCATGGGAGCGGCTGGAGCATTGGTGGTCGCTCATAAGGGGTGCAAGGGCACCGTTCTCCTAATTAAGGGACTGGCACCTAATCTCTATGCAGAGCACTGGATGCATGGATTTCAATGTTTTTTTTTTAAGCATATGAATAGATCCTGAGGCTCTAATTGGCTTCAAAATGGGTGGGCTCGGGGCACAGAGCACTGCGCCCCAAGTCCACCCACTTGTGGCGTTAATATTCGCTAATCTCTTCCTGCTTCTCCTCCGGGTCCTGAGACCCGATTGGCCAGGAGTAGAGTTAAGCAAACACCTGGATGTTCGGGTTCGTCAGGTAC
The DNA here is from genome assembly GCA_018402905.1 of Glandirana rugosa. Classification (NCBI taxonomy): domain Eukaryota; kingdom Metazoa; phylum Chordata; class Amphibia; order Anura; family Ranidae; genus Glandirana; species Glandirana rugosa. The sequence continues at coordinate 999,741 of BLSH010481413.1, forward strand.
GGCCGAACTTGGTGAAAAAGTTTGAGTTCGGCACCGAGCTTGAGCCGAACTTGACCTCGAACTCCGAACCCCATTGAAGTCAATGGTGACCCGAACTTTTGGGCACAAAAATGGCTGTAAAAAAGTCCTGGAAAGGGCTAGAGGGCTGCAAAAGGAAGCAAAATGGGGGTAAGAGTAGCACAAGTGCCCTGCAAACATGGATGGGGAAATAACTTAAAATGACATTAAAAAAAAATGGGAGGAGGAGGTGGATGTGGAGTAGGAGCCTAGAGGTTGACTAGGCCGTGACCGTGGAAGTGTAGGTGGAAGTGGCGGTGGTGGAGGAGGAGGGGGAGGAGGTAGCCAACACTGTTTTTTGTTTGTTTGTTTTTCTTTATAATTGGGGTAGCCCCCAAAATATTGAGACATATTAAAAAAAAACAAGTATACCAATGGCTGTGTGAGGCCGGTCTGAATGTCTATTCTGCACAAGGTACAGAAAAGTCTTGTGGGATCCATGCCTAGTTCATTTTAATAAACGTTAGCTTGTCCACGTTGGCTGTGGACAGGCGGCTGCGCTTGTCTGTGATAACGCCCCCTGCCGTGCTAAACACACGTTCAGACAATACACTGGCTGCAGGGCAGGCCAGCACCTCCAAGGCATAAAGGGCAAGCTCAGGCCATGTGGCTTATTTGGAGACCCAGAAGTTGAATGGGGCAGACCCATCAGTCAGTACGTGTAGGCGTGTGCACACATACTGTTCCACCATGTTGCTGAAATGCTGCCTCCTGCTAAGACATTGCCTATCAGCTGGTGGTGCTGTTTGTGGTGGCGTGCTGCTGACAAAGCTTTTCCACATTTCGGCCATGCTAACCCTGCCTTCTGAGGTGCTGGTGGTGCCACAGCTGCATTGGCGACCTCTTCCTCCTCCTCCTCTGCCTTCGCCTTGTGCTTCCACTGAGCCCCCGGTGTAATTTGGGAACGCCCTCAGCAGCGCGTCTACCAGCGTGCGCTTGTAGTCGCGCATTTTCCGATCACGCTCCTGTGAGGGAATTAAGGACGGCATGTTGTCCTTGTAACAGGGATCCAGCAGGGTGGCCACCCAATAATCAGCACAAGTTATAATGTGGGCAACTCAGCTGCCGTTGAGCAGGCACTGCAGCATGTAGTCGCTCATGTGTGCTAGGCTGCCCAGAGGCAAAGACAAACTGTCCTCTGTGGGAGGTGTATCACCTGTGTCCTCCGTATCCCCCCAGCCACACTCCAGTGATGCACATGATCTGCATTGGGTGCCACCCTGCTGTGAACACGGTTCCTCCTCCTCATCATCCTCCAGAACTGTCTCCTGGCTTGAAAATTTTTGACCTGGCCTATGCTGGTGCAGGAACCCACCCTCCGAGCCACTTGTGAATGAGTGGCCTGATAACCATGGAAATGACCCCTCTTCCTCCTCCTCCTGTGCCACATCCTCTTCCATCATGGCCCAAAGTGTTTTTTCAAGGAGACATAGAAGTGGTAACGCTGAGAACAACGTCATCAGCACTGGCCATGCTGGTGGAGTACTCAAAACACCGCAATATGGTACACAGGTCTCGCATGGAGGCCCACACGTTGGTGGTGAAGTGGTGCTGTTCCGCAGAGTGACTGACCTGTGCTGCAGCTGAAACTCCACTATTGCCTGCTGCTGCTCGCACAGTCTCTCCAGCATGTGCAAGGTGGAGTTCCACCTTGTGGGCACGTCGCATAGGAGTGGGAAGGCCGAAATTCCGCTGCAGCGCAGACAGGCGAGCAGCAGCAGAGTGAGAACGCCAAAAGTGCGCACAGATGGCCTGCACTTTCTGCAGCAGCTCTGACATATCTGGGTAGTTTTTTAGAAATTTCTGCACCACCAAATTCAGCACATGCGCCAGGCAAGGGATGTGCATCAAACCGGCTGTCAGGACCTGGGATTGAACCTGGGACTTCTTCCGTGTCCGGCATTGGTCCTTCTCACTGAGCTATCTGAGATGCTGGACAACTCCCTGCCTGATCTGTTGGATATTCTGCCAGGTCCATTAGACAACCCTGTCTTATGTCTTGATTGCTGGTGAACCTTGAACTTCTTGCTCCTCCCATGAACTTCCTTTATAAGCCTTGTCTCTGCACTTCCTCTTTGCCAGGTTATTGTGCCTTCTTAGCCAGTGCCTTGCTTTGTCTTCCCTGCTGTTGTCCGGATTTGCTACCATTCGTTATCAACCCTTGGCTTGTTCCACGACTACTCTACTGCCTGATCCCAACCTGCAACTACTCGTTACCGACCTTTTGGCTTGACTACTGACCACGCTCCCGTCTGATCCTTATCTGCTCATCCGCTACTGGACCCCGGTTTGCTAACACCCTGGTGGGGCAATCCTGAGGACCGCGACCTGGTACTGACACGCAGCTAAGTCCATCTCCACCATCAGGAGCTCTGGTGAACACCGGTCGGTACTTAGATTCCGCACCTCAGGTGAGCCTGTGTCATCTGCCAGGGTGACTACGAAACTGCTATAGCAACTGGTCTTCAAGCCTGACGCTTGATCGTGACACCGGCTAGGCCCAGAGCTGCTACGAGATTTCGCCCATTATCGCACACCACCAGGGCGGGCTTGAGGCTCAGTGGCAACAACCACTCATCGGTCTGTTGTTCAATGCCCCTCCACAGCTCCTGCGCAGTGTGGGGTTTATCCCCCAAACATATCAGTTTTAAAACAGCCTGCTGTCGTTTCCCCCTGGATGTGCTGAAGTTGGTGGTAAAGGTGTAAATGTGGTAAAGGTGTTACGCTGACCGGATGAGGAGATGGTAGAGGAGGAGGAAGCAGAGGAGGAGCCCTGCAATCCTCGGTGGCAGAAGGACATGCGCCAAACGGCTATCCACCTCAGGCTCACCCGCCACTACATTTGCCCAGTGTGCAGTTAGCGAGATATAGCGTCCCTGCCCGTGCTTACTGGTCCACGTATCAGTGGTTATGTGGACCTTGCCACAGATGGCGTTGCGCAGTGCACACTTGATCTTGTCCGCGACTTGTTTGTGCAGGGAAGGGATGGCTCGCCTGGAAAAGTAGTGGCGGCTGGGAACCACGTACTGTGGGACAGACACCGCCTTCAGGTTTTTAAAACTGTCTGTGTCCACCAGACGGAATGACAGCATTTCAAAGGCCAGGAATTTTGAAATGCTGGCATTCAGGGCCAGGGATGGCGGGTGGGTAGGGGGGTACTTCCTCTTTCTCTCCAGTGTTTGGGAGATGGAGAGCTGTAAGCTTCCATGGGACCTTGTGGAAATGCTTTGGGACGGTGGCGGACATGGTGGCGTTGCTGTCATATCGTCTGTTTGCTGGGTGGCAGGTGACATTGGCACTGTAGAGGTGGAGGAAGAGGCTGAGGCAGCAGCAGAAGAGGAAGCAGGAGGAGGCCGAGGCCTTTCTTGGATTTTGAGGTACTTATTCTACTGCAGCTCGTGCTTTGCATGTAGATACCTGGTCATGCAGGTTGTGCTCAGGTTTAGAACAATTATGCCTCGCTTCAGGCTCTGATTGCACAGCGTGCAAACCACTTGTGTCTTGTCGTCAGCACATTGTCTGAAGACCTGCCACGCCGGGGAACTCCTTTGAGCTGCCTTTGGTGTGCTAGGTCCCTGTGTGCGGTGGGTAGTAGCAGGCGTACTGTCTAGGGGACGGTCGCTCCGCTTTTGCAACCTGCTTCCTCTTTTGCTGTGCTGGTGCCTCTGTGCGACCACCACCTCTTCCTCCAAACTGCACACGTCACTTGCATGACCTTCATTCCATGTGGGGTCTAGGACCTCGTCATCCTCCAAATCATCTTCCACCCACCCTTCACCACTGCCCTCCTTGTCAGTCTGAACACTGTAAAAAGCCGCAGCAGTTGGCACCTGTGTTTCATCATCATCACAGACGTGCTGCGGTGGTGTTTCCATGTCCTCATCCATCATTGGGCATCAGTGCACTCAATGTCTTCCACTTCTGGGCCAGGGCTATGTGGATGGCCCACGGAAAGCACACCAGCAGAGTCATCAAAAAGCATAAGAGACTGTGGGGCTCAGACTGCTTGGCTGATTTACAAGGGCCTGAGGTGAAAGACAGATGGCCATGAGGTTCAGGTGCCAACTCTGAGCTTTCATCAAGGGACCGGGTGGGAGACAATGTGAAGGAACTGGAGGCATTGTCAGCCAACCAATCTACTATTGCCTGTACTTGTTCTGGCCTCACCATTCGTTGGTACAAATCGACCACGTCCTCTCATAGCAACAGGAACTTCACCAACACCACCAACACCAGCAGCACCATAACCACGAACACGTCCCTTATTTGACGCTCTCCTCATTCTGGCCGCAAATATACTATGTAGCACTATTTAGTAATACAAAAAAAAAAGAAAAAGAATAATAAATTCTTCTTTTTTTTTTTGGAAAACAGCAAAGTAGACACACTTTTTATTTTTATGCAAGAAATGCACCGCTCACACCAACAGCAGGAGATGATTTAGAACAATAATCTGTCCCTTACAGCACCAACAGGAACCGCTCCCTATAGCAGTATGTGATGATTTTAGAACAATAATCTGAGCCCTTACAGCACCAGCAGGAACCTCTCCCTATAGCAGTAGGAGATGATTTTAGAACAATAATCTGTCCTTTACAGCACCAGCAGGAACCTCTCCCTATAGCAGTATGTGATGATTTTAGAACAATAATCTGTCCCTTACAGCACCAGCAGGAACCTCTCCCTATAGCAGTAGGAGATGAATTTAGAACAATAATCTGTCCCTTACAGCACCAGCAGGAATCTATTTCTATAGAACTAGATGATTTTAGAACAATAATCTGTCCCTCAGAGCACCAGCAGGAACCTCTCCCTATAGAACTAGATGATTTTAGAACAATAATCTGTCCCTCACAGCACTAGTAAACTGTACCTAGTCCAGTATCAGATAATTTTAGAACGCTAAGCTTTCCCCTCACAGCACTGCCAGGAACCTTTCTGTAATGGAGGATGAGATGATATTAGATCGGTAATCTATCCCTCACAGCACTAGTAAACTGTACCTAGTCCAGTTTCAGATCGTTTTAGAATGCTAAGCTTTCCCCTCACAGCACCGCCAGGAATCTGTCTGTAATGCAGGATGAGATCATATTAGATCGGTAATCTGTCCCTCACAGCTCCGGGAGCATGCTCTCCCTACACTAGCCTGTGACGATGTGACACACTGCATACATGACTCCAGCTCATATAGAGGCTGGGTCACATGATGCACTAACCTATCACAGCCATGCCATTAGTAGGCACTGTGATGGCTTCTAAGGGCAAACTAGTAAAACGCTTGTGGATTGGCGGCCCTGCAGCTATAGAAAAGGCGCGCAAAATACCGGAATACCGAACCCAGACTTTTTTTGCAAATGTCCGGGTTCGGGGCACGGACACCGCAAAGTCTGGTACAGACCCGAATTTTACACTTCGGATTCGCTCAACTCTAGCCAGGAGTCCTAAGACCCGATTGGCTAGGAGTCTTAAGACCTGATTGGCCGGGAGGAGAAGTGACCACCAGGACTCGGGAGGAGATGCAGGGGGAAAGCCGCTGAAGCGGAACCTGGATGGGGTAAGTGCGGGGCTGGCGGCCGGCCTGGTGGGCGATGGGCAAGCGAGCAGGTGATCGATTGAGAAACAGGGGGAGCAAGGGGGTCAGGTTTGTTTGCTGCCCCCCAAAACAAATTGAGCACCAGACACCACTGGAGCACAGCTAGTTTTTAGTCTGTCTATTGTTAATGGGTGCGTCATGTGAACTGTCTTGGTTCCTTGTCTTTTCTATTTTACAACTCTCAATAAAATAGAATTTATATATAAACAAAAAAAAGCGAAAATTGAAGAAAGAAAGCCTAAAAAAGAAAATTAATGCAGCCATCACATCTAAGAAATAGTAAGCTGCAATATAATAAATGTTTGCTTTTGGTTTTAATACCACTTTCCTGCCTGTATATTCTGTGGAAATTAAAGTTTCATTAACACATTCCCATATGATAACTAGTCTGAGAGTGGTGAACACAGAGCAAATTTATAGCTAGTATGGTCAAAGATATATTGCCACCTCACACATCAATTAAAGTGATTCTGCTATTTCTGATCTCTTTCTGAATATTTTATACACACAGATACAGTATTTTCCAAATACCCCATATTGATTTATCTTTTTTTCTGAAAATATCTGTCTGACTGTCCATACTGTATATTGACCTGATCTGGAACAAGTACTATATGCAGATCAAGAAACTTAGAGAGAAATCCAAAGTCCTGGCCTGAATTTTTTTTTTCTCATTTCAGTGGTTCCAAAAAAAAAAAAAAAAGCAATGGCAAAGCATAAAAGCAGGGCAACAATCATTTTAAGAAGTAGAGGGTATTATTGGTAGCATATGCGTTTCTCTTATGAGAGGTCTACTTTAAAGAATATATGTACATAATTTTTAATTAAGAAAATATGATATATAATTTAGACTAAACCAAAGTAATGCTAGGAAAATTCTACAACAATCTATCCCAGGCATGGTTCTGTGGAACTTTAGCAGTTCTGGTAGCAGATTGATCTCCTACCTGATGGTGGCTGCATAGTTCCAGCCAGAGGCGTAGCTTGAAGCTTTTGGTCTCCAATGCAAAAGTTGACCTGGAGCCCCCACCCACTGCTTCCCCCACACCCCAAGATACTCCCACCGTGGCTAAATAGTTATTTCAGATCTTTGTTTACATATTGAGAGGGTAATTCAAAAGATTTTGGGGAAATTGTCCACATTTTTACAAATGTAACTGTAAAAATATAAACTTAGCCTATCTAATTTGTTGTCAATGTCAGTCAGTAGAGCAGTGGACAGAGTCAGGGCAGTGGACATTGTCAGTAGAGCAGTAGACAGTGGGCAGTGTCAGTAAATCATTGGATGTGTCAGTAGGGCAATGGGCAGTGTCAGGAAATCAGTGGACGTGTCAGTAGGGCAGATGTTAGTGTCAGTAGGGCAGTGGATAGTATCAGTCATTAGAGCAATACGTGGTGTCAGTATAGCAGTAGAATTGTCAGTAGGGCAGAGGACGAGTTCAGTAGAGCATTGGAAGTTTTTTTTTATTTTACCATTTTTTTATTTATTTACTCCTTTATAATTTTATATTATATTATTTTTCATTTTTTTTAGCAGCCCTGTTGGGGATGCTTTGGTGTAATAACAGACCCCTGATGTCTCACTTTTGAGACTGAGAAAGGAGAATGAGGACAGAGCCCTCGGTTCCTGTATATGCCAACTCCGCCGCCCCTTCTGTCCAGGTGTAAAAGTCAATGTGACTGGAAGTTACACAAACCTGCCTTTGTGGCCCCTGCAACCCCTGAAGCTACACCAGTGGTTCCAGCAGACTCAAAGTCATTGGACTAGCTGAACCTATGCTGTGTCAGGTAAGTCACTACTAATTCCAATGATCTTTTTAGCTGTTTGCAAGGGTGAAATCCTTCCCACTAACTACTAGTGTAAGATGCATTCTTCCCATTTACTTTTAATGTAATAGGACATTTCTTTCATTGACCATCAATGTAAAAGGACATAACAATGAGCACCAATGTAAATGGTGTTCTTCCCATTAACCACTGTTGTAAAAAGGTCCTTCTCTCACTGACCTCCAATGAAAGCCAGTTATTCTCTCTTTGGCCACCAGTCAAAGGGGGGCACCTCTTCCACTGATCACCAATATAAGGAGATCCTGCTCCAGTGACCATCAGTGTAAGGAGCACTATAATTATCACTCATACATCTTTTTTGTCCATTACTATTATTTACTTAAAACGGTAGTAAACTGCTGGGTTTTTTATTTTTTCCTTACCTGAAAGGTAATGTTGTAATGTGCCAGTATGCATCGCATACCTAAAAACGAAGCCTTCCAACAGCATGCTTCACCCGGTCTTTCTTCCAGGTTTGCGGACTCTGGCTGTGTGACTGGCCGGAGCCACGATGACGTCACTCCCGTGCATGCGTGCGGGATTCTGAAGGAAAGGCCCAGGTGGCCATTCTTTGAGAGCGTATTTGCCGGTGATGTCACTGGCTGCATGTACAGTAAATATCTCCTAAATGGTGCACGTTTACGATGTATTTACAGTACCTATAGGTAGGCACTATTATAGGCTTACCTATAGGCAAAAGTCAGAGATGGGAGTTTACTCCCACTTTAATTTTGTAGTTATTACTGAAAATTATTCTGTCACATAGTGTGTGTGTGTTTATTTTTTATTATATCATTTTTTATTTATATTTAAATCTACAATTAATGGGTGCTAGGCAAAGCTGCAGTATGCTTTTTAAAATGCATTTTATCTATTCCTACAGGTTAATTTCAGGGCTGAAACACACCTTTGCAATTCAATGTGTTGGAGTAATGTGCATTACTGCAACACACATACGGTATTGTGTGTTATTATGTTGTGATATCATTCACTTTGAATGGTATCCCGACACACTAAGACAATGCACCTGTGTTGCAGAACCACCACAATGCATGCTAAGGCACTATTGTGTGTTGTGGTCCTGCATATCCCTGACACAATGTGTGTTAATGTGATGCATAGGACAACAGAGGACCTGGAATGGATCCTCAAATCAATCTTAAAAGACTTCTAACTTTTAACATGTAAGCATGGAATGGCTCCCCTTTGTGCATGCAGTTAGCAAATGTCCTTATGCAAGCATGTTACATGTTGTAAGTACTTTAAGAATGGGTGAAACATGTAAAGCCTGGTACACACAGGTATTTTTTTTTCCTTCAATCCGTTTTTGTTGAACCGGCTGATATTCGGCCTGTGTGTACCAGCTTTAAAGCGGAAGTCCATGCTAAGACTAAAATCCCTGCATCTATAGACACCCACATTCTAACCATAGGTGTGTTCACAGGGTGTGCCAGGTGTGCCTGAGCACACCCTAATCACCCTGTGTGGCTCAGATTCCCCCTGTTTAAACCCCTCATATTTCAGCAAAGCCCCCTAACGGGGTTCCTAAAAAAATTAGTAAAGATAAAATAAAAAATAAAATTGTAAAAAATAATAAAAAATAAAATAATAAAAATAAAAACTGACACCACCCACTGCCTTACTGACATCGTCCACTGCTATATACACATGCATGTGTTTGAGCTTTGAGGTGCACACCCTAATGCAATAGGCTGCGCCCACCTATGATTCTAACATTAACCTATTTAACCCTGTGAAGGAAAAATCGGCATACATACCTTTTCTGAAGGCGATCCGAACCGATTTCGAGCGGCTGAAGCTCTGCAGAGGACACGGCTGACAACGGCTGTGAAATGAATGGGAAGAGACATCACCCATAAACTTACTATGGGGCTTCCGTTGTCGGCTGCACCCTCTGCACCCGCCTCCACAGCATAGCCACGGCTGACAGCTCAGCCTGGGATCGGGTTTGATTAGAGGGCAGAAAAGGTATGTATGCTATTTTTTTATTCACAGGGTTAGATAGGTTAGTGTTAGAATGTGGGTGGCTATAGATGCAGGGATTTCAGTTTTAGCATGGACTTCTACTTTAATATGGTCTAAAAAGTGTAGTTAGCTTGTAGGCATTCCGACATTCAAATATCAATTATGCTGCTCATTGTTTTCCTTTCTTCCATTCTCCCAACCTTCATTAATACTTTTAATTATATTTTTCTTATCTGGGATTCAGATTTTGACCCATCACTGTCCCTCTGTTTAGCTTTATTCAAGGACTTTAGATTTATCATTAACAGCTCAAATTATGTGCAGGTTTGCAAAGTTATGTTGACTTTGCACATTCAACACTACAGATTCATAAATGAGCAGTGGAAATGTGTAATGATTAAATGCTTATTGCCTGGGTTAATGATTTTTATGCTTAAAGTGATTAGTAGGTAAAGGCTCGTTTTCTTTTTTTTTTAAATAACAAACATGTTATACTTACCTCCCCTCCTAGGATCCCTCTTTGCTGCTCCTGGCTCCTCCTTCTATCGAGTGCCCCCTCAGCCAGCAGCTTGCTACAGGGGGCACCCGAGCCGAGTCACAGCTCTGTATATCCATTCAGAAACAGAGCCCTGATTGCCCCCCCCCCCCCGATTGGCTGACTGGCTTTGATTGACAGCCGTGGGAGCCAATAGCGCTGCAATCAGGAGGAGTGTCTGGGGCAACTAAGACAGTCATGGACATCACTGGAGAGAGATGGGGCTCAGGCAAGTTATTAGGGGGGTGCTGGGGAGGCTGCTACACACAGAAGGTTTTTTTTTATCTTAATGCATAGAATGCATTAAGATAAAAAACCTTCTGCCTTTACAACTCCTTTAAGTTATCTGAGCATGGACAAATATTGTTTATTTCAGATGTAATATAAAATAAAGGTGCCTACAAAGGCAACATTGCCAATTTTGGAAGACTGGACAATGGCTAGGACTTCTAAAGGCACCTGGATCCATCCACAGATACCTCTGGACATTGATCTTAGGAGAAAAGGATTTTTCTAGATGATTGTTAGCCGAGACAAGGGTTACATGGGAGGTGTCTGCTATGTACATAAGCATGCACATTAGAAGAAATATACTATATATATATATATATATATATATATATACAGGGTGGGCCATTGATATGGATACACCTTAATAAAATGGGAATGGTTGGTGATATTAACTTCCTGTTTGTGGCACATTAGTATATGTGAGGGGGGAAACTTTTCAACATGGGTGGTGACCATGGCGGCCATTTTGAAGTCGGCCATTTTGAATCCAACTTTTGTTTTTTCAATAGGAAGAGGGTTATGTGACACATCAAACTTATTGGGAATTTCACAAGAAAAACAATGGTGTGCTTGGTTTTTATGTAACTTTATTCTTTCATGAGTTATTTACAAGTTTCTGACCACTTATAAAATGTGTTTAATGTGCTGCCCATTGTGTTGGATTGTCAATGCAACCCTCTTCTCCCACTCTTCACACACTGATAGCAACACCGCAGGAGAAATG
>BLSH010481413.1:1010763-1022153 GCA_018402905.1 Glandirana rugosa
CTTGATAGAAGTCATATTTTTTCTTGTTCCTCACTACCTTTACTACCAAACCGGGGGTGTCTCGGGACTAGAGTTGTAATACCTCAGACAGACTCTAATGTACGTCTAAATTAAGAATGCTTTCAGAAATAGAGGTTTTATTAGTTTATTTCTATCAATGAACAAAATGGAAAGCAAATGAACAGAGGAGAAAGCCAAATCAAAACAATATTTGGTGTGACCACTCTTTGAATTCATAACAGCATCAATTTTTCAATTCTTCTAAGTAAACTTTTTTTTTTCTTTTTGAAGGAACTGGGTAGGTTGAAAAATGAACCACATATCTTGTGTGGGTGTAGGCTGCCTCATATCTTTCTGTCTCTGCATGTAATCTCAGACAGACTCCATAATGTTGAGATCAGGGCTCTGTGGGGGCCAAACCATCATTTCCATCACTCCTTGTTCTTTTTTATACTGAAGATAGTTCTTAATGACATTGGCATTTACTTTCCATTGTGTTAAGTGATACAAACAAATTACTAACACTTATATTTCTGAAAGCTTTCTTAATTTACAGCACACCTGCCTAAAACTTTTGCACAGTGCTGTATATACAGTATATATACTGTACATATATATCATAAAGAGGATTGGCAGGAGCAAAGTATCTTTAATAAAAAAGTATTTAAACTCAGAAAATAGTAAAAGAAAATCTCAGGATCTCAAAATCTAAAATTACACAAAAATAAAAATTATATAAAAATCCTTAAATGATGAGATTAATCTATAAAAAAAATCTGTTCATATTACATTATAAATGAGAAAAAGTCTAAACCTTGTAGTGTGTGTCAATGGCCAGCAGAGGGTAATAGGATCACAGTGTTTGGCACTACATTGTAGATATAGATACAATGTAACCATTCTTTTCAGTTTTTGATAAAGTAACAATTATCAATGTGAAGACTCACAAAAGCTAAAGCAATGGTTAAAAGTTTGGCAAAAGAAGGCAAAACTGGCACTAACCTTTGTAAATAAAATAATTGAATATTTATAGAAAATGATGGGCCCCCCTGACCCCTCCATTTCCATCCGACCCCCAGACTTCCAGTTTTGGGAGGGTGTCCATGGATATCCTCCCAGAACTCTGCCTCCCGTATACCCGCTAGGATGTGCATCCAGCGCAATCACGGCGGCCCTTTACCATGTGATTAACTCATTACATGTAAATAGACTTGCTAGTTATCGGTAGCCCTTTCCTCCCAGGCTGTGTCTGTGTGAGGAAAGGAGAGGCGTTAACTGCCAATAATGTCGGTAAATTGTTTACACTGATAATTAGTGCTGCTTATCAGTGCTCATCAATGCCACCTATTAGTGTCCATCATCAATGCTGCCTATCAGTGTCACCGATCAGTGCTGCAGTTTAGTGCCACCTATCAGTGCCCATTAATGCTGCCTATCAGTGCCGCCTATTAGTGCTCATCAATACTGCCTATCAGTGTCACCTATCAGTGCCCATCAATGCTGCCTACCAGTGCCCAGTGCAGCCTATCAGTGCTCATCAGTGCCACCTATCAGTGTTCAATGCTCATCAGTGCCGTCTATCAGCGCTCATCCATGATGTCCATTAGAGCTTATAAATGCCGCCTATCAGTGCCCATCAGTGCCACGTATCAGTGCTCATTGCTGCTGCCTATCAGTGCAAGCTATCAGTGCTCATTAATGCCTACCAGTGCCACTTATCAGTGCCCATCAATGCTGCCTATCAGTGCTCATAAATGCTGCCTATCAGTGCTGCCTATCAGTGACACCTATCATTGCCCATCAATGCTGCCTACCAGTGCTCATAAATGCTGCCTATCAGTGCTGCCTATCAGTGACACCTATCATTGCTCATCAATGCCGCCTATCAGTGCTAATCATTGCCCATCAGTGTTGTGCTGCCTATCTGTGCCCCAGACCATTGCGCATCAATGCCACCTATCAGTGTTACCTATCAGCGCAGCCTATCAGTGACACCTATCAGTGCCCATCAATGCCCATCAGTGCCAAACTGCCTATCTATGCCACAAATCATTGCCCATCAATGCCTTCTATCAGCACTGCCTATCAGTGCAGCCGATCAGTGCAAATCAATGCTGCCTGCCTCCTCAGCACGGTTCTGAGTGGAAAGCGTGTCTCTCATATCTTATATGGCTCAGAGCCAACGGTTCTCTCTGCTCTCCCCTCTGTCCCCCCTCCTTCCTCTCTCACACGGGATGATCTGTTCCTTCTCCTCCCCACTACTCTCTATGTGTACCGCGGGAGGTATGAACTTGTTAGCTTCACACTTGACTTCCCGCAAAGCACACAGGAAAGAGGTGGGGGGAGAAGGAGCAGATCGGCTGTGCCTGTGTCACCCCGTGTGAGAGAGAAAGGAGGGGGGAGCAGAGAGAACTGTCGGCTCTGAGCTGTATAAGAGATACGCTCTCTGCTCAGAGCCGTGGAAGAATGCCAGGGCCCGGTCGCAAGTGCAACTGCTGGGACTCTGGTAATTCCGCCACTAAATATAGTTAAAAATCAACCTTGGCCATGCCATCAATGTGTACCTGTGTGATTATGGTAGGAGGACAGGCTGTGGGAGGTGGGGTTCTTTTTCCTTTATCAATGGTTCATCATTCAAGAAGCATGTAGAATTTTGTTTTTTGAAGAGGCAACCAAAATGGTGAGCTACAATAAATCAGATTACAGACACAATCTCTCTTATGTTCCTCCTGGAGTACACACTGTGTTGTGTCAAAAATTGGCTCTAGAGAAACAGCAGCAGGAGGAAGAAGAGGACTTGCTATTGTCTCAAGGCCAGTTGGATCCTATGCCTACTGCCTCCATCCCTGTGGGGCAGCAGCAGAAGAAGAATGGGAGAAGGAGGGATGGGATGCAAGAGGTGAAGAGGAAATAGGGCATGCTTACCTCTCCCAAACCCTATGAGCTGTACTTGGGTGGAGTGATATTGTTGAGGACAGTGTTATCCTCAGCGACACCAAGGGCTTGGGGTCCTTTGATTCAAGGCTCTTATATTCCCAATTGTACTGAATGGGGTATGCTGAAGGGCAGGGGCAGACCAGCATGGGTGATGCGAGTCTAAAAAGAGGGGCACACACCACTGGTATCATCCACAAGAAACTTTATTGGAGACTGCTTAGAAAGAACATGGTTCTGCCAATAGTGTTCTGTCTGAGCAGCCTCCAATGGAGTTTCTTGTGGATGACACCAGCAATGTACGACCATCCTTTTCAACTGGCATAGAACTGTAATTTTCTAAGAATAATTAGAAACAAATGTCCACCTGCGTCAACACCCTGGGTTTTTAGTTTCCCTACAGGTTGGCCAGGTTACGCCTGCGTCAACACCCTGGGTTTTTAGTTTTTAGTTTCCCTACAGGTTGGCCAGGTTACCTTCTCAAGCGCAAGGTCTTATCAGGTATTCCGCAGAACCCCATACTCTCAGCCTGACCCAGTTAGGGTCCCTCGAGAGTTACAGGTCTCCGCTAACCAGATATCCTTATCTTGTATACTGCTACTAATGTGATATTATCTCTAATGCTGTATACTTTGACTCCGGCATAGTTCTGTTTCTTTATGGCTATTTGTTCTACCGATAAAAATCCATGATTGTTTTCTTTGCCTTGCTCGACAAGGCCTCTATTGTAAAGTTACTCTGGCACATGTAATTTGTTCTGTTTTGTACTGTGCGAAATTTCTAATAAACATATTCATAAAAAAAAAAAGAAACAAATGTCCAGAGCACCCCCACCTTCCTTTACATTACAGTGCACCTCCCTTACCTTGTCCTGCTGCCACGAAGAAGCTGGGGAGCAGAAAGTGCAGGGTCTGGAGGAGGATCAGAGGAGGGCCAGAGTCAGCTGCTGGAGTCTGCTGAATTCTAAAACCAGGGGAGGCAGAGATGAGGGGATGCTACAGATGTACAGAGAGGTGCAGGATCTGTATGAGTAGTTCTGTCCTCCTGTCTGCTGCCAACTGCTGAGACGGGGGGCAGACACAAGCCTCCCTGTGACTGCATGGAAAAGCACAGGATCTGGAAGAGGAGATCTGTCTTCCTCTCTGCTGCCGACTGCTGAGACAAGGTGGGGATGGAGACGCGGGGGTGCTGCAGCTGCAGGTGAGGCATAAGGGCCACATGAAGTGACCTGGTGGGCCAGATTTGACCCATGGGCCTTGTGTTTGACACATGTGCTCTAATCCCTGGAAGGAGGAGCATTGGCAGTAGTGGCTGCCTCAGCATTATTTGTTTTAAACACAATGGCTCAGGCTTGGTTGTAGGCAGCAGTCATTTGCAGCTCTTGAACCACATCATTGCTGACTATATAGGGCTGTTGCAGTAAGGACCCCATTCACTTTTCGGTGTACAGTCTGAACCACTTGCCAGAGCTTGCATAGTATGGGCTGGAGCTTCTGGTTTACTCTGCAGCCAGTGTGCTGTTTGTGAAGACCTTCGGCACAGCATGATTTTGTAATGACCCCTATCCCCTGACAATGTGAACTGGCCCGTCATAAAAATGAATCAGTCCTGGGTTATCAATGATTACGAAACCCCTGCTGTTGATGCTACAAAATATATTTTTTTAAGTGACACTGGGCCTTCCCCCCAAAAAAGTGATACTTGGCATCATTACCAGCTTCTGCTGCCTCTCCTGGAACATTAAGGAACTCCAGAGCTGTAAAGGTGATGTTTATGCAGCTGTCAAATTTCTAATGTTTGCTGCAAGTTTTTTTCAATGAATGCTCCAGCATTGTAAGGCCTCATACACACGGGCGTATCTTTAAAAATAAACAAAACGTCGGGCCCGACGTCAAGGAAATAAAATCTTTGTTTTTCGGCTTTATGCATCGGTGTTAGTGAGCGTTAGTGAGCGTCGGCGTCAATAGGCGTTTTTAAAAAAAAATCATCCCTCTGCTATTTTTCAACCTAAAAACCTTGGCGTCAAAAAACACTGGTTAACGCCGGTACAATATTAGTTGGCGTTAGTTGCCGTTTTGCGTCGTCAGCGTCAAAAAACGTTACAGCCTTAGAACGCGATGGCCGTGGGTTCTACTTTCAGCTCACTTACGCCGACGCCATCTACAGCTCCAAAACGCCAACATTTTTATGGGGCCATTGACTAACATGGAGAGCTGCAAAAAACGCCAGAAAACGCCGGCGTCAAAAAACGTCTGTGTGTATGAGGCCTAAAAGTGACACACAGTGGTTGATTTACTAAAGAGAAAAAGACTGCACTTTGCCAAGTGCAGTTGAACTCTGCAAGAGCAGTTGCTCCAGAGCTTAGTAAATGAGCAGAAGCTCTTCTGACTTTCATTATCCAATCATGTGCAAGCAAAAATGTTTTTTTTATTTTCCTTGCATGTGATTGGGTATTCTTTGTAAAGTGAAGCCTTACCTCATTTACTAAACTCTGGAGCAACTGCACTTGCAGAGGGCAACTGCACTTTGCCAAGTGCAAAGTGCATTTGCCTTTAGTAAATCAACCCCACAATTTTTCCAAAGCTGCCAAATTTCTGAAGCTTGCTGCAGCATAAATCCAGGATTGCGCCTTAAAATGTGTTATCAGTTCCAGTGCTCAAGGAATGTAATAGTGCCACAAAATGCCTCTGCCAACAGCTGCAAAATGTCCTATGTTTGCTGAAGGGTGAATTCTTCTTTGTGTCTTGAAGTGTACAGCATTGTAAGGTGCCACACAATGTTTCTACAGCTGTACCTCAGCTGTTAACTGGGCAAATCCTGCTTTGTGTCTCAAACTTTGTGGCCTATTTCTGTGCCAAGGGACTGTACTTGTACCAAATAATATTGCCACCCGCAATCTCAACTGCCAAATTTCCAATGTTTGCAGGTAAATCTTTCATTGAGCCTCAAAGTTTTCAATCTATTCTAGTGCTTCGGCACTCTTATTTTGTGGTGACTTTGCCACATGTTTATTGGGGCCTAACCAAGCTGTTACATACTGTTCACCCACTGATCAATATTTGTTGTTATTGTCTCTTAGATAATGCACTCTAATTTTATTGCAAAATAAAACTCACCTTGTCTCTCAAGCTGGCCATACACTGGTAGAAATTCCCTGCTGAACTGACCAAATTTTAATCCGTGTGTGGCTGTAACTCCTTGACAATAGTTGATCATTTGATCGACCTCTGTCGAAGGGACGTGTTGGAATATTTTTTCAGACCATCAGCTGCAGCTGCTGATCAGTGTATTCTGATAGCATCAGGTGCAGCTGCTGATCAGTGTATTCTGATAGCATTAGGTGCAGCTGCCGATCAGTGTATTCTGATAGCATTAGGTGCAGCTGCTGATCAGTGTATTCTGATAGCATTAGGTGCAGCTGCTGATCAGTGTATTCTGATAGCATTAGGTGCAGCTGCTGATCAGTGTATTCTGATAGCATCAGGTGCAGCTGCTGATCAGTGTATTCTGATAGCATCAGGTGCAGCTGCTGATCAGTGTATTCTGATAGCATCAGATGCAGCTGCTGATCAGTGTATTCTGATAGCATCAGGTGCAGCTGCTGATCAGTGTATTCTGATAGCATCAGGTGCGGCTGTCAGGATATAATGTCCAGGCAAGGGGGGATTCCTCCATTCATACAAATGAAGTGGATGGAAGAATTTGTTCATTTTTTTGTTCATCCTGCATGGTCAGCTTGCTATTTGCTACTTATTCAAGCACTCACATACTGTCCTGACGCTAGACAATTTCTAACAAACACATACCTGAAGTCTATATTTTAACATTTTGGGAATAATTAGAGATGTAGGGAGGAGATCAGAATCGTGGAATGTGGGGTTGTAGTTTTAAAATGTTCTTGTGTACTTACAGTACAGACAATGTAGTGTGATACTGCAAAAGAAAAGAAGCTCACAAACTATACTATTAAACTGTTTTGCCACTGGTCAGTTTGTTCAGAATTGAGGGCTCTGCTCTGAGGGGCTCTGACAGTCTCTCCTCTCTCCCCCTCCCTCCCTGACAGCCGCTCAGTGTGAGAGCAGCTCCCCTCCCCGCCCCTCCTGCCATTATTCAGCTGCAGCATAAATACATGTACCCCCTTCAGTTTAAGCTGCCATCTGCCATAGTGTATTTAAAATGAAAAGGCTAAATACCTTTTCCCACACCACTACTGTGGGGTCACATGAACCCCTTGTGCTGGCCAGCCCCTCTCGCTTTTCTCCTTGGAGTGGGGAAGACAAGCGAGAGGGGGGGGGGGGCACATGACCACACAGCTGCAGTGTTAGAAAAGGTATTTAGCCTTCTCATATAAAAAAACACACACGCTATAGCTCATGGCAGCATAATCCAGAGGGGATACATGTAAAGTCACATAGTGACTTTAATTCCATGCAATAATGCCCCTTCTTCCCTGACAACTTCTTTCCACATCTCTGGTACCTTGTAGTGTACTGACTATGCTAACAGCTCTCCTGCTACTTGTTCGGGATTTAGACATGCTTTGTGTTAAAGCAGGACTAGCTTGCAAAAATTTAAAAATGTGAGCAGGTAGGCTCTGTATAGCAGAAGAGACCTTCTATATCTCTTCTGCAATGAAACAAGTTTTCCTGCATGTTTGCAATATTTTTTTGGTATGCACACTAAGCTGTGCATATGCAGCTCAATGGACATTCTTGGCATAGCTCAGTGCTGAAACAAAGGAACTAATATGCATAGGAGTAATGCCATTCCCAACTGGCCAATCAGGATGGCCGAACAACATGGAAGAAGCAAAGGAAAAGATGTTGGTGCTGGCAAGGGAATGAAGGCAGTCAAAATCTGTGGGCTTTAGTCCCGATTTAGGATGAATGACTGCAGGGAAGTTTCTGGGGAGGCCCCATCAAAGTTTTGTCAAGGGGCCTCATGATCTATAGTTATGCCCCTGTATAGAATAGTTGTATTATTCTTTTTGCATTGAAGACAAATTAATTGTTTGCAGCTAGTGTACATCTTTCTTCCTATTTGTTTACCATAATGTATGCAGCATAATGTCATTTTTTTAGGAACTGGTACAAAGTATTACTTCTGAAACATACACAGTTGTAACTAAACTTTACTGATTAAGCCAAGGGGACATGATCAAGAAGCAAACATTTCAAGCACTGCAAAGCTATCTAATAGCAAACTGTTTATACCAGTAATTAAAACTTAGAGCTAACTTTCTTTAGAAAGACATTGATAGCTAACACAAGCAGTGAACATTTTCCTTCAAAGATATAACTCTGTCTTCTGCTTTTTTTTTCATATGGTTAACTTTAGAACAAAACTAAACAAAAGTAGCTTATTCATATTTTTTTAGGTTGATTGCTGGGACATATCCCATACAATAATATTTTATGTTCTGTGAATATGATAAAAAAAGGATTTGTTGCAATACTTACCCATTATATTGCACCTTTAAACATGACCCCCCATATAAAAAGGTTCCCAGCAGGCACGCTATCCAGAGAATAAGCTTCATCTTTTTCTGGTAATTGCTGTTGTGTAGTGTTGTGTGATGACAGCTATTACTAAACGTCTGTTAGTTATCTGCATAGATTTGTGACCCAGCTAAACCCATTCATATAGATAATGTTTACTTTATCACCCTGCAATGATTATTGCACATGGGCAGTAAAATTATACATGCTCCACCCAAAGCCTGGCTTTATACATATTTACCACTGTTGTATATTTTATGTAGATATGCAAGCAACCTGGACAACTCTGCTGACACTGCTGCCTCCCAACAGAAACTATTATCAGCAGCATGTTTATAGATAGAGTACACAGCCTTTGAAATGCCTCAATCATTCATTTTCCACATGCTTGTCATGCATTTACCATGTGTGTTGTCATGATATCCCATTGCTTTGTATGGTGGAATACACTGTAAACAAAGCACAGACTGATCTCATACTAACCTATACAAATCTCAGAAGCCCGTGTATGCTAGCCTTTATAGAGATGACACAAAAACACTAGATATGACACCAATGATTGTTACTCGATCAATCAACTTGAGTACAACCAGCCTGCCAGATTTACTTGCGATTATCATTAGCGGCTGCTGTAGCCGCTAGCAATAATCACTGTATTTTCTCAGCAATTCATCTATGGCCTGCCTCTGATCCCAACTGTTGGCCAATTTATGTAGGATATTCCCTCTCTCCCTATATATCTATATATATATATATATATATATATATATATATATATATATATATATATATAGATATATATAGATATATCTATATATATAGATATATCTATATATATATATATATATATATATATAAACAGTATCTCACAAAAGTGAGTACTCCCCTCCCATTTTTGTAAACATTTTATTATATCTTTTCATGTAACAACACTGAAGAAAGGACACTTTGCTACAATGTAAAGTAGTGAGTGTACAGCTTGTATAACAGTGTAAATTTGCTGTCCCCTCAAAATAACTCAACACACAACCATTAATGTCTAAACCGCTGGCAACAAAAGTGAGTACATCCCTGAATGAAAATTTCCAAATTGGGCCCCAAATGTCAATATTTTGTGTGACCATCATTATTTTCCAGCACTGCCTTTACCCCCTTCACAGGTTGCCACTAGAGTCCTCTTCCACTCCTCCATGATGACACCACTGAGCTGATGGATGTTAGAGGCCTTGCGCTTCTCCACCTTCTGTTTGAGGATGCCCCACAGTTACTCAATAGGGTTTAGGTCTGGAGACTGTCTGTCCATCACATTTACCCTCAGCTTCTTTAGCAAGGCAGTGGTCATCTTGGAGGTGTGTTTGGGGTCGTTATCGTGTTGGAATACTGCACTGCAGCCCAGTCTCTGAAGGGAGCGATCATGCTCTGCTTCAGTATGTCACAGTACATGTTGGCCTTCATGGTTCCCTCAATGAACTGTAGCTCCCCATTGCTGGCAGCACTCATGCAGCCCCAGACCATGACACTCCTACCACCATTGCTTGACTGTAGGCAAGACACACTTGTCTTTGTACTCCTCACCTTGTTGCCGCCACACACGCTTGACACCAGCTGGACCAATTAAGTTTATCTTGGCCTCATTAGATCACAAGACACGATTCCAGTAATCCATGTCCTTAGTCTGCTTGTCTTCAGCAAACTGTTTGCAGGCTTACTTGTGCATCATCTTCAGAAGAGGCTTCCTTCTGGGATGACAGCAATGCAGACCAATTTGATGCAGTGTGTGGCGTATGGTCTGAGCACTAACAGACTGACCTCCACCCCTTCAACCTCTGCAGCAATGCTGGCAGCACTCATATGCCTATTTGCCAAAAAACAACCTCTGGATATGACACTGAGCATGTGCACTCAACTTCTGTGGTTGACCATGGTGAGGCCTGTTCTGAGTGGAACCTGTCCTGTTAAACCACTGTATGGTCTTGGTCACCATGCTGCAGCTCAATTTCAGGGTCTTGGCTATCTTCTTATAGCCTAGGCCATCTTCATGTAGAGCAACAATTCTTTTTTTATATTAGAGAGTTCTTTGCCATGAGGTGCCATGTTGAACTTCCAGTGACCAGTATGGGAGTGAGAGTGATAACACCACATTTAACACACCTGCTCCCCATTCACACCTGAGACTTTGTAACACTAACGAGTCACATGACACCGGGGAGGGAAAATGGCTAATTGGGCCCATTGATAGGTGGAATTGATGATCAGTGATAGGTGGCACTGATAGGTGGCACGGATGGGCACTGCTAGGCAGCATTGATGAGCACTGTTAGGTGGCATTGGTGAGCACTGATAGGCGGCACTGGTGGACACTGATAGGCAGCACTGATAGGCAGCATTGATGAGCAATGATAGGTGGCATTGATGATCACTGATAGGTGGCATTGATAGGTTGCACTGACGGCCACAGATGAGAGCTGATAGGCGGCATTGATGAGCAATGATAGGTGGCACTGATGGGCATTGATGAGCACTGATAGGCAGCACTCATAGGCTGCACCGATGGGCACTGATAGGCAGGATTAATGAGCACTGATAGGTGGCATTGATGAGCACTGATAGGTGGCACTGATAGAGAGCACTGATAGGCAGCATTGATGAGCACTGATAAGGGGCATTGATGGGCACTAATAGGCGGCATTGATGAGTACTGATAGGCTGCACTGATTATCAGTATAAACAATGTGCTGACAGTCTAGTAGGTTAACAGCTCTTCTTTCCTCACAAAGACACATTGTGGGAGGAAAGGGCTGCAGATAACCGGCAAGTCTGTTTAAATGTGATCAGCTGATCACATTGTAAAGGGCTGCTGTGATTGGCCTACTATGATCTATGATCATCTGAGGGACAAAAATTGGAAGCCTGGGGCTTGGATGGAAGGGGGGGGGGGGGGTCAGGGGGCCCATCATG
>BLSH010481413.1:1026939-1043196 GCA_018402905.1 Glandirana rugosa
TGAGACTTTCACGCGTGTCTGCCGGGCGTGAAAGACGTCGTCGAGACCCATCAAAAAATATTTTAAGACACGGTGGTTTAAGCCGTGTACGCGGTCCGTTCCCTACACGTAGTTTACCCGATCCGGGTCTCGGCGATGCTCTAAAACGGGTAACAGCGTGTAGTGGTCCGGCCCGAACTCCGAGTCACCGTTGTTGGTGAGTAACCAGACAAAAAGTTACGAGCAGGTGTCGAGGACTCGTCACACGTAGGGGGTTTGTATAGTCAAAATTTTGTCGGACGACAACAAAGGGGGACCTACACGACTACAACCACCACTTCCACAATACGACTCGCCTACTCCTCTACCAGCTCCTCCTCCTTCGCGTCATCCTCCTCCTCCGTTGTCCTCCGTTTTGGCGCATGTCCTTCCACCACCAAGGATTGCAGGGCATTTCTCTTTGCCTCCTGTTGCCTCCTCCTCCTACTGCGCTTCCTCCTCCTCGACCATCTCCTCATCCGCTCAGCATAACACCTTCACCACCAACATCAGCACATCCAGGGGGAAACAACAGCAGGCTGTTTTAAAACTGATATGTTTGGGGGATGCACACTGCTCAGGAGCTGTGGACGAGCATTGAAAAACAGACCAATGAGTGGTTGTTGCCACTGAGCCTCAAGCCCGGCCTGGTGATGTGCGACAATGGGCAAAATCTCGTAGCGGCTCTGGGCCTAGCCCATTTGATGCACATCCCTTGCCTGGCGCATGTGCCGAATTTGGTGGCACAGAATTTTATAAAAAACTACCCAGAGCTGCTGCAGAAAGTGCGGGCCGTCTGTGCGCACTTTCAGAGTTCTCACCCTGCTGCTGCCCGCCTGTCTGCGCTGCAGCAGAACTTCGGCCTTCCGGCTCACGGCCTCATATGCGACGTGCCCACAAGGTGGAACTCAACCTTGCACATGCTGGAGAGACTGTGCGAGCAGCAGCAGGCAATAGTGGAGTTTCAGCTGCAGCACGCACGGGTCAGTCGCTCTGCGGAACAGCACTACTTCACCACCAACGAGTGGGCCTCCATGCAAGACCTGTGTAGCGTATTGCGGTATTTTGAGTACTCCACCAACATGGCCAGTGCCGATGACGCTGTTCTCAGCGTTACTATCCCACTTCTATGTCTCCTTGAAAAAACACTTCGGGCCATGATGGAAGAGGATGTGGCACAGGAGGAGGAGGAGGAGGAGGAAGAGGGCTCTTTTTTTATGGTTATCAGGCCAGTCATTTGCAAGTGGCTCGGAGGGTGGGTTCCTGCACCAGCATAGGCCAGGTCAAAAATATTCAAGCCAGGGCACAGTTCTGGAGGACGAGGAGGATGAGGAAGATCATGAGGAGGAACCACAGCAGGGTGTCACCCAACGCAGCTCGTGGGCATCACTGGAGCACGGCTGGGGGAATACGGAGGACACAGATGATATACCTCCCACAGAGGACAGCTTGTCTTTGCCTCTGGGCAGCCTGGCACACATGGCCGACTACATGCTGTAGTGCCTGCACAACGACAGCCGAGTTTCCCACATTGTAACATGTGCCGATTACTGGGTGGCCACCCTGCTGGATCTCCATTACAAGGACAGCGTGCCATCCTTAATTCCCTCACTGGAGCGTGAGAGGAAGATGTGTGACTACAAGCTCATGCTAGTAGAGACGCTGCTGAGGGCATTCCCAAATGACACCGGGGGCTCAGTGGAAGCACAAGGCGAAGGCAGAGGAGGAAGAGGCCGCCAACGCAGCTGTGCCACCGCCAGCACCTCAGAAGACAGGGTTAGCATGGTCGAAATGTGGCAAAGCTTTGTCAGCAGCCCGCCACAACAAGCAGCACCACCAGCTGATAGACAACGTCTTAGCAGGAGGCAGCATTTCAGCAACATGGTGGAAGAGTATGTGTACACACGCCTACATGTACTGACTGATGGGTCTGCCCCATTCAACTTCTGGGTCTCCAAATTGGCCACATGGCCTGAGCTTGCCGTTTATGCCTTGGAGGTGCTGGCCTGCCCTGCAGCCAGTGTATTGTCTGAACGTGTGTTATCACAGACAAGCGCAGCCACCTGTCCACAGCCAACGTGGACAAGCTAACATTTATTAAAATGAACCAGGCATGGATCCCACAAGACTTGTCTGTACCTTGTGCAGAATAGACATTTAGACCGGACTCACATAGCAATTCGTATACTTGTTTTTTTGAATATGCCTCAATATTTTGGGGGCTACCCCATTTATAAACAAAAAAAACAGTGTTGGCTACCTCCTCCTACCCCTCCCCCACCGCCACTTCCACCTACCCTGCCACGGTCACGGCCTAGTCAACCTCTAGGCTCCTACTCCCCATCCACCCCCCTTCCCTTTTTTTTTATTTGATTTTAATTTAGTTTCCCTATCCCCATTTTTTTGTACTTGCCCTACTCTTACCCCCATTTTACTTCCTTTTGCAGTCCTCTAGCACTTGCCAGGACTTTGTTACAGCCATTTTTGTGCTGAAAAGTTCGGGTCCCCATTGACTTCAATGGGGTTCGGGGCCCGGGATAAAGTTCAGGTTGAGTTTGGTGTCGAACCCGGACTTTTTCCCGAAGTTCGGCCAAACCCACCGAACTCAAACATCGGGGGGTTCGATCAACTCTAATCTTGAATTCAGCAATCTGCAGCAAAATACAAACTCAAACTTTCTATCAAATGGAACAGAATCCCATATCAAATCTGATAATTCATTGCCCACCACAATAATAATAATACAGGTGAAGTTCAGCTTGTAATGAAGCCTTTGAAACCAAAAGAATTAGACACAATTCTTAAAGAAATAGGAAAGGTTCCCTCCCATGATTTGAACAGATTTTTAAAATGGTTGTGTGACTTGCAGCATGTCAGAGATATGTACAATCTAAACCCATCTGACTTAGAAAGAGTCATGCAAAATTTTATAGGAAATGGTCTTTGGATGAGAATTAAACAGATCTGTATTCAACCTCTTAGGACCAGGGACATATTACAGGCAGTCCCAGAGTTACAAACAAGATAGCGTCTGTAGGTTTGTTCTTAAGTTGAATTTGTTTGTAAGTCAGAACAGGTACATTTTTTAAGTGTAGCTCCAGCCAAAACAATCATTTTTTTGGATAACATAGGGAAGGGGTAACAGCCCTGTAAGGTTTGTTTTGCTGTCTGTACTTCTGTTTAGAAGATTTTATCTCACTTTCTGTCCCTATGAAAATTTTGAGTTGTTGTGGAAACAAGGATTGGTGATAAAGCTTCAGTGGAGACACCCGTTCTGATGTTACTATTCAAGGGAATGTAAAACTAATACAGAATTAGCCTCCTTATGAATTGTCACACAGAATAGCTACTATTATGGAATTCTTGGTGGGTAATAATCTAGCATTTGAGCGTGCAGGCTTGATACATACGAGTATGGTTCTAGATGTTTTGCATGAGCATATCAAACAAAATATTTTATTAGTTACCCCAAGTTCTCATGATTTAAATTACATATTGTTAAGAGCAGAACATTTATGGAGAAAATCAAATGCACAGGCTGTAAAGGTTGATGTCGTCACATTTAGAGTTGAGCGAACTCGAACTGTAAAGTTCGGGTCCATACCGAACTTTTGGGTGTCCGGGACCTGGACCCGAACCCGGACTTTTCAAAAAAAGTCCAGGTTCGGGGTCCTGGTAATTTTACTAAAAGTTCTGAAAATTGCTGTAAAAAATCCTGGAAAGTCCTAGAGGTCTGCAAAAGGAAGGAAATGGGGGTAAGGGTCGGACAAGTGCCCTACAAAGAAATGGGGACAGGGAAATAACTTAAAAGCATTTTTAAACAAAAATCACATAAAAAAATCAAAAATGGAGGTGAATGTGGACCATCTTCAAACTGTGTGTGAAAAGTATTAATTAGCGGGAGAAGCCATATCACTGTTCTAAAATCATCTTCAAACTGTGTGAAAAAAGTATAAATTAGCCGGGAGAACCCATATCACTGTTCTACAATCATCTGAAAACTGTGTGTTAAACTTAAACAATAACCGGGAGAAGCCATATCCCTGTTCTAAAATCATCTGCAAACTGTGTGTGAAACTTAAACAATAGACGGGAGAAGCCATATCCCTGTTCTAAAATCATCTGCAAACTGTGTGTGAAACTTAAACAATAGCCGGGAGAAGCCATATCCCTGTTCTAAAATCATCAGCAAACTGTGTGTGAAACTTAAACAATAGCTGGGAGAAGCCATATCCCTGTTCTAAAATCATCAGCAAACTGTGTGTGAAAAGTATTAATTAGCGGGAGAAGCCATATCACTGTTCTAAAATCATCTTCAAACTGTGTGAAAAAAGTATAAATTAGCCGGGAGAACCCATATCACTGTTCTACAATCATCTGAAAACTGTGTGTGAAACTTAAACAATAACCGTGAGAAGCCATATCCCTGTTCTAAAATCATCTGCAAACTGTGTGTGAAACTTAAGCAATAGCCGGGAGAAGCCATATCCCTGTTCTAAAATCATCTGCAAACTGTGTGTGAAACTTAAACAATAGCCGGGAGAAGCCATATCCCTG
Organism: Glandirana rugosa; assembly: GCA_018402905.1. Taxonomy (NCBI): domain Eukaryota; kingdom Metazoa; phylum Chordata; class Amphibia; order Anura; family Ranidae; genus Glandirana; species Glandirana rugosa. Next base: position 1,031,515 of record BLSH010481413.1, read on the forward strand.
TTCTAAAATCATCTGCAAACTGTATGTGAAACTTAAACAATAGTCGGGAGAAGCCATATCTCTGTTCTAAAATCATCAGCAAACTGTGTGTGAAACGTAAACAATAGCTGGGAGAAGCCATATCCCTGTTCTAAAATCATCAGCAAACTGTGTGTGAAACTTAAACAATAGCCGGGAGAAGCCATATCCTTGTTTTTAGAACAGGGATATGGCTTCTCCCGGCTATTGTTTAAGTTTCACACACAGTTTTCAGATGATTGTAGAACAATGATATGGGTTCTCCCGGCTAATTTATACTTTTTTCACACAGTTTGAAGATGGTTTTAGAACAGTGATATGGCTTCTCCCGCTAATTAATACTTTTCACACACAGTTTGAAGATGGTCCACATCCACCTCCATTTTTGATTTTTTTTTACGTGATTTTTGTTTAAAAATGCTTTTAAGTTATTTCCCTGTCCCCATTTCTTTGTAGGGCACTTATCCGACCCTTACCCCCATTTCCCTCCTTTTGCAGACCTCTGGGACATTCCAGGACTTTTTTACAGCCATTTTAGTGCCTAAAAGTTCAGGTCCCCATTGATTTCAATGGGGTTCAGGGTCCGGGTCAAAGTTCAGGTTCTGACCGGACCCGAACCCGCACTTTGTCCCGAAGTTCGGCCGAACCAGCAGAACCCGAACTTCTAGAGGTTCGATCAACTCTAGTCACATTGTTTAGGACAAATACTAAACATAAGGATCAAAATATGATATCTAATCCAAATAGCCAGATGGTGAGACACCAGGTTAAAAATAGGTGATCTTAAAGGAGTTGTAAAGGCAGAAGGTTTTTTTTAATCTTAATGCATTCTTTGCATAAAGATAAAAAGCCTTCTGTGTGTAGCAGCCTTCCCAACACCCCTTAATCACTTACCTGCACACCTTCTCTCTGCAGCGATGTCCACAAGTGTCTTAGCTGTCCCAGACATTACTCCTGATTGGCTGAGACACAGCAGCGGCGCCATTGGCTCCTGAGGCTGTCAATCAAAATCAGTCAGTCAATCGAGGAGAGAGGGGGTGGGGTCGGATCAGGGCTCTGTGTCTGAATGGATACACAGAGCTCTGACTCAGCTCGGGTGCCCCCTGTAGCAAGCTGCTGGCTGAGGGGGCACCCATCAGAGGGAGGGGCCAGGAGAGCAGAAGAGGGACCCGAGAAGAGGAGGATCTATTCTGCTCTGTGCAAATGCAACTGCACAGAGAAGGTAAGTATAACATGTTTGTTATTTAAAAACAAAAAACAAAACAAGACTTTACAATCAGTTTAATGTACAAAACAGAGCTAATCAAAATAAGAATAAGCAAAAGTCAAACACCTGGATACCGTTTTCTCAGTTAAAACTGGAATGTGACCACCTGAAAATTGAGTATGATAAGATGAAAGTGGACCGTGACAAATTATTAGAAAAACTGAGGAGATTACAGGGTGTCATAAATGTAGATATGGCAGAAAGTGTAAGTTCTCCAGATCTGTTTTTGAATGCAAATTATACTTTTCTGGCAATGGGGGAGAGAAAATTGAGTACTGTCCGTGATACTTTTTTTATTTGCACTAACAAACTTTTTTCAGGACAAGCTTTCGGGGTATCTCCCCTTCTTCAAGGTCCAAGCAGTACTGAATAAAAACTGTTTTAGCCAAATGTTAAAAAACAAACAAAAAAAAATCTCTTAAGTAAAGGAGAAAGAGGAAATGGCCTCTGGCATTGGGGGTAAATTAGCTTCAAACTGTTCATGTGTAAATAGCATTTTGTTTTAACTTCAAACAATGTTTAAGGACCTTGCTAATGAATCATTGTTGGAGAGTTTCTTGTTTTTCAGATATACTCATTTGCATGTGAATTACAAAAGCACAGACGTTTATGATAGCGTTGATTAGTAGGGGAAAAACTCTGGATAGACAATCAAATGTGTGTTGATATCACCATTACAAAGACTTTAAAAATAATGGACTCTCTCAATATTCATCAAGCAATAGACTTTTTTTTTCACCTCTCTGCTTTTTTTATTTTCATGTTCTATTTTGCTTTAATATTTTATTTTAATTATGTTTTATTTCTTAAACTTTATCTTAAACCAGAGAGAAGCATTTAAACTTAAAATAATTATCATAACATCTGTACATGCTGCGAGAATCACTAGAATTATAATAAATAATAATCATCATTCTACTACTACATTACTACATTCATCCTTCTACATCTATATGACAACACCAACATGAAACAGGTTCTCCATAAACGAGATAAAATCTCTTTAGACAACTGTGCCTTCTCAGGGCAATGTGATCCAATTCAACAATGCAGTTAATGGTTAATAGCGTGTGGGTGACTCCAGCATTGTGCAAAGATTCGTTGTGTATTTTCAGAAGGTGGATTAGAACATAAAATGGGGGACGAATTGTTGGCAAAAATGCCATTGTTGACTGTTCATCCCTCTAACTTGGAAAGGTTAAATAGTAAATTAACAGCAGGAGAGATTAAAAGTGTGATTAAGTGTATGGCCAATGATAAATCTCCCGCACTAGATGGATTTCCTGTAGAAGTCTATAAGATGACTTTTATAAGACTCCTTCTTAAAAAGGGAAAAGATCCTATGACACCCTCTTCGTATTGACATATCTCATTATTAAATGGGGATGTTAAAATCCTTTTAAAAAATCACAGCTTTACGCATGACAGATCTACTTCCAGCTCTTATAGAGTCACCTCAATCAGGGTTTGTTAAAGGGAGGTCTGCTGTATCTAACATCTGTAAAGTTATATCTATTATGGAATATGCTAATTTTTTTTCTAAGGAGGACAGAGATAATATCTTCAGATGAAGAGAAAGCTTTTGACAATATTGCCTTTAAATGTCAAGTTATGGCTGCTATGGGTTTCTCTGGTAATATTTTAGACTTTATTAAAAATGTATCACTCCCCTTCAGCTTGAAATTATATTATAAATTATTTATCTCAATCGATGAAGGGCACTCGACAAGGGTGTCCACTTTCACCAATTTGATTTAATTTTGCTATTGACCCTTTATCTAAATATCCTAATTTTGGGTCAACCTTGAAGGAATAAAATAGGAAAAATAGAGATTAAACCTGCATTATTTGCAGATGATGTATTCATTTTTTCATCACAGCCGGAGTATCCAAGATGTTCCAAAAATATTTGAACAATATAGTAGATTTTCTGGTTTGCGTGTTAAGTTTAACAAAAGAGAGATACTACCAATTACAACTATGCTCCATACTCCGTTTGTGTTCTTGAAGGAATATGCACGTATCTAGGGATAAAAATTGGTATACTGCCACCTTATCTGTATGCTTTAAATTATCCATCGTTAATAAATAAGACAGTTAAAGAGTTGGAGATCTGGGTTGATCTTCCACTGTCGCCATTTGGGAGAATGCTTGTTATTAAGGCGGTGAGATTAGCCTGTCTTTTCTATCCAAACATTACCAATTCTTCTTAAACATAAGGATGTGAAGGCTATGACTAGGTTTTTATGGCATCAATATTTACTCTTTCCCTGCCTAAAAATAAAGAATAAAGGGGGTCTTGGCCGTCCCAGCCATAGAATTTTCAATTTATCTTGTTTATTGAGACATGCCTTTGACTGGCTAACATTGTCCAAAGAAACATGAGTTGCCCGAGGGACTTTAGATGAGATGCAACAAACTTAATAATAAAATCAATAAAGTAAAGATTTATTGGTAAATGCAATTTCCAACAGATCAACAGTGACATAATTGCCATATAGTGAAGCAGATAGGTCAATACACAAGTATAGTGTTTCAAAGATCAATCCATAATAGGTGTGAACAGGACAACATTGGAATGATGGGCATGGAGAACAATGAAACAAGTCCTACACCGTGATAGTATGGTAAGACATGCTGACAAGGAGTGAGGAGTAATGTGATGACCACCGTGGAGAGCGTGCAGGCTCTCTGCTTGACTATATGGCAATTATGTCACTCTTGATCTGTTGGAAATTGTCTTTACTTTATTGATTTTATTTTTGAGTGTTTTGTGTCTCTTCTAAAGTCCCATGGGCAAGTCATGTTTTTTTGTATATTGTATGGGGGACATCCAACCATATTTTTTTAGTTAGTGGCTAACATTGTCATCAATGTATGAGAAAAAACAGTCACTTCCAGCGCTAAAATACTTTCATGATAACAGGCAGCTAGGATATCAACGAATAAAGACCAGGGGATGCTGCCCTCCTAGGATGGGGTGATCCAACAGTCACTGAAAAAACAAGAAAAAGGGAAGGCGTGCACACAGATTAGCATCACTGATAAGTTGTTGGGACCATTGCATGGTACAATGTGGAACACAATACAGTATAAAAGTTGACACGTTTTGGGGGCACACCCCCTTCCTCAGAGCTGTCAGATTTTCTTGTTTTTCCATTGTCGTCAATGTATTCTAACTTAGATATAGAGATAGAACAGGCCTCTCCCTGGGATCTCTCTGCTTTATTACACACTAAGATGAGACATCTGGCTTTAAGTCTGAAGACTAACTTGCTTTATAGGAATACAATAGCAGCTTGAAGAGAATTGATGAAAAAACAAGGAATGTCTCCCTATGTATCAAAGTTCCAGCCAATTCAGGATAACCCATTGAAGGACCCTCTGTCCTCCTTTACCTCTAGCTATCACCTTTATTACTGTGTAATTACGTGTTGGCATTTCTCCATTCTGCCACACCCAAACCTGCAGAGGGAGCAATGACCCAACAGAGATCAGAATTCATACACTGCTCAGTTTATTGTTCTGGATACAGCATTTTTTTGACCTATGGGTCATTTACCAATTCAGGCCAGGCTAAAAACCTTCCCCATATATATATACATATTATTCATAACATTTCTTGCCTTACAATGTACAGACAGTTCTTTAACAGAAAACAGGCATCACTTTGTCCCAGACTCCAGCTTGCAGTTAGCACAAGACTGCAACAAGACTTCCTCTTTCTCTTTAGAAACATATTTCCTACTTTCAACTACAGAACAATAATATATTTAAAGGAGTAATAGCACAAAGCAGTGTAAATATAAGCTTTTTTACAAGATTCTTTCACCAATCATTTCCACAAACTAGAGATTATGCAGCTTTTCAAACCTGGAGGCAGAATGGGTTGATTATAGCATACCAATTTTACCATACTAATTCTTATTCATTTAAAACTTTTAGAACAATCTCTACAGAATTTAATATTTCAAGCCAACATTTTCTCTACTACTTACAAATAGTTAACCTAGGGTCATGTTGCAGTGATATGCTCTATGCATTCAAGCTGACATTTTTGGATAGGTCATAGGAAAAGGTATCTATACTATATAGTGTATAATATATATACCATCCTTTGATTGACATCTCCTCTAAATCAGTGAAAAATACAAGTGTAAAAAATTGGCTAGCTGATTTTTTCCATAAAAATCTTGTGGAAAAATTAGAGGAGGGATACAAGGTTCAGAGAATCATTATAAATGAGAGCTGGAGAGAAACTCAATTTAATATTATGCATAGATCTCATCTATAGTAAATGTCTCATCACCGTTTGCAGAAAAAATGTCCAAAATGTAATCTATATAGACCCATGTTGGCACATTGTTTGTGGCACTGCCTTAAGATTTCACTCTATTGGGAGCAGGTGATGGGATATATAAATTTGGTTACAAGTATCACTATTCACAAAGACCCTTTGTTGTTACTGTTTAGCTGTGATCAGGCTAACACAATAAGTGCTATAAATAGGTGGACATTTAATTTGCAGTGGTTTCATATATATTTTTTGACAGCTCGGAGAACCATTATGAGGCACTGGATAACTAGTGCCTCTCCTATAGTGGCAGAATTAATAATAGATAAGAAAAAAACTGCTATATATTGAAAAATTAAGTGTGGAACTCTCAAATTAGAGCCAAGTTAACAATTTCCTTAAGAGTCGGAAACAGTTTATATACTGCACTGTAGAGCTGGTGGAGATACAACAATTTATGATCACATTTAAATATACAGTATGGTATATCAAAGCTTATACTATTAATAGCTTGGGTAATCTTAAACTTAACTCATAGTAAAATCATACTTTTATTTTTTTATTAATTGTTTGTTAACTTAATTACTTGAAGTTGAGCTGGACCCTGCTGTTCTTTTCAGCCAGGGAGGCTACCGTCTTGGCCTCTGTTTGGATCGGTGTAGCTCCAGCTGTTGTGGCACCAGCAATTTGATGGTTTGACCTTTTTTTTTTCAGCAATAATTTTTATTTGTTTTAGACATTTCTTTTAGAGTATCAACAATCGTGCAATCCATTCTCTCAGTTACAATTAAATGTCAATATAATCATAAACTTTCCAGAAATGTAATTATCCAAATAACATTTTAAACCATTCTTAAACAAGAAAAAAAAAATCCAATATAAATATACCAAACACTACAATGAGGCAATAAAACAAAAAACACATTCAACACCTTTCTTTCTAAATCCCATATATCCAAGTACCCTCTAATATAGGATACACCAACCAGTCTTCCCCTCTTTTAAGACATTAATCTCTTCAAAGCTGAACCCGAGGTAACAAGCCACCTATTCTAATTTTTTTCAAATTTATTTGGGCAGTTTCTGTGTTGCTAGATTAACTTTTCTTTAGATATAGTATGATTTATTTGTGTTTTAACCACTTGCCGACTGGGCCATAGCCAGATGACGGCTACAGCGCGGTCGGAAAACCCTGGGAGGGTGTACAATGATGTCCCCCGTGGCTCGAAACTGGGAATGTCCGTGACCGTCGGGTGCTCCGGAAACGGCATGTCATGGGTTGGGGTAAAGGGCAAATGACAGCGGCCCTTTACCATGTGATCACTCTGTCAATGTCCAGTTTAGTTCCTCCCCTCTCCTCACACAGATCAGAATAGCGTGTGAGGAAAGGAGGGAGCCGAGTGCAGCAGTATTGTTTGCAAAATTGTCACTCTTTTTTTGTTTACAGCGGTGATCAGAAATGACGCAGAGATGATCAAATACCACCAAAAGGAAGCTCTATTTGTGGGAAAAAAGGAATCAAATTTCCTTTGTGTATAACGTCGCACGACCGCGCAATTGTTAGTTAAAGCGACACAGTGCCAAATCGCAAAAAGTGCTCTAGTCCTACAGTGGGAAATCCTTCCGGGGGTGACGTGGATGAAAACCTCAAACACTAGTAAATGTATTTTCTATGTATGATTGTGCTCAGCCCAATAGGCTAGTGGTCAACGCTTCTACCTTGAAAAACTCAGGCCTTGAAGAACTCATGGGTTCAAATCCCACAAAAGGAATCACCTACTAAAAGATTGCATTGGACTCAGCAGCATATGCTGAAGTTAAGCCAGTTAGCCAATGCACTTTAGTTTGGTTGATTCAATTATATTACCTCTTCAAATGCATACAACGGTATGTAAGTATTCAATAATATTATGGTGTGGAATTCCAAACATCCCACATTAGTTAACAGGCAATTTACTTTTTTTGTTTGTTTATTTTAATTTGCTTATGCACTGTAAAAATCAACACAGCTGCCTTAGGCAGTTGGTAGGGATTTGAACTCATAACTTGAATGCATTGGAGAAATCTGACCAAACCACCAAGCCATTTGGCTAAGGACACTGAGACCTGCATAATAGTGTAGTATGATTAAAGAATGAACATAAATAATTACTGCTTTATAGTCACCTAAAAAAAAAAAAAATAACATGAAAAAAATAACATACAACAGATATGTAACTGTAAATGTTCAATACATGTAGCTTTACAGAATAGCAGACATTACTCTGCAATACTCATTCATAAATGCAAAAGAAGAAAACAAACTAGGAATATTAATTGCAATATACACCAACAGATGCATGCGAGGTAGAGCACATCTCACATAAAAAATGTTTTCACATACACGGACCGTGGTTGCAGTGCAGTGCTATATAATAACTTGGTAGTAATTGTCACTTGCAGATCGGTGAAATTGCCGATTAGCGCTGATTCCAGACTTACTAAGGCATGTCCTCCGGGATTAACTGTCTTTTTCACTTACATGTTCACCTAATTGAAGTCTAATTGGCTTAATTGGGAGTAACTAAACGTTACCATTACTTCCTGGTTTTCTTAGTAAATTAACCCCTATAACTTTCACAAAGACCAAATAGTATACACTGATTTGGGTTATTTTCACCAGTGGTGATTAAATGCCACCAAAAGAAAGCTCTATGTGTGTGAAAAAAAGGACACACATTTCATATGGGTACAGTGTTGCATTACTGAGTAATTGTCATTCAAAATGTGAAAGCATTGAAGCTGAAAATTTGTCTGGTTAGGAAGGGTGTTTAAGTGCCCAGTGGGCAAGTGGTTAAGTTCCTCTAAGTTGGGGGAATAGGGGGGTAACCATTTTTGAGCAATTTATTTTCAGGTTTGAAATAACACTCGAGTGATAGGGACATATGTATTTTCTGGTAAAGTAGCCTCGTCCAACATGTTCAATAAATATATCCCTGGATCTTCTGCTAAAGTAACCTGAAAACAGATCTTATAGTAGTCAGAAACCATTTCCAGTATCTATGAAGTTTTGGACATCTCCACATCATGGGGATCAGAGTGGCAGGGTGACTGTTACATTTTGGACAAAAGGGATTCTCTCTACGATGCCAGGTGAACAGTTTTTCTGGAGTGCAGAAAAAATAACTGTGTAAGTTTGTGGGTGGGAGATAAGCTAACCTGTAAAAGTTCAGACAACACCATATCCTACTGGTTACCTGTTACAGGGCCCAAATTTTTGGACAACTGTTCTTTAGCCGGAACAACTAGCAATGCTTAAAACTCAGCGTGAAGTGTGGAATAAAATTGGAAAATAAGGCCTTTCTTAGTATAACCACTGTGAAGTATAGACAAAACAGTGGACTTGCTATATTGCAATATAGGTGCACGAGTTTGATACTGGATGGCATGTCTTACCTGGAGGTACTGAAAAAATCTCTGATGTGGAAGGTCAAATTTGATACACAGTTGATCAAATAATTTAAGAGAGGCATTTCCATACAATTGTACCATATACTGTATCCCTTTGTTCTCCCACAGTTCTAAACCCTTCAATGTATTCAACTCCCCATATTCTCTATTATGCAAGTATGCAATTATGTAAGTGTAATCAGTAAAACCTGTGATACCTGTAATTTTCTTCATTCTTTGCCAAATAACTTTCCTGTGCAGAAATTAGAAGGTTGATTTAGCCATTTTTTCTCCAAGAGAGCTAAGAGTGGGCATTTATTATATTCATGAAGCAATATCCCAATTGTATTGGGTCAGACTCCTGAATTGTATCCCATCTGAGCAGATGCTGTAATTGAGCAGACCAGGAAATAATACTTAACATTTGGTACAACCAACCCTCCTACCTCTCTATCCACCCTCAGTGTCGTCAATTTCATACATGGATGTTTCTTTCCCCAAATCAACTACTGGTTTGACAGCTTGGTTAAGAGCATGGGCGTGCTGGAAATGTGGCACTTCTGAAACCATTGAATCAATGGGTTTAGTTCTGCTTTAATGGTATAAGGATTATTAAGGATTGCTGTTGGGTGTGGATAAAGATTATTGTTTACATTTGCTAGTAGATGTTTTGTTGGGATTATAACTTTTGGTATCTGTATTATACTAAGCGAACCATAGGCTAATCATCCTTTTTCTATTGAGAAAATGCTCCCAGAAAATGTTGAGCAAAGTAGGGTTGTCAGAGCCTTACAAGAGCTGAAGCTAGCAGGAAACTTTTGCTGAAAGCACTCAGTAGAAATTTTCAGAGGTTTAGCCTGGCCCATATTGTCTTCTGTTACAGCAAGAAGGGCCCTTTGGTTTAAACTTAAGATCTAACACAGAAGGAAGTGTTAATTCCAGAAGTTCATAGAGGCAGAGTATTCTACTCTAGAGTTGAGCGAACCCGGACTGTAAAGTTCGGGTCCGTACCGGACTTTGGGGTGTCCGTGCCCTGAACCCGGACATTTGAAAAAAAGTCTGGGTTCGGTATTCGGGTATTTTGTGTGCCTTTTCTATAGCTGCAGGGCCGCCAATCAACAAGCGTTTTACTCGTTTGCCCTTAGAAGCCATCACAGCCATGCCAACTAATGGCATGGTTGTGATTGGCCAGTGCATCATGTGACCCAGACTATTTTTGGCGCCTGTTGAATAGCTGCAGGGCAGCCAATCAACAAGTGTTTCACTCGTTTGCCCTAAGAAGCCATCACAGCCATGCCTACTAATGGCATGGCTATGATAGGCTAGTGCATCATGTGACCCAGCCTCTATATGAGCTGGAGTCATGTATGCCGCGTGTCACATCGTCTCAGGCTAGTAAAGGGAGAGCATGCTGCCGGCGATGTGAGGGACAGATTACCGATCTAATATCATCTCATCCTGCATTACAGACAGATTCCTGGCGGTGCTGTGAGGGGAAAGCTTAGCGTTCTAAAACCATCTGATACTGGACTAGGTAGAGTTTACTAGTGCTGTGAGGGATAGATTACCGATCTAATATCATCTCATCCTCAATTACAGACAGGTTACTGGCAGTGCTGTGAGGGGAAAGCTTAGCGTTCTAAAACCATCTGATACTGGACTAGATAGAGTTTACTGGTGATGTGAGGGATAGATTACCGATCTAATATCGTCTCATCCTCCATTACAGACAGGTTCCTGGAGGTGCTGTGAGGGGAAAGCTTAGCGTTCTAAAACAATCTGATACTGGACTAGGTAGAGTTTACTAATGCTGTGAGGGATAGATTACCGATCTAATATCATCTCATCCTCCATTACAGACAGGTTCCTGGCGGTGCTGTGAGGGGAAAGCTTAGCGTTCTAAAACCATCTGATACTGGACTAGGTAGAGTTTACTGGTGCTGTGAGGGACAGATTACCGATCTAATATCATCTCATCCTCCATTACAGACAGGTTCCTGGAGGTGCTGTGAGGGGAAAGCTTAGCGTTCTAAAACCATCTGATACTGGACTAGGTACAGTTTACTAGTGCCGTGAGGGACAGATTATTGTTCTAAAATTATCTCCTAGAGATATAGGGAGAGGTTCCTGCTGGTGCTGTGAGGGACAGATTATTGTTCTAAAATCATCTCCTAGTCCTATAGGGAGAGGTTCCTGCTGGTGCTGTGAGGGACGGATTATTGTTCTAAAATAATCTCCTAGTGCTACAGGGAGAGGTTCCTGCTGGTGCTGTGAGGGACAGATTATTGTTCTAAAATCATCTCCTACTGCTATAGCGAGAGGTTCCTGCTGGTGCTGTGAGGGACAGATTATTGCTCTAAAATCATCTCCTAGTGCTATAGGGAGAGGTTCCTGCTGGTGCTGTGAGGGACAGATTATTGTTCTAAAATAATCTCCTAGTGCTACAGGGAGAGGTTCCTGCTGGTGCTGTGAGGGACAGATTAGTGTTCTAAAATCATCTCCTACTGCTATAGGAAGAGGTTCCTGCTGGTGCTGTGAGGGACAGATTATTGTTATAAAATCATCACATACTGTTAGAGGGAGAGGTTCCTGCTGGTGCTGTGAGGGACAGATTATTGTTCTAAAATCATCTCCTAGTTCTATAAGGAGAGGTTCCTTCGTCCTTGGAGAGGGA
>BLSH010481413.1:1049116-1066047 GCA_018402905.1 Glandirana rugosa
CGGTCAACGACTGGGTCGGACATGTTGGTAGGTAGACGGACGTACTGGTAGACCTCGAAGTGTTGTGGTGGTATCTGGTAGGTCGGGAGCACGGTAGGGCGTGAGGCCCTGAAGGACAGAGATGATGGTCCCCAGGGGCTTAGCCCACACATTCTCACCAACAAGGAACGTTTTCTGTCTGACGTGGCGGTCCTGACACTGTTGTCCAGAACGTACCTCCGGGTGAGCAACCACAACTTCACCACGACAAGACGTCTCGCTGACTGGGCACGCACGACGTCGACTTTGAGGTGATAACGGACGACGACGAGCGTATCAGAGAGCACAAGGTGGAACTCCACCTTGCACATGCTGGAGAGACTATGCGAGCAGCAGCAGGCAATAGTGGAGTTTCAGCTGCAGCACGCACGGGTCAGTCGCTCTGCAGAACAGCACCACTTCAACACCAACGAGTGGGCCTCCATGCAAGACCTGTTGTCACAGTCCTGGCGGTGCAGTCTGTCTTTTGCAAGGAACAACCACTCTTACACACCCGATTCGGGGACCCCTGGTAGTAGAGACAGGAAGTCCCGGAGTGCGGGATGGCACGAGGGCTGGATGGTCTATGGTGGTGTTGTGAAGCTCCAGATGGTCATGCAGGCAGATGGATGGTTGTACAGGCTGGGTCAGCAACTGGCAGGCAGGCAAGGTACAAGAGGGTCAGGCAGAGAATGGTCAAAGTCCAAGCAGACTTCGTAAACGGGCTGGCGGCACAGTACAAGGGGTCAGGCAAGCGGATGGTGGTGGAAAGCCGGGGTCGCTGCAGGCAGACAGATAGCAGGTCAGAACAAGTCGGGTCGGATCACAGAGACAGGAAACAATACAGGAACAGGTATCAGGTAGCAGAGCTGGGGCTCACAGGTACTCAGACGCTGTAGAACGGACAGCACTTGCTACAGGAAGTACATTATTTAAATAGGGCTGTCAGGAGCCACCTCCTCCAGGAGCTAGATGAAACAACAATCAAGTGCAAACAAGTTCTCAGGACAGTCTTCTCCTAACACCTGTGTACCATATTGCGGTGTTTCGAGTACTCCACCAACATGGCCAGTGCCGATGACGCTTTGCTCAGTGTTACTATCCCACTTGTTTGTCTCCTTGAAAAAACACTTTGGGCGATGATGGAAGAGGATGTGGCACAGGAGGAAGAGGAGGAGCAAGAGGGGTCATTTCTACGGTTATCAGGCCAGTCATTCACAAGTGGCCTGGAGAATGGGTTCCTGCACCAGCATAGGCCAGGTAAAAAATTTTCAAGCCAGGGCACAGTTCTGGAGGATGAGGAGGACGAGGAAGATGATGATGAGGAGGAGGAGGAACCGTGTTCACAGCAGGGTGGCACCCAACGCAGCTCATGGGCATCACTGGAGCATGGCTAGGGGGATATGTAGGACACCTCCATATGGACGTGATACACCTCCCACAGAGGACAGCTTGTCTTTGCCTCTGGGCAGCCTGGCACACATGAGCCACTACATGCTGCAGTGCCTGCTCAACGACAGCCGAGTTGCCCACATTGTAACTTGTGCTGATTACTGGGTGGCCACCCTGCTGGATCCCCATTACAAGGACAATGTGCCATCCTTAATTCCCTCACTGGAGCATGATCGGAAGATGCGTGACTACCAGCGCACGCTGGTAGACGCGCTGCTGAGGGCATTCCCAAATGACACAGGAGGCTCAGTGGAAGCACAAGGCGAAGGCGGAGGAGGAGGAAGAGGTCACCAATGCAGCTGTGGCACAGCCAGCACCTCAGAAGGCAGGGTTAGCATGGCTGAAATGTGGAAAAGCTTTGTTAGCAGCACTCCACAACAAACAGCACCACCAGCTGATAAGCAACGTCTTAGCAGGAGGCAGCATTTCAGCAACATGGTTGAACAGTATGTGTGCACAAGCTTACACGTACTGACTGATGGGTCTGCCCCATTCAACTTCTGGGTCTCCAAATTGGGCACATGGCCTGAGCTTTCCCTTTATGCCTTGGAGGTGCTGGCCTACCCTGCAGCCAGTGTATTGTCTGAACGTGTGTTTAGCATGGCAGGGGGCGTTATCACAGACAAGTGCAGCGGCCTGTGCACAGCCAACGTGGACAAGCTAATGTTTATTAAAATGAACCAGGCATGGATCCCACAAGACTTGTCTGTACCTTGTGCAGAATAAACATTTAGACCGGCCTCACGCAGTCATTGGTATACTTGGTTTTTTTTTTTATATGTCTCAATATTTTGGGGGCTACCCCAATTAGAAAAAAAAAACAAACAAACAAAAAACAGTGTTGGCTACCTCCTCCTCCACCGCCACTTCCACCTACACTGCCACGGTCACGGCCCAATCAACCTCTAGGCTCCTACTCCACATCCACCTACTCCTCCCATTTTTATTTTTATGTGATTTTAAGTTATGTCCCTATCAACATTTATTTGCAGGGTACTTGTCCTACTCTTACCCCCATTTTGCTTCCTTTTGCAGCCCTCTAGCCCTTTCCAGGACTTTTTTACAGCCATTTTTGTGCCCAAAAGTTCGGGTCACTATTGACTTCAATGGGGTTCGGGGTCCGGGGTCAAGTTCGGGTCAAGTTCAGTACCGAACCCAAACTTTTCCGCAAAGTTTGGCCAAACCATACGAACCTGAACATCCAGGTGTCTGCTCAACTCTATTCTACTCCACATTGTTCTCCTAAAAAAAAAAAAAAAAAAAGAGAGAGAGCGGGGGACCTAAAGCTCCTTATAGTAGTTTTAGTAGATAAAGCAAAGTAACTCTAATTGGAGACTGCTCAATCAATCCTAATAGCAGTTTACCTTGGGGAGTGGCTGATACCCATAGATTTTTTTTTAGATGTAAAACTTCATATTCCAGTATATTAGGCGTTTCAAAATATCTTCACTTTACAGTAGCCAAATGTAATTTTTAGTTCTGGCGCCTGCTGTTTGGATCCAGGAACACTTATAAAGGTCCCTTTACTGCTATTAGCAATGTTGAGAGTGCAAGCTCTAAAATTATTTGATATTTTGACAATATCCTGTTGTTACCGAAGGACAGGGGAATGCTCGTTCGTCTTTGTGGCATATTACCATACAACTTACAAACATGGATGATAAACTGGAAGAAAAGCTTTCTTATTCCGATGAGGAGAATCATTTTTCTTGGGGGAATCTTGCACACCAGAAAAAAAAAAAAAAAAAAAACGTTGGTAGAATGTCCTCAAGATAAAATTCTGTGGATATTGAAAATATGGTCATTGCTAGCAGAGACCTCTGTTTCAGCTGTTTAAGCATAGGAGGAACTTTATTGTCAACCATCACAATAGGGACCTGGGCTACCTGGCATTTACACACTCCCCAAAAATTTCTTTCTGGCTCAGTGGGATGGACATACTCTCTCAACTAATTTACATCTCCAGCAGTGTCAAAGATTACCTCTGGTGGTGGAATAGGTGCATCCAAGCTACTAACTTACTACACTACTACTACAGCCTGGGAAGTCTCTGCAAACCCCCATGTGCAATCTGTGCAAAAAAAGGGATGATTGGAACCTGATGGCAGAAACATGTTGGCTTTTTTGACTGTTGTTCACCCGCATTAATAAACAATGTTTTAGCTCACTTCCATGGCACCACCCTTTCTCCCTTTTTTGCATAGATTACCTCTGGTGGTGGACAGGGCACAACAGTCTACTGAATAATTTTTCGATTTCTTTTCCTCTTCTGGAACACACTTACATTGGATACCAACAGGAAGGTTGGGGTGCCTGCTTTCAGGACTTCACAGCACTTTGTGGTTGCTTTGCATTCCAGGTGGAGCGGGTGGTGTAGAATATCTTGGAGTTAAGGGCAGAATTCAAGGCGTTTGCTCCATTGACCTGGGGGTCAAGGGTCTTACTGCAAATGGACAATCCAGTGGTGGTAGCCTATATTTAATAGCAGGTGAAACCAGGAGCTGGACATTGTTGAGAGAAGTACAACTTATCATCCTGTGGGCCAAGCAGCAGCTCCTTGATTTGGGAGCTGTTTGCCTCCCAGCAACCAAGCATCTCATGGTGGACACCTTGAGCTGGGAGTTTGAATGGACACTCAGTCAGGAGATATATGACCAGTGATGCACAGATAGGGAACACCATACATAGACCTAGTGGCAACCCCCTTAAATGTAAAGTGTCCCCAGTTCCTGTGCCAGTTCAGGACTCCATTTCCATTAGCAGAAGGAGTGGATTTCTTTCTGCAGCCATGGAAGTTCTGGTTGGGGTATACCATATATGTCACGTACATGGTGGTGGAGTCTGACTTATGCAGGGGTAACCTCTCTTGCGACCCTGATTCGCAAACCCCTGGTTGAGCAGACAAGAGGTTCAGGAGTGAGAATGGCACAAGGGTTGAACTGGTCACTGGTGGCAACTGAAGTAACTCCTCTGGTCTCGTGCTAGTTGGAAGAATGGTGGTACAGGCTGGGTTGGCAAATAGCTTGGCGGTGCAGTACAAGGGAGCAGGCAAGAGAGTAGTCGGGCACAGGCAAAGTTTGTTAACGGGCTGGCAGCAGAGGTACAAAGGGAGCAGGCAGAAGAGTGGTCATGGAAGCCGAGGTCAGTGCAGGCAGAGGTCAGAGCAGGGTCAAGGCAAGCCGGGTCACAGGAACAGATAATCAGGTAGTCAGGTTGCTCAGGAACACACACACAATTGCTGTAGAATGGACAGCACTGGTTGCAGGGTGCTGTCCGCTTAAATGGACCGTTTGGCGCCAATGCCGGCACATATGCGCGTACCCACGGGAGCGCGCAAACACGTACATGCGTGCGAAAACGCGCAGTCGCGTGTACACTCTATGAGCGCCTGCGCACAGGCTTCCAGACCCAATTTCTGGGTGCAACAGCTGTTTCCTGACATTGCCCCCCCAAGGGGCAGCCCCCGGATGCCCAACCAGGCAAGCTTATCAGGGTTATTTTCCTGGAACTATTGGATAAACTCATCCACGTGGATGTTGGCTTCAGGCTCCCAGGACCTCTCTTCAGGGCCGTAACCCTGTCACGTCACCAAGTATTGAATACCGCTCCTCCTCTTCCTGCTGTCCAGGATGGATTCAATTTCAAATTCCTCTTCGCCATCTACCAAGTTTGGCCCTGGCGGGCCTGTCTTCCGCCCAGGAAAAGGATCTGGGGCCACAGGCTTCAACAGAGCCATGTGAAAAACTGGATGGACCCGCAGCTCATATGCCACTCTGTTAATCTTTCTCTTCACCTGGAAGGGTCCAATGAACCTGGGTCCCAATTTTCTTGAAGGGCAGGCTAGCTTAAGGTTCCTTGTAGCAAGCCAGACTTGCTCTCCTGGTTGTAGGTCCAACTCTCCTTGTCTACCCTTGTCGAAAGTCTCCTTATTAGTCTGGGCCAAGGTTTCCTGCAACAAATTATTATTTTCTTCCAGGAATTTGGTTATTTCCTGTACTGCGGGTACCTTGCCTTCCGAGTTGTACATAGGCATGAAGGTTGGGTGAAAGCCATAATTGGCCAGGAATGGGGATTGCTTAGCGGCTGAGTGAACTGTATTATTAAAGGCAAATTCGGCCAACGGCAGCAGAGAGGCCCAGTAATCCTGTGAGTATGAAGAAAAGCAGCGCAAATATTTCTCAAGCTTTTGATTAGTTCTTTCAGTCTGGCCATTGGTCTGTGGGTGGTAAGCCGATGAGAGAGCAAGTTTGATATCCAGAGAAGAACACAGAGCTTTCCAGAACTTGGATGTAAACTGGACTCCGCGATCGGAGACAATGCTAGAGGGCACTCCATGGAGTCTGACTATTTCCCGAATAAAAATATCAGCTGTCTCGGCGGCTGATGATGTGCCCTTCATGGGCAAAAAGTGCGCCATTTTGGTTAAATAGTCCACGACCACAAAGATTGTAGAATGCTCCTGGGATGATGGAAGTTCCACAATGAAATCCATGGAAATCATTGACCATGCTCGTTCGGGTACAGGAAGTGGATTTAGTAGCCCCCATGCCTTGGTTTTGCTGTTCTTGTTCTGGGCACATGTGGGGCAGGAGCCGACATATTTCTGACAGTCTTCCTCTGACTGGGGCCACCAAAATGACCGTAATAAGAGTTCGGCAGTCTTGCGAGCTCTGAAATGACCAGCTAATTTATGGTCGCGACAAGATGCCAGAATAGATAAGCTTTGTTCTTCAGGTATGAAGAGCCTGTTCTTGTGCCACAATAACCCATCTCTTGTAATCAGACTGGGGATGGCTGGCCTGGGCATCTTAGCTAAAGATTGCCTGATGCAAGACAGCAAGTTTCCCTGTTTTAGTAAGAAGTTCCTGGGATGCAGAACCGTGTCAGGAATCATGGAATCTCTCGGTTTGCAGAACACCCTGGACAGGTCATCCAGTTTGGAATTCTGCGACCCAGGCCTGTACTTAACATGGAAGAGGAAGTGAGAGAAGAAGAGAGCCCATCGGGCTTGACGAGGTCTAAGTCTTTTGGCTGATCTGAGATACTCCAGATTTTTGTTATTGGTAAAGATCAAAATAGGGTGCCTGGCTCCTTCTAACAGATAGCGCCACTCTTCCAGGGTGGCTTTGATCGCCAGCAGCTCACGATATCCCACGTCATAGTTCCTCTCTGGTGAGGTTAGCTTACGGGAGAAAAACGCCACCGGTGAAGGGCAGCCTTGGCTGCTTGTCTCTGTGACAACACGGCCCCTACAGCAACTTTGGAAGCGTCTACATCCAGGACAAAGGGTAGGGCAGGATCGGGGTGCTTTAGAATAGGTGCTGACGTGAATAGACCTTTCAAGGTCTTAAAGGCTTCTTGGGCCTCCTTGGTCCACAAGAACCGTGTGTTGGACTTGGTGAGTTGCGTAATTGGCTCAATAATCATTGAAAATCCTTGGATGAACTTCCTGTAGAAGTTGGCGAAGCCAACAAAATGCTGGATTCCCTTCTTGTCCGCGGGAGCAGGCCACTCAAGAATAGCAGAGACTTTTTGGGGATCCATGGTAATGTCTGTGACCGAGATGATAAGTCCCAGGAAGGGAATACTAGAGCATTCTAATTCGCACTTCTCGGCTTTGGCATAGAGTCCATGCTGCCGAAGGCGACTCAGGACACAAGCAACCTGTTTACGGTGTTCTTCAAAGGTGGGAGAGAATATCAAAATGTTGTCTAAGTAGACGATGACAAAGAGATCTAGATAGTCCTTGAACACATCGTTAACGAAATGCTGAAAAGTAGCTGGGGCATTACAGAGTCCAAAGGGCATCACCAAATACTCAAAGTGCCGGATACGGACCAGGTTATAAGCCCCACGGAGATCCAGTTTCGTGAACACTGTTGCCGTTCCTAGTCTCTGGAAGAGTTCTGGGACCAAAGGCAGGGGGTAACGGTTTTTGACCGTCATTTGTTTAACTCCCTGTAATCTATAGAAGGCCTCAAGGTGTGGTCCTTCTTTTCCACAAAGAAGATTCCAGCTCTGGCTGGAGATGTAGAGGGCAGAATGAAACCTTTCTTTAGGATCTCATCCAGGTAGGCCTTGAGGACCGCTAGCTCCAGCTCAGTCAGGGGGAAGATCCTTCCAAAGGGGACCTCGGCTCTGGGGAGAGGCTCAATAGGACAGTCATATGCCCAATGAGATGGTAGTTGTTCTGCCCCCTTCTTACTGAACAAGTCGAGGAAATGGTGATATATGGAAGGAACAGACTGGCGGGTTTCGGGATCAGGGTCAGTATCCAGGCTAAGCAGAGTGGGGCTAGGTCCTTTAGTTCCTGAGAAACAGTGCTATAGGCAGTAAGGTAACAGAAATTTGGTCTCCCCGGTAGCCCAGTTGATACAGGGGCTATGAACTTGTAGCCATTGTATGACGAGGATGATCGGAAACAGGGGAGAAGCAATGACATCAAGTAGCAGAAGCTCCTGGTGGCCATCAGGGGTAGAGGCAGGTATAGGGAAGGTTTCATGTGTGACGACACCGGACTTGATGGTAGTGCCATCAGCTAACCGTATTACCATCCCATGGGATTTTGGTCGCAGCGGGATCTGGTGCTGGGCTGCGAAGGTCTCATCGATGAATCCGCTACAGGAGTCAATTATAGCAGTAATTAGGAGACTCTTTTTGGGAAGCTGTAGGGAGAGAGGGACAGTGAGGTGAGTGGCAGTATTCGAGGAGGTTGGTACGTCACCGCTGGAGGAAGGTGAACATTTACCAAGCTTGGCAGGGCAAGTTCTCACCACATGTCCAGGCTCCCCGCAGTATAGACATAGGCGGTTGTCTAAGCGTCGTTGTCTCTCTTCTGGGGTAAGAGACGTCCGAAGAAGACTCAGCTGCCTGGGTTTGGGCTGATCGGGTGTCGCTGGTGTGGCCACAGGTGTCAATGAAGCTGGACTGGGGTATTTAGGGACCCGGGGTAGCATCCAGATGAGGCAAGAGGATCCCACCGCTCTTTCGGCTCTGCGCTCTCTGAGGCGCCTGTCAATCTGAATTGACAAATTGTTTCGGGCATCCAGGGTGTATGGCCCTCCGGATCGGAGAGGCCCAGGCGAAATTGGTGACAGAAAGCTGCGTCATTCCACGTGGTGTCAGCACTCCAGCGCCTGAACTCTGTGATGTAATCTTCCACTGTACGGCAGCCTTGCTGGAGCGCGTGAAGAGAGCTGCTTCTGCAGTGGCAGCTTGATGGGGGTCTTCATACAACAAGGCTATGGCCTGGAAGAACAGGGTCAAGTTGCTGACTTCAGGAGCCTTCTGTTCCACCTTCGTGGTCTCCAGGGAGAAGGTGCGGGGTTGGAGCGTGAAGTAAAGTTCGCAGGAATTGTGAAATGCCTGGAATCTGGTGCGGTCACCTGAAAACCGCTCTGGCAGGGGAACCCTGGATTCGGATGGCAGGGACACCAGCGTGTGAGCTGTGGACTGACTGGCCCCAGGGGCCATGGCTGAAGCGAGTTCCTGCACCCGTTCCTCCAGTCGGGTATACCATTCCTGTAGGGTCTTGATGGCCTGGGTCAGACCGGCAAAGTGCAGGTAAAGATCGTCCATAGGAGAGGGCCCCTGTGCAGACTCAGAAATGGCTGTCCGTTACTGTTACGTACCTGGTGGTGGAGTCTGACTTATGCATGGGTAACCTCTCTTGCGACCCTGATTCGCAAACCCCTGGTAGAGCAGACAGGAGGTTCAGGAGTGAGGATGGCACGAGGTTTGAACTGGTCACCGGTGACAACTGAAGTAACTCCTCCGGTCTTGTGCTAGTTGGAAGAATGGTGGTACAGGCTGGGTTTGGCAACTGGCTGGTGGTGCAGTACAAGGGAGCAAGCAAGAGAGTAGTCGAGCACAGGCAAAGTTCATTAACAGGCTGGCAGCGGAGGTACAAAGGGAGCAGGCAGAAGAGTGGTCATGGAAGCCGAGGTCAGTGCAGGCAGAGGTCAGAGCAGGGTCAAGGCAAGTCGGGTCACAGGAACAGATAATCAGGTAGTCAGGTTGCTCAGGAACACACACACAAACGCTGTAGAATGGACAGCACTGGTTGCAGGGTGCTGTCCGCTTAAATGGGCCGTTTGGCGCCAATGCCGGTGCACGCATGCTACGTGCGCCCGCGCACAGGCGTCCAGACCCGATTTCTGGGAGCAACAGCCGTTTCCTGACAGTATATTCCTTCTAACTCCCCTGATTGACAAGTTGAAATCACAGGAAGTAATGGTGCTAGCAATAATTCCTTACTAGAAAAAAAGATTTTATAACACTGTGCATCCACTAAACCATAAAGCGGCTAGCACCACATTTTCAACAACATATGTGTGTACAAATAATAAACTTAAATAATGTGCAGCGCTAAGATATTATATCAAGTGATCAAAACCGAGAGTTACCCCAATAAAATATCTATAAAAGTGATAATAAACCAAAAAAGTCCAAGAAAAGTTCATCAAAAAAATGAATAAATAAATTCCAAACACCAACGTGAAAAAACTATAAATAATTGGTGAGTATTCAATATTCCGTAGTGTTCCACCATAGGAAGTGCATCCACCACCTTACAGATAAGGTACTCTTACCAGATATCAGCTGGTAAACAGCATGTATGGATAGCCAGTGAAGGTAGGTTAAACCAGGGTCAAATCGGCACTCTCATATATGAACAATCAACGGTCCAGGTGACGAATCAACATTTCAAGGGAAACCACAGATGACGAAATAACGAATAAACTGTGTATATGGATAACCGGTGGACGGTCCAAATGACAACTTAATGCTTCAAAGGAAAAACATCAGTGGCTCCGTCCATGAAAAGAAAAAGGTCCACATATAGTGTAATACCGTCATACAGATATTTAATCCGAATAAAAAATGTATATTAAACTCACATGTAACAAAGAAGTTGTAAGCAGCAAGGAATTACAGGCAATAACATAGTGTGATGGAGAAAGATGGGGGCTCACAGTACCCGACGCGTTTTGTCTTAATAGACTTCAACTGGGGTCTGTTGATTTGTCACCTGGACCGTTGATTGGAGGAGTGCCGATTTGACCCTGGTTTAACCTACCTTCACTGGCTATCCATACATGCGGTTTACCAGCTGATATCTGGTAAGAGAACCTCATCTGTAAGGTGGTGAATGCACTTCTTATGGTGGAACACTACGGAATATTGAATACTCACCAATTATTTATCGTCTTTTCACGTTGGTGTTTGGAATTTATTTATTCATTTTTTTGATGAACTTTTCTTGGACTTTTTTGGTTTATTATCACTTTTATAGATATTTTATCGGGGTAACTCCCGGTTTTGATCACTTGATATAATATCTTAGCGCTGCACATTATTTAAGTTTAATAATTCCTTACTGGCTGAGGAGGCCATGGTTTACAACCCCACTGCAATTCTGCCTAAAACTCCCTGTTCTGTTCCAGTTCCGGCGACACATGAGGAAGAAGTGAGGGACGGCGGATCCAGTCCCATCAGCATACAAAGCCGATCTCACACCGTCCACCTCCCAATGCTCATAGGTGGAGACTTTAATTCAGTAATGTGCCCGCAAGAAGACAGATTCCCCGGCAAAATTACCCTAGAACCCCCAGCACCCCCTCATGCGGCACCTTTAAAACATTTTGCCGAAGCCCAATTGGTCCAATATGGAGATTGGCCAACCCCCATTGGGAAAGAATATACTTTCTTCTCTCCACCTCACCAAAGTTTATCTACGACCCGCAGATCTTGGATATAGCAATTTCTGATCATGCCCCTGTCTCATTAACACTGTCAGGGTTCGAACCACCCCATCCCACAAAATCCTGACGTTTCCCTCAACAATAGCCAAAGACCAGGATTTGATAGCCACAATAAAGAATACATGGGAAGAATACCTGGAAACTAATTCAGCCCACTCCGATGACCCTAATTTACTCTGGGAAGCAGGGAAAGCAGTCCTTAGAGGCAAAATTATCGCCTTCACTGCCGCCCATAAGAAGAGGGCTGCTGGCCAATTTCAAGCTGCCAGTACCTCCCTTCATGAGGCCCAAACCCACCTTTACAACCAGACCTCTCCAGAACACAGAAAGCTATGGAGGGAGGCGAAGGAAAGATTTTATTTGTGGGCTGAAGCTCATGAGCACTACTATAAATCGTAAACCGTGCTCCGACCTACAGTATCATAAATTTGGGAATAAGGCTGGGAAACTGCTGGCACACCTATGTAAGGGCCCGCATACCCCCACCCACATTCCCGAACTTAAACGGCCAGATGGAGAGCTAGCTCAGCTCCCCGTGGAAATCAACAACATACTAGAGAAATTTTGCGCTAAGCTATACGGAAAGGACCCCATAGATGCGACGGCTGCCCAAACTTCTTAGATCAAGTGAAACTCCCTCAAATTGACACATCACACTTAGAGAAGCTTAACGCACCAATCATCGAAATAGAGGTGAAAGAGGCCATTGCTTCGCTTGCCCCCAACAAATCTCCAGGTCCAGATGGATACACATCTGAGTTCTACAAAGCCACGAAAGACCTTCTTGCCCCAACACTCACCACTATCTACCAAAATATACTAGAGGGAGGAAATGGTCTCCCCTCAGGATTTCAAAAGCACATTAAACTTATACATAAGAAAGGAAAGGACCCCACAGAACCAGGGTCCTATCGCCCCATATCTCTGTTAAATATAGATTTGAAGATCCTGTCCAAGATTATAGCTACAAGACTGACCCCAATCACGCCCACCTTGATACACCCTGCACAAGCCGGTTTTATGATCTGTCATTCTGCCACCTCCAATGCTGAAAAGGCGTTTGATAATATTAGTTTTCACTGGCTGAGGTTGGCCCTCCAGAAGTTTCGGATCTCCGGCCCTGTCCTTCATCTCATCATGACCATGTATTCAGAACCCTATGCAAATGTGATAGCGGCGAGGCTAATCTCTAACAAAATTCCTCTCCACAAGGGAACCCAGCAGTGATGTCCCCTATCCCCCCTTTTATTTAACCACTTGCGACAAGGTTGCTCTCCTGGGTAAACTGCCGTCATCTGACGGCGGCTGCCAGATCGCGCACTGTGAGCATGCGCGCGCCACCGAGGCGCGCTTGCGCGCTCACTGTGTCCGGGGAGGGCCAGGGAGTGGGTGCGGCGGACTCGATCTCCGCCGGCTACCCGCGATGCCCCTCCCCCGGAGTGAAAGAACGGAGGTCCGTGTAAGTAAGCACGGACCTCCGTTCTGTTAGAGGGGGAAGGGAGTGATTACAGCCTTCCTCTACATGGAAGCTGTGATCACTCCCCTCCCCCTGCCAGTCAAACACTAAGACAGTTATAACACGGCTAGGGAACATAGTTAACCCTTAGAGCGCCCCCTGCAGGTTAACCCCTTCACTGCCAGTGGCATATACACAGTAATCAGTGCATTTTTATAGCACTGATCGCTGTATAAATGCCAATGGTCCCAAAAAAGTGTCAAAATGTTCCGACATGCCCATTGCAATATCGCAGTACCGCTAAAAATCGCAGATCGCAGCCATTACTAGTAAAAAATAAAGAAAATAAAAACCCTAGAAATTAATTCTCATTATCCGTAAACGCGGCAACTTTTGCGCAAACCAATCAATAAACGCCGATTGCGATTTTTTTTATCACAAATACGAGGAAGAATATAAATTGGCCAAAACCGATGAAAAAAAATGTTTTTTTATATATTTTTTTTTTAATTTGTATTTTAGCAAAAAGTAAGAAATTTGTTTTTTTTTGCAAAATTGTCGCTCTTCTTTTGTTTATAGCGGCAATCAGAAATGACGCAGCGGTGATCAAATACCACCAAAAGAAAGCTCTATTTGTGGGAAAAGATGGACGCAAATTTTATTTGGGTACAACGTCGCATGACCGCGCAATTGTCAGTTAAAGCGACGCAGCGCCGAATCGCAAAAAGGGCTCTGGTCAGGAAGGGGGCAAATCCTTCCGGGGCTGAAGTGGTTAACCTGGCTATTGAACTTCTGTCCCGTTTCTTTTTTTTTTTTTTTTTTTTTTTACTTTCAATAGGTTTTTATTGAAGAATTTTATAGTACAGAGTATGCTTCATTATATAGCCATGTAATTGCTGTTCCAGCTAGAGCTCTACATTAGCAGAGATACAAACCATGAACAATTAGTGTAATAAACCAGAAACAGGTAAGAATATAACGATTAACCAGTAGGAGAAAACAATTTGAAGAAGTACAGTGCATGACGTGGAAGAGGAGCACTAGCTCCAGAGAAAGAGGGGATAGGGGGGGGGGGGGAGGGGGGGAATCTGTTATGTGCGTGAGGGCTCTCGCTGTACCTAAGATGTAAAGTCATCATCTTACTGTGCATTTTGGGTGGGTGAGCCAGGCGGACCAGTTGTGGAGGAATTTGGTCATAGCAAGTAAATACTCCTTTCATTAGTGCAGGATCCACAGTGTTGTGCTCCCCACCTGTTAGAAAATGGATGCTATTTGGGGACATGGTGCACTCTGCGCGCTTCTGTGCGCGTTCGCGCACGCCTGTGCACGCCGCGCGCGCGCACGTGTGCGTGCGCCAATGGTGCCAAAACAGCGCATTTAAGCCAGCAACACCCTGCAGAGGATGCGGTCCGTTCTACAGCGTTCCAGTGACCCCTGTGTCTGCTTTCAGAGACTTTGCTGCACCTGAGACACCAGCGTCTGCTCCTGAGTTATTTCCTGTTCCTGTGACCCTGGCAGAAGGGACTCTTCTGCCTTGTCCTTCTGTACCTTTGCCGCCCCCATGTTGCAGACCCTGCTCGCACCTGACTACCCACCTGCCTGCTCCTTCTGTACCACATAAGCCAGCCTGTTGCCAACTCGGACTGTACAACCACTCTTCCACATGCATGAGCTCCAGTGGACTTTCACATACCACCAAGTGACCCAGTCCAACCCTCGTGCCCCCCTGTGCTCTTGGACTCCCTGTCTGCACTACCAGGGGTTCTCAAACCAGGGCCGCAAGAGAGGTGATCCCCTGCATAAGTCAGACTCATCCGCCAGTTACCTGACACCTCCTGTGCTCCCCGCTCACCAACGGTTATTGACTCAATAGAGTCTGAATGGCATTTTAGTATCCTGTTGTAAATTGGATGGTGTTCCTCTTTCAATCCTCCTCCACTCCTCCGATGTGTTGACGAATATCAGTGTAATGCATTCATGCCATAAGGAATCATAAAAGAGAGCTCCATAATGTAATTCTGTTTGACTTTATTAGATTGTTAAAAGTAATAGCACTTACAAACGTGACTGTTAAATGAGCATGAAATGTCAGATCGGATCGCCACCTCAGTGTGTGTTCCAGCCACCAGAATTGTCGTCACACTACATCCCCGCTTGGCACATTTCACCCCTCCCACTTGGCATCCTTAGAAGAGCTTCTAAGAACTTTATAAATTATAGTTGGCATTAGTACTCTTTGTATATTTATGAATTTTGGTATATAATTATTAATATTATTATTATACAGGATTTATATAGCGCCAACAGTTTGTGCAGCACTTTACAACATGGGGCAGATAGTACAGTTACAATACAAATCAGTACAGAAGGGATCAGAGGGCCCCATTCATTTGAGCTTACAATCTAGAAATATTTATGATAGCAGAAGAAATGTTTATACTATATGTTTATTGGAGCAACGCTATATCATTTTGAAAAGAACTATACCCATAAAAACATTTCAGTGCAGTTAAATATTGCATGTAGGAGGCTACCTAAGAAAGGCACTCATTCTGCTAAGCCATAGCCCAAAGGTATACATATAGAGAATCATGTTCAATATACATATAGTATATACTGTAAGGCCAGACTGCAGAAAACAATTAGGCGCCGGTCTCTTCGCTGTCAACTGGCTTCCTCAGGAGGAACAATTGTTAGGTTTTTCATTGCACTTCTGCGGTTCCTACTAACCGATTTTACTGCGTGCCTATTCCATGCTTTGAGACTGCCTGGGGTATCTTGCCTATGTGGATTTAGTGTCACCAGATATTGGTTATATGTATGTGAGTACTATCGGCTATGATTACATTTATGCTAATATTTTATATTATAAATATTCATGTACGTCAGTATATTATGTAAATAATTGTGGTCTATTCCCTAATTTAATTATTTGGTCAATGATAGAAAAAAATCATGCTCATGTAAAAGTTTTGACTGTTACAGATATTAAAATAAAGCATGATGTGTGCCAATAAGGACTGAGAAGCTCAGATTTATCCAGAGAGTGTGAGAGAAGATTCTTGATGCACTGCTGAAATGTTTTTCATTGATATATTCCATAATGGATAAAACGCCAGCTGTAGCCTCTTCACAGTTTGGTTTAATCTGGTCTTCTGGAAGCACAAATCCATATGTCCCATTATCTCTTAATTCAATTGTGTATGCTAAAGAAATTCCAATGTCATGAGCCCAGTCCATTGAGGAGCCAGCATTGCTATCTGTAGTATAAATAATAGGAAGACAAACAAAAAAGGTTAGCCACATTATAGACAGGCAAACAGCACTCTTAGACCATTAGGTAATATGTTGGTCTCGTTTAATAAAAATCACTAAAATGATTGCAGAGAACCACAGAGGATTACATACCAAAATATTTTCCAATAGTCACAATTTATGCAATTCTGTGCTGGTATGATCATTTTTGTCTTTTTATGCTTTTACATAGTATAATATATTAGTTTTATGCCCCATTTCCGCATAATGCAAAAGTAGGGGGTTAATGTTTGTTGGTCATTTTGGCAACGTGTATTTGTAAACAATAAGGATAATGCTGTGACTAATATGTAGAAAGTGAATAAATACTCCTGCGCTGGCTATATATTATTCTTATTATTATTCTTTGTGAACTGCCTGCGATCACCAACATGTGTCCTCACATTTAAATTCTATACAATGTGGGGAAGTGTCCCATGACTATTCAACAAAATAAATGAACCATCACATGTATCAATAAACATAAATATTCAAACTGCATTTCTTATTCTATATCAATACCATGCAAATCAAACCATATCTTTATCTCCAGTTAGGTCCATATATATTTGGATACAGGCACAATTTTAGTTTTTTTTCAGGTATTTACCAAAATATATTGAAGTTATAGTTATATAATGGATACGGACTGAAAGTGCACACTACCACGTTTAATTTGAGGGTATGTACATCCAAATTGGAGGAAGCGTTTAGGAATTACAGCTCTTAAGAATAACCATCCCCCCACCAAAAGTAATTGGACAATTGAATCAAAAGCTGTTTCACGGCCAGGTGTGGGCTACTCCTTCATTATTTCTTCATAAATAAAGCAGGTAAAAGGTCTGGATTTGATTCTAAGTGTGGTATTTGCATTTGGAATCTATAGCTGTGAACCTACATCATGTGTTCAAAGGAGCTATACCAAACTAAACGTACCATAACTATAT
>BLSH010481413.1:1072817-1083340 GCA_018402905.1 Glandirana rugosa
AGTGACGGCCAAAGGGAATACTGCTTACCACCACCGTCGTGGGCTGTCGGCTAAGCTTTTAGCCGAACCCACGGCTGTAGTGCCGAGGGACCTGTCATTTCACAGGATTATAATTTTCAGTCGTCGATGTCATAAACAAAAACTCAAAACCCTTTTGTGCGGTCTAATTGATGAACGAATGACCAGTGAATTTGGGGGGAGGACGGGTCTGGTTAAAAGTCAAAAGTCGCGACAGTGAGAAACTTACTGTTAACGCGCCAGTACGCTGCAACTGGCCATACATGGGTCGAAATTCGACTGGTTCACAGCAGAGCTGATTAAATACCATCAAAAGAAAGCTCTATTTGTGGGAAAAAAAGGACGCCAATTTTGTTTGGGTACAACGTCGCATGACCGCGCAATTGTCATTCAAAGAGTGACAGCGCTGAAAACTGAAAATTGGTCTGGGCAGGAGGGGGGTTTAAGTGACCAGTAAGCAAGTAGTTAATCTGGCGTGTTTTCCCAAAACTCAAAAACAAATACTGTAGCTGCTGACTTTTAATATTAGGACACTTTACTGTCCAGGGAGCCGTGATGTCGGCACCCAAGCCGATTTTCGAATCGGCTGTCGGGTGCTGCCACCACCATTCGTCATAAGGGAAACCGGCAGTGAAGCCGGTTACCTAGTGCGCATGTGCGAAACATTCTGTGCTTTCTAACTGGCCCAGCGAAGGTGGAAGGAGGAGGGGAGCGAATTTTCTAGGTATGGTGCCACGGCACTGTCTCCCGGAAGTGGGGAAGGGTACTTGTCAAAAACAGGTACCCGTTCCCCCCTCTCCCTGAAAGGTGCCAAATGTGGTACCAGAGGGGGGGGGGGAAGCAAATAAGTGGAAGTTACACTTTTCGCTGGCACTCCGCTTTAACTACTGTTGAAGGGACATGCTGGAATTTTTTTTTCAGTCAGCGGTTACAGCTAACAGGCTAACAGGCTGCAGCTGCTGACAAGTGTATTCTGAGAAGGTAGGGTGCACCTGGTAGAGCACAATGCCCCAGCAGGGGGATTCCTTCATCCACCTTGTTTGTGAGGATATCCCTAACACGTTAACGATGATCACTCTCCCATTCCTCTATTTGCTTTTCTTCTGCCATGAAAAACATTTTAAATGATCCAGTCCTAAGCTTATTACTATAGTCTCTGAGCTTTTGTGCTTCTAGTTAAAAAAGTGCAGGGTTCATGCAATATGTAGTGGAAATGAACTTAAATAAAAACATGCAAAAGGGTATTACCATTTCTTCATGATTTACAGAATAATCTAAGGTATAGCCATATGGCAGGAGAATGTATTGTCCATACGAGTGCATTGTCAGGTAACACAAGATGTCAGATTTTAGACTGTTCACAAGCTGTTGCACAGCATAGGACTCTGGTTCTGAGAATGGTCTAGGTCCACAAAATGTGATACTACTGCAATTCCTGGATGCACCAATGGCTACAAAGCAATAATTAAAAAAGATAATAAAGTCAGTTAAAGGATCTTATTATTGACTTTTACACAGCATTTTAAAGTAGAACCTTGTGTAAATGATAAAAAATGGTTGAACAGGCAGGATTTCTAATGCAGAAGAAACCTACTTTGTCTCCTCTGTATTAAACTTAGCTACCTACCTGTCTTCCCCTGTACAGTAAGTTGTGCACAAGCAGCTCACTGTAGAGATTTGGCAATGGTGAGGCTGACTGAACTCTTATGCATGTGTAGGAGCGATGTCTTATCGGGCCAGGTAATGACAGCAGACAAAGCTCAGACAGCTCAAATATGTCAGCGGCCGGCGGGAAGCTCCATGATGTCACATCTCAGGATCCAAGGTGAATATAGCTCTGCTTTAAGTAAAAAGTATCACTAAGCACAGACACATTTTTTTGTATTGCTCTAAGACGCCATGGTTCTAATGTAATCATCTCTTGCACCTCCAGCTCATTGTCAGTTATTCTCAGTTTCTCATATTCACCAATAAAGTCACTTAAAAATATGGTGATAGCTATAAAATCCACCTCTTGATTTTTTTGCTTGACCTTATTTTTATGTTTAAAGTGGACCTTGCAACCAAAATTCAAGGTCTGCCTATTAAACTACAGAAGTCAAAGGTTAGTATTGTTTCTAAGGGCTCACATATATGGGCATTCTAGTGAAACCCTGCATTTTCCTTTTGAATGCACGCTGCTGTGGTTGAATAAAAAATGCAGCATTTGACTTGAAAATGCTGTGATTGACCTGCTTTGCCTGCACCTTAAAGTGTTATTAAATCTTAATTTTTTATTTTATTAAAATAACAAACATGTCTATACTTACCTGCTCTGTGCAATGCTTTTGCACAGAGCAGTCCCGATCCTCTTCTTCTGGGGTCCTCCGCTGGGGCTCCAGGCTCCTCCTCTACAGCGGGTGCCCCTATGGAAAGCCACTTTACATGGGGGCAGCCAATCATGCTCGCTCCCGAGCTGACCTGCCTGCGTCTATTGACACAGAGTGGGTGGCTTGGCCCTGCCTCCAATCCCGTATCGCAGCATTTGATTGATAGCAGTGGGAGCCAATAGCTCCTGCTGCTATCACTCTGCTCAATGAGAAGGTAGACAGCGGCTGGAGCAGACGTGCTCCTGCATGTTGCTGTATCAGATTGGGCTCTGGTAAGAAAAAAGGGGGGGCTTGTGGGTTTGCTGCAGCACAGAAGGTTACTCACCCTAATGCATAGAATGCATTAAAGTGGTAATAAAGGTGTTTTTTTATGTATACCTACAGGTAAGTCTATAATAAGGCTTACCTGTAGGTACAATAAATATCTCCTAAACGTGTACAGTTTAAGAGATATTTACCAATGCAGTGCCATTGATGTCACCGGCACATGCGCACTGTGCTCTCAAAGGATGGCGTGCCTCCATCGCGGCTTGGCCAATCAGATGGCCACAGCTCATGAACCCAGAAGGAAGACCAGGTGAAGATGGTGACAGGGTGTGGCTGAAGGGCTTCGTTTTCAGGTAAGTCTTTCATAGTGTGCTAGTGCAATGTATACTAGCACATTATGACATTAACTTGCAGGGAGAAGATTTTTGCAGGGAGAATGGTTTTTTTTGTTGTTTACTACCACTTTAACCACCTCAATACAGGGCACTTTCACCCCCTTCCTGCCCAGGCCATTTTTTTAGCTTTCAGCGCTGCTACAATTTGAATTAATTTTTTAACTTTTTCTTCACGCAAATAAAGCTTTCTTTGGGTGGAATTTAATCACTGCTAGGATTTTTATTTTTTACTAAAAAAAAAAGACTGAAAATTTTGAAAAATAAAGTTTTTTTTATTTTCTGTCAGTAAATTTTATAAATAAGTAATTTTTCTCCTTCACTGATGTGCGCTGAAGAGGCTGCACTGATGGGCACTGATAGGCTGCACTGATGGGTACTGATAGGCTGCACTGAGGGGCACTGATGAGTTGGAACTTATGAGCACTGATGAGGTAGCATTTATGGGCACTGATTAGGGGACAGTGATGAGGAGGCACTAATATGCCACATTGATGGGCATTGATAGGTGGCACTGATATGCAGCACTGGTGAGCACTGATATGTGGCACTGGTGGGCACTGATAGGTGTCACTGGTGGGCACTGATAGGCAGCAGTGGTGGGCACTGATGGGTAGCATTGGTGGGCACTGATAGGTTGCATGTATAGGCAGTACTGATGGGCAGCGCTGGTGGGCACTGATGGGCAGCACTGATGGGCATTGATGGGCAGCACTGATGAGCAGGCTTTAATGTGCACTAATGAGAGGCACTGACTGGCATCACTTATGGGCACTGATTGGTGGCACTGCCGGCACTGCTAGGTCGTTGCTGTAATAAGGGCACTGCTAGGACACAGATCGGGGTTGAGCCATGTCCTAGCAACACAGCTCAGCCACTACCACCCCACTGCATGCCCCTGTGAGCCCGCAATAGCACGCATTCTGGGCGACGTCATATGACGTCTTCACAGAACGAGAGCCGCACTGCTCCTCTGTCATTTGATGGTGGGCGGGCGGCAAGTGGTTAAGGGGAAAAACCTTAAAGAGTTAGTTCACCTTTAAAAAACTTCCTATGCTCCAGTTAAGGGGGCCCAAATTAACAAAAAGCACCGTGCAGATTAAAAAAAAGCTCCTTTCATTATCTTTTTATTCCCAGTAAGGCCTCATGAACTCACAACATTTTTGGATGTTTTTACAGCTGCTGTTTTTAGCTTCAGATGTTTTTTTCTACAGTCAATAAACTCCCCATCATGTTATCCTATGTGTCCATGCACACATAGGCTGTTATCAACTGTTTTTAGCTGGGGCGTTTTTGAGCTGTAAAAAAGCCCAAGACTAGTGGGTTCTGAGAGACGTTTTTCAGCTGTAAAAACGCTCAAAACGCTGCTGAGCAATGTTTTTGGACGTTTTAGATACATTGAGAAAAAAAAAACTGCTCAAAAACGCTCAAAAACACGGCTCACCAACATATTTGGACGTTTTTGGTCAATTGAAAAAAAAAACGCTATTGCTCAAAAAGCTGCAAAGCTACTGATGTTTTTAGAACTTTTTTAATGTCTTGTGTGCACGAAGCCTAAAGCTGCTACTTCTGGTTGCCAGTATTTCAAAAGCCACATTTAGATTACCCTTATCTGTACCTCTCTCACTTGGTATGTATAAGATTATCCTCTGTGTGACTTCCTGAATCCCATAATGCCTTGTGTGTTTACTTGCTGTAAAGGAAATGTGTAAGTTCTGTATGTAATTGCGTTCTATGTTGTATGTATTGCACACTGCACTCATTGTGCACACGACACTAATAATGTTTTCATTACATGTTTGCATTCTTTCGAGTCCTGATTAGAACTAGTCTGCCTATGTTACGCCCCTTGTTACCATACAAGTACAATTGTAATATTAATGTGATACCTACGTAATCCTGTGTATAAAAACCTTCAATTGCATCATAATAAAGCAGAACAGTTATTTGGAAAGATGCTGAGTGTATCTTTTGTGTATGTTCCGTACTGCAGTAGTCATTATTAATTTGGAACTACTAATCAATATGAGGATAGGAGTTGCCTATCTATAAAATTCCAGGTCAGTTGGTGAGCCAGCCAGGAGGGTATTTACAGGTGACCCTGAGAATCCGAAACGAGGAGCTTGAGACGATCTGGGAATTCCTGATAATCAGCCGGCTGAGGTAAACCTTTTGATTACATTTGAGTTATCAGACTTCCTCGATCGGTAAGGCATTTTCGGGACAAAGGGTACCTATTTTACACCCCTTAATCAAATTGTATTGATTGGTGGTTATATGTTATGTCGTCACTGTATACTGTCCATCAAAGTGTTATAGATAAGAAAAGGAAGAATAGTGCTGTTCATAGGTTATATATGAAGTACACATCTGCTAGATAAAGTAGTTTAGAGGCAAGAGGGTACAGGCTCAAGTAGAGAAGAGAGAAGACTGGCCAGTCATGGGCATTAAATTAAGTAAGGGAATGACGAGTAAGAGCCCCTCAAAAATGGCCAGCCCAAGAGGAGCACTATAAAATATATGAACCGAAGGTGCGATTCCGCCTATACTGAGCCCCTAGATAAATTGTTAGAGTGGACAGCGGTCCACAATAGGTAACTGGGTTACCAAAGGACTAAGAATCATGCAGATTTAAACACCTAGAGGGACAGCTATCTATGTGAGCGGGATGGATGAAGGGTGACAGACAATTAACACTAGACAGAAAGGGACATTGTGATGTTAAGTTGTGGGATAAATTTAGGGTCAGGCACTACAACTAGTAAATTCTAAAACAGAAAAAGGAGAGTCAAAACAGAATACTTTATATGTTGTCAGAGAGGAAAGATAGGATGAGCACTATGGGTGCCCGTTTGATCATAGAAGCTACAGTATGTGAAGTATGGGATTACAGTACAAGGGATATCAGAACAAATTAAGGAT
Organism: Glandirana rugosa; assembly: GCA_018402905.1. Classification (NCBI taxonomy): domain Eukaryota; kingdom Metazoa; phylum Chordata; class Amphibia; order Anura; family Ranidae; genus Glandirana; species Glandirana rugosa. The sequence goes on from BLSH010481413.1 coordinate 1,078,786, forward strand.
AGCTGAATTTAGGGAGGTAAAACTAACAAGCAGGAACATTGTGAAGAGCGTTAAAAGAAAGCGAGAGAATGATATGCATGTGTTAAGTACAAATGGGAAAAATGTAAGCGATTTTAGAGAGATAACTATGTATGTGTGTGAATGCTGGAACCTTTAGTCCCACATCATGTGTGATCTGTGCAGCTGTGACCCCCCTCCCCCTTTTCTCTTTCTCATGGAAGAATATTCTGGATGAGACATGAGTCTGTGATGTGGTGAAAAGCTGGAAGCACACCCATGCTAATTTCTGTTTTTTTAGACAAAAACATTAATAACAAAATGTGCTGAGTTAATGAATGTAATGATAAACAATATGATCACAATTATTTTGAATCTGTTTTCCAAACATGGTAAAATGAAGGTTACATTTAAACGCATACATAGAAAAGTGCACAAAGTATAGAATAACACAAATTAAATATCATTTGAAAAGTAGGGAAATTAGATAAAATGTCCTCCTTTAAAGAAATATATCTGTGGATATATATTAGAATTAGGGTGTGATATTGAGATTATCACTGGCGTATTCATTTCTGATATTAGTTTAACAATTTTATTAATAATATAGGTATATTGTAATTGGTTTAGACAAGCTTTGGTTGGAAATGAAATCCAGGTTATTGGGGAAATTTGTAACATGAGTTTAGTATAGATATAATTTTACATTTATACAATAAACCCTTACCGAGAGGAAAAAAAAAGATTAAGATAAGGTTGTTAATTGGAATACAGCTGCCATAATATTTAACTAAGCCAGGGTGGATGGGATACAAAAGATGTTTTTCTACAAAAATGAAATCTGAAGGTCTGGCAATAACTTGATGTGTGGTCCATTATGCGAGAGTAATTAATAAAATTTAAGTATAACAGACCCATCACATCAAGTCCACACACCCTGTTAGGATAGATGCCACCTGCAGCCAGCTGTTTTCTAGTTTTGGATCTGGCCGAGGGCTGTCTCTGTCTGTTCTGTCATATACAGATTGTTGGTTCTTTTGTTTTTATTTATTTTTGAAATCCAAAGCAGAATGTGCGGATTGTGAAATGATGTGCTCCTTTCCCTTGTAAGTGCCGTGTTATAAGCAGAAGAATACTTTAGATTTATGGACATCTCTGCATGACTGCAGGGTATTGTTGTCATTTATTGCTATGACATCAGGAAAATTATGTTAGATGGAAACTAAGGACTTGTGTTATTTTGCTAAAACTAACAACAGAGCAAGCAATGAGAAATTATTTTGCCAGGAAAAAGTTGTCTTTTTGAAACATGACATTGGAGTTCTTACACAAACAGCATGATAGGAAAACAAGCCATTGTAATTTATTTATGCAAGTTGGACTCCGTAGTGAAGGATTCACCCCAATATATCAGAGTAGTAGTAGCAAAGTACTGCTACATGAAGTTTACAAAGCTACAGACATTATTTTGGTCAAATATTAAATTTTTAATGGTCCCACATTTCTGCGCAGCAAATATTGCAAACAGCTAAACTAAATATGTGTCTAATGGAAGGTTTAAAATATGAATTTGCATTGTTGTTTATGTACAAATCTAACAATGAAAAATGCATACATTTGAATACAGCCACTTTATTTACCTCTATTGGAGGAGGCTGGAGACAAAGAAAACCATGGGTTAACTTGATGATGTAGGAATCAGCTGCTGTGAGCCCAGATATTTGTTTTTTTTTTTTGTAGATTTGATCCCAGTTTTATACTGAGGATGGCAATGCCCATAGTGAGTATGCAGTTTATCATCCAGAAGGACGCTTTGTATTCAGAGTCACAGGGTCCTTCTTCCCCAGCTCAAGAAGCAAAGCTCTATGCTTTAGCAAAGCCTGTGAGCTATCAAAAGTGTATATATTTATATAGATAGTAGGGAAATTAGAGAGCTTTTGGTTCCATTAGAAGGGATAGAAGTTGTTCTTACTTTAGCAGGTAAACCAATAAAGCATGCTAAGCTAATTGATTAGCTGTCTTCAGCCTTCCAGCATCTTGCTGAGGTAGCCATACTAACAGTAAAACTCGCACATGGAAGCAGACCAGGCAACTAAGGACGCTTTCTGCATTACGGTCCCGGACACTTGCTGGGTCTGGGCAACTCACAGATTCCACCCTAGTTCTGGCCCAGTATAGCTGGGATTAATAATTCAACTTTAACCACTTGCCGACCGCCGACCACAGTCTGACAGCGACAGAGTGGCTCGTTATCGCAAACCACCGTCATATGACGGCAGCTGTGATAACTAGTGCTGTGAGCACGTGCGTGCCACCGGAGGCGTGCTCACTGTGTGCGGGGGGGCGGGGAGTGGGTAGGGCGGACTCGAACACCGCTGGCTACCCGCGATGGCCCCCCGCAGTGAAAGAACGGAGGTCCGTGTATGTTAACACTGATCTCCGTTCTGTTAGAGGCAGAAGGGCGATGATCACAGGCTTCCTGTATATGGAAGCCATGATCATCCCCTTTCCCCAGCCAGGGCAGCCCACACACAGTTAGAACACGCCCAGGGAGCACAGTTAACTCTTAGAGCGCCCCCTGCAGGTCAACCTCTTCACTGCCAATGGCATTTACACAGTAATCAATGCATTTTTATAGCACTGATCGCTGTAAAAATGCCAATGGTCCCAAAAAAGTGTCAAAATGGTCCGACATGTTCGCTGCAATATTGCAGTACCGCTAAAAATCGCAGATTGCCGCCATTACTAGTAAAAAATAAAAAAAAATAAAAACCCCAGAAATTAATTCTCATCGCCCGTAAACGCGGCAACTTTTGCGCAAACCAATCAATAATCGCCGATTGTGATTTTTTTACCAAAAATATGAGAATATAAATTGGCTGAAACCGATGGAAAAATATTTTTTTATATTTTTTTTGGATTTGTATTTTAGCAAAAAGTAATACATTTGGGTTTTTTTGCAAAATTGTCGCTTTTCTTTGTTTATTGTGGCGATCAGAAATGACGCAGGGGTGATCAAATACCATCAAAAGAAAGCTCTATTTGTAGGAAAAAAAGGACGCAAATTTAGTTTGGCTACAACGTTGCAGGACCGCGCAATTGTCAGTTAAAGTGACGCAATGCCGAATCGCAAAAAGCGCTCTGGTCCTAAAGTGTGAAATCCTTCCGGGGCAAATGCTACTGCAAAGGCCACAGTAAAAAGTGTTATCAGAAGTAGTTTGTAAGTACAGAGTGCCAGAATCTACAGAGAATAACAGAGGAACTATTTTTTATTGGAGAGTCCTTTATAGAAGTTTTGAGGTTTTATTTTTACATCCCCTACCGTCTACAATGTAGAGGGAAAAGTAGAGTAAGAAACTAGAAAACTATTGCCTGAATGTTTTCTTAAATTTTATTAAGCCCCCAAGGGGACATCGGACTATCTCCCTATAAGATTTGGTTTGGGAGTGTGTTACTCACTTGCTTATTTTTTGTCTCAGCAGCTGAAGGCCTTCACTTGAATCACAGAGAATGTTGCTGATCTTTTAAGGTTTTTGACAAATGAATTTATGTGTTTTCTTCCCAATTCCTGATCCTAACAGTTTAGAAAGATCTCATAAACAAAAGCCAGGTGAATTGTGGATTGTTAAGAGACATTTATATATAAGGAAATGTTTGGAGACTCAATACAGCGTCTATTCATGTACAGTTTTGCAAAAGTCATCCACACCAGACACTGCAAAAATGACTAAATTAAAGAATCTCTGTGTTTGATTTGTTTCCCTCTTGGAATCACAGACTATTTATTCAAATGCTTTAATTGTAAGGGCTATAAATATAGATATATTTAATGGGATTTGAAAAGTAGTTCAGCCAGTTGAAGTCATATTTTTCTTTTATACGTCTTCCATTTTATGTAGAAGCGCCTGTGTTTACATATGTTGATAAAACAGCATGCCAGCAATTAAGCTAGAAGGCCATTCTGGCCACAGGAGTGCACAGCCAATACTATGTAAATATGTCTTATCAATCATTTGTTTTTCAGTCATTTTGTAATTAAAAAGCTTCTCAGCTATTATATTCTCCACAATGGAGTTTTTCATCTTTGGCCAGGATTACCTCCAGCTAAGTGCGTGGAGGTTCCAGGTTGAAGGTGATAGCAGGTATGGTTAGTGATTAGAGTTGAGCGAACACCTGGAAGTTCGGGTTCTGCTGGTCCGTCCGAACTTCGGGACAAAGTCCGGGTCCGGGTCCGGACGGAACCCGAACGATCGCACGGACAACGAACCCCATTGAAATCAATGGGGACCCGAACTTTTAGGCACAAAAATGGCTGTAGGAAAGTCCTGGAAAGCCCCAGAGGGCTGCAAAAGGAAGTAAAATGGGGGTAAGGGTAGGGCAAGCGCCCTACAAAAAAATGGGGACAGGGAAATAACTTTAAATATTTTTAAAAAAATAAAAACATAAAAAATGCAAAAATGGAGATGAATGTGGTTCATCTTCAAACTGTGTCTGAAAAGTATTAATTAACGGTAGAAGCCATATAACTGTTCTAAAATCATCTTCAAACTAGGGCAAG
>BLSH010481413.1:1084854-1101164 GCA_018402905.1 Glandirana rugosa
AAATAATACTGCGTTAACTTCCAAAAATATGTGTACTAATGCGTCCATAGTGTAATTATAACGTTTACATTAACCTACCATTGTTCCCCGCATTGTATCCGTCTGATCAAGATTAGTCCTGAGTTTTCTTACGTTTGTACATTACTTTTGAAATAATCACGGCTCACGTGTTACTCACGTCACACGTTATGTATGTTTTCTTACGTTAATATATGTCTTGAATGTTTAAAGGAAATGTTAGAGGGGAGAAAACTAGTTATAAAACTAGTGATTATCACAACTCGCTTGGGCCTGGTACGGACCCGAACGTTACAGTCCGGGTTCGCTCAACACTATTAGTGATCAAAATATTGATCAAAAGAGGGGAGATTGTAAAGGAAATTTGTAAGTTCTGTATATAATTGCATTCTTTTGTATGTATTGCACACTGCACTCATTGTGCACTCGGCACTAATAAAGTTTTCATTACATGTTTGCATTCTTTTGAGTCCTGATTAGAACTAGTCTGCCTATGTTACGCCCCTTGTTACCATCCAATTACATTTGCAATATTAATGTGATACCTGCGTAATCATGTGTATAAAAACCTTCAATTGCGTCATAATAAAGCAGAACAGTTATTTGGAAAGATGCTGAGTGTATCTTTTGTATCTGTTCCCTACGGCAGTAGTCATTATTAATTTGGAACCACTAATCAATATGAGGATAGGAGTTGCCTATCTATAAAATTCCAGGTCAGACCAGACCTTTAGATTTCATTTTCGTAGAAAAACGTCTTATGTATCCCATCCACCTTGGCTTAGTTAAATATTATGGCAGCTGTATTCCAACTTACAACCTCTTCTTAATCTTTTTTTTCTTCTCAGTAAGGGTTTATTGCATAAATGTAAAATTACAAAATTGTCATCTTAATCTAAACTAAACCCAAGTTACAAATTTCCCCAATAACCTGGATTTAATTTCCAACCAAAGGTTGTCTCAACCAATTACAATATACCTATATTATTAAAAAAATTGTTAAACTCATATCAGATATGAATACTCCAGTGATGATCTCAATAACGCACCCTAATTCTAATATATATCCACAGATATATTTCCTTACAGGAGGATATTTTACTTAATTTCCCTTTTTTTTTTGCACTGCCCATCTTGCCCATCAATTCCAGGTCATTGCTTATCTACACAGCAATTACAAAGTAATTTTACAATGTGAATGAGTAGAGAGAGACAATGGGGGGTAAAAAAGAAAAGAGGGAAGAGAGAAGAAAGAGAGCAGAGAGAAAAAACACATATACATATATGTAAAGAGGGATATAGAGAAGTAGAGAGAAAAAAAAAAAAGCTTTATAGCAACATGCGTTATAATGAAAAAGAAAAACATACAAAGCCCATGTGTTTAAGTATATACATATGTGAAATATCATCTAAACATAAATTGTGCAGCGTTATGGGTGAGACTACTCAAAACAATTCCATTTTCAATTAGTATGTGGAAAAATAACACACACACAACACCTTCCAAAAGCGATTAGTGAAAAAAAAAAGAAAATTAAAATGTAGTGCTTAGTAACACTGATACATCAGTATCAGGCACTTCTCAGACCACTTATAACGTAGAGGTATGTGAAGGGGTGAGCGAATATGCTTGTTGTGGTATGTGGTATGTTGTGGTATGTGGTGTGCTGTGGTATGTTGTGGTATGTGGTGTGTTGTGGTATGTGGTGTGTTGTGGTATGTTGTGATATGTGGTGTTTTGTGGTAAGTGGTGTGTTGTGGCATGTTGTTGTATGTGGTGTGTTGTGGTATGTGGTGTGTTGTGGTATGTTGTGGTATGTGGTGTGTTGTGGTATGTGGTGTGTTGTGGTATGTGGTGTGTTGGGGAATGTGGTGTGTTGTGGTATGTGGTGTATTGTGGTGTGTTGTGGTATGTGGTATGTTGTGGTATGTGGTGTGTTGTGGTATGTGGTGTGTTATGGTATGTGGTGTGTTGTCGTATGTGGTGTGTTGTGGTATGCGGTGTGTTGTGGTATGTGGTGTGTTGTGGTATGTGGTGTGTTATGGTAAGTGGTGTGTTGTCGTATGTGGTGTGCTGTGGTATGTGGTGTGTTGTCGTATGTGGTGTGTTGTGGTATGCGGTGTGTTGTCGTATGTGGTGTGTTGTGGTATGCGGTGTGTTGTCGTATGTGGTGTGTTGTGATATGCGGTGTGTTGTGGTATGTGGTGTGTTATGGTATGTGCTGTGTTATGGTATGTGGTGTGTTGTGGTATGTGGTGTGTTGTGGTTTGCGGTGTGTTGTGGTGTGTTGTGGTATGTGATGTGTTATGGTATGTGGTGTGTTATGGTATGTGGTGTGGTTTGTGGTATGTTGTGGTATGTGGTGTGTTATGGTATGTGGCGTGTTGTGGTATGTGGTGTGTTGTGGTATGTGGTGTGTTATGGTATGTGGTGTGTTATGGTATGTGGTATGTTGTGGTATGTGGTGTGTTGTGGTTTGCGGTGTGTTGTGGTATGTGGTATGTGATGTGTTATGGTATGTGGCGTGTTGTGGTATGTGGTGTGGTTTGTGGTATGTTGTGGTATGTGGTGTGTTGTGGTATGTGGTGTGTTGTGATGTGTTGTGGTATGTGTCATTGGCTGACAGCTGATCATATGGAAAGGGGCCAGGATCTGTGATTGGCCGAGTTTCATTGACTCAGTGATCACAGAGTGCACCCTGCAGGGGGCACGCAGGTGCTCATGCACAGGAGGACATCTATTGATGCCCTCCCGGCAATTAAGGCACACCTTGTAGCCGTCTTTTGGCTATAGCATGGGCAGGAAGGGATTAAAAACAACTAAAAGCATGACCCCAGAGGGCCTGGGCTAGCATGTGCTCCCTATCCTCAAGAGATGGTAATATATGTATGAAAGACATATCATATAATACAAGGAAAACAAATCACTGTTTGCAAAAGTCTTCATTTGAGGAAAAAGAATCTGGTTGGCCGCACATCTGAAAAAATCACTGTATTATGAAGTCTTCAATAAAAATACATCTCCACAAACATGACAGCCAACCAGATTCTTTTTTTTACATATTATATAATACTGATGCACAAATTTAAGTTAATATGTATATATAACTTTCAATAAAATAAATACAAATATCAAGTTGAAAATTATATTACAGATTTTAAAATAATATTCTGATATTTAAGTAGACTGGACTACCTATTTTACCCATACCCAAGTTTCAGGAGAAGTTTTGTGTATATAACATCTTAAAGTTAAACCATCATTACTGTAATGCCACTTTTATATATAGAGGTAAACATTATTTTCCCATGAACTTACAACACCAGCTTGAATCAAAGTTTCGGTTGAGGTCTACCCCAAAGCAAGTTCCATTGTCGGCATTGTTATGGGGTGAGCGAGTTTTTCTCCAGAGACGGTCCTATGTAATAAAAGGATAAAAAGAGAATGAAACGCAAAACCTTTAGCCCAGGTTCACATTGGGCTGATTTGGCATGTGATTTGACATGTCAAATCGCATGCCAAATCTGTGGCTATTGCCGGCAATGGCAGCGCCTGAAGAGGTGCGATGTGACTTGGTGGTGCTGCACCGATACCCAAAAGTAGTTCCTGTACTACTTTTGGCAACTTCGGGGCAATTTGAATAGACAACTGTGCATGAATCCACACAGATGTCTGTCAAATCGCCCCCGAAGTCAGACTGCATTGCTGGTTTGAAGTCGTGCAAGTTCAGCTGAACTCACATAATTTCTAACCCTCATTCAGTGTGAACCTAGGTTTATGTGATAAATTGCTTAACCACTTCAATACTGGACACTTTTACCCCTTTCCTGCTCAGGCCAATTTCCAGCTTTCAGAGCTGTCGCAGAGCGGTTACACTGTGTGCAGTCATGCTACCATGATTAAATTTTTATCATTTTTTTTGAGACAGATAGAGCTTTTGTTTGGTGGTATTTATTCACCACAGGGTTTTTATTTTTTGCTGAACAAATAAAAAAAGACCGAACATTTTGAAAAAAAAATTTTTTTTTTAGTTTCTGTTATAAAATTTTGCAAATAAATCCCTTTTATTATTCACTGATGTGCGCTGATTAGGCTGCCCTGATGGGCACTGATGAGGCTGTACTGATGAGCACTGATGAGGCTGCCCTGATGGGCACTGATGAGGCTGTACTGATGGGCACTGATGAGCACTGATGAGGCTGCACTGATGGGAACTGGTTAGGCTGCACTGATGGGAACTGGTCAGGCTGCACTGATGGGCACATGTGAGACTGCACTGATGGGAACTGGTCAGGCTGCACTGATGGGCACATGTGAGACTGCACTGATGTGCACTGATGAGGTTGCACTGATGTGCACTGATGAGGCTGCACTGATGTGGCCGCACTGATGGGCACTTATAGGTGACACTGATAAGCACTGATAGATGTTACTGATGGGCACTGATAGGGGGCCCAATAAGTTGCACTGCACTGATGGGCACTAATGGGGCTGCACTGATCAAACAGTGTAAATGAGCCCTGTCAGCCTTAACTAATCGGCTCTCCCTTTTTCACACAGTGACAGTGCATGAGTAAAGGAATGCCAATGATTGGGCACAGCTGATCACATGGTAAAGGGCCACTGTGATTGGCCCTTTACCTCAATCTGTGATCAGCTGTGTCCAAAGGACACAACGATCACAGAGATCACCCGATGCACACCCCAGGAGGCACATGGGAGGCATGTTCTGGGAGGACATTCATGGACACCCTCCCAGAACAGGAGAGCTACGCTATAGCCATTTTTCAGTTATGGCCTGTTAAGTAGTTAAATCTAAGTAGTTAAAGAAACCTTATCATCAACTTAAAAATGCAGGTAATAGCACAGGACACTAAACACTAATAATAGCACAGAACACTCAAATATTTTAATTACCAACTTGCGGTGTTTTTTAATTCCTTAACATATTTTATATACATTTACAACATGCATTTGAACTTGCTGGAACATTTTCTAAACCTTTTCTTTTCTTTTATTTTCTTCTGGTAATCCTGTGAATAATATACTGCCTGTCCTTGGAAGGCTATGCTCATTCTTGTACTGTATTTTAGGACGCCACTGGTATTTTCTGTACTTGCTGAAAATGTGTTCAGCCTAACAAAAAGTAAGCAAACGCAGCCACTGCATTTAAAAGCTGGTAAGCTGCAATATATTAATTTTCTGTTCTTGGGTCAGATACAATTTTAGTTCAGATCAGCTAAATACATTTCAGGCACATCAAAACAGGTGACTTATAGTTTGTTTTCTTTAGGAAACAGCCACAGTCTGAGTAGAAAAGCCTGTCCCTTGCCAAGCTGACTTTGCAGGTTGAATTTTTTTCTTACCGTAGTCCAGGAGTACACAAAGCCATCAATATTTACAACAGGAACAATATAAAAGTCTGCATTTTCAAGGGCTTTTTTAATGACTTTATTACTGTTATGATTTTCAAGTAGCTGGAATTAAAAAAAAGTAAAAATTACTTTACCTATCAAAGGCTCCTTGAACAACAATAAATATAAAAAAGAATAGAATAACATAAAACATGAATAATAAAATATCACCTTTGTTTTTATTTGTAGGTGTTTCACATGGATAAGTTAATAGGTTCAATGTGCTAAAAGTTCTGGGAATTATGTTGGTGAACCCAAATTTAGCAAATCCTAATGAAGTCTATGGGGCTGAACTCTATTGGTAAATTACATTTTTGTGGTTAATAGTCAACTTATTAAACAAAAAAACGTGTACAAAGCTTGGCTCCACCATGTACCAATGCAAAAAAAACCCCAAAACTGTACAAGAGGAAGAAGGTCCTTCAATGCAGTTCTGAGTGTGACATGGAAAATATAAAATTCACAAATCCTTAAAATTACAGGCTTGGGGAACGTTGTACAATTTTCATAGACAATCTTAGTGATAGCATACTCTGGCAGCACATGTCTGGCTGTGGAATTATTTGGTTTCTTTCTTTCAAAATTTTATTTTTTACAATTTATTTTTTTTATTATTTTTTACAATGTATATATTTTTTATGTTTCAATACCTTTTATTGAAAAGTTTGTATAACACAATTACAAAAATACTTCTGTATAAGGTCTGAGCCATAGACTGCTTAAACAACTCAAAATATATGCTATATGAAGGTTGGAATTTGTACCAAACCATCAGAAGAATTCAATGTAAAGGACAGATTATAATACTTTCAATGATTATAACCCATACATATGAAAACAAACAATCTCTGATGATCATATGTTATCTTAATAACGTTATAACATATTTCCATCTAATGAACTTAAATGTAAAATGTTAAACTAAAACATTTAGCTTAAGTCTTCTTTCTGTCTCCTTTATAGCAACAATCTAAGTTAACAGGGCTCACAGAGAATTCACCCTTGCCGAGGCATGCCCAGTTCCTCATCTGAATAGTGGGGGGGCACTACAGCCTCCCAAGCGCAGGGTCACCCCCTTCAAGTCTCTCAACATCAAAGCCCAGAGAAAGTAAAACAGAAGATGAAGAAAAACGGGAAAGAAGAAAGAAAAGAGGGGAGGGGAGGAAGGGGAAGGGAGAAAGGACTCCGCTCTCTGGTTCATGACAATCAGGGAGACGGCTAGTCAGGCATAGTCTGTGGATCAGTGCTCAAATTTCGGATCCAAGGTTCCCATACTTTTTCAAACTTCTTGACTCTACCATGTAGTATAACTGTCAACCATTCATTTAACATGAGCCATGAGAGCTTATGTTTAAATTGATCCAATGGTATGGTAGCCAATTTCCAGTTCCTGGCTATTGTGATTTTAGTGGCAATAAATATAAACGTTAAGAGCCGACTCTGGGTTCTGGATGCCTGATCCACCTTACACCCCAAGAAAGCGTGTTTCGGGGATTTGAGTAGGTTAATTTGGGCAAGAGTGAAAATGAAGTTGTAAACCCTTATCCAAAACCGTTGTACCTTGGGACATTGCCACCAAATCTGGTAGACCGTACCTTCCTGTCCGCAGCCCTGAAAACACATCGAGGAGGCTCCCGGGACAAAGGTAGCCAATCTGGTCACTAAATACCACCTCATTAGGACCTTATAATTTGCTTCAACTATAGAAGTATTGATGAGTGTCCTCGAAGCAGCCAATGCTATCGAATGCCATTCATCAAATTACACTGTTGTCCGGGTGTCCTGTTCCCAACTAGTCATATAACTTAGTTTATATTTGGTTTCTTGTTACAACAAGCTAGACTTACATACAGCAGCAGCACCACGGTTCAATTACTCTCATCTTTTTTAATTGTAATTTTAATGCATTTAAGAATATTAGTGGCCACAACATTGGGCCAGAGAAAAAAAGCAGAATGAAAATATACCCTTGGTAAACATGGTTGAAAAAATAACCTTAAAGTGTTACTAAACCCACAACAGTAAAATCAGTGATGTAAAGCATGCTTGTTATACTCACTGTGGCGCCTAAGAGGTCAATCCTCCGCATTGTGTAAAAAGGCTGTTTGATCCTGTCTTCTCTGATCTTCCCCTTCTTCCACTGACAGAGCCTTTGGAGTTAGGCTGCACATGCTCAGTTTGGTGTTTATTGATAGAGAGGTTTTTTTTTTACTTGGGAGAGTGCATGTGATCAGCACAGGGCCAATCAGCATTGCCCAGACACAGGGTCAAGGGAACCTGGATCCTCATAGGACAGCCAGTGCAGTGTGAAAACTCCTCCTACAAGCTTTACCAGGAACTGATAGAAGCCACAAGACTGCTATATACTACAGAAAAGTTATTTAGCAGTTTATATTTACTAAAATAATTGCATTGTCATATTCTGTGTACTGTGGCAGACCAGATATAGTGAATGCAGGGTCCTGAGTTTAGTAACACTTTACTAGAGCAGGATCTAGAAATAAGATATGAGTACCAGAAAAGCTTTTTTAAAAATTAGTTTTAACAGCGACACATGCTTTTGTATCAAGTGCTTTGACCATTGGATAAAAATTGGCAAGTGGTTCACTGAGGCTGTCCCTGTTTGCACTACAAAACTCTTCTGTCACTGGATAATTTCCATGAAACTCTTGTTAAAGTGTAACTCAACACAACAATAAAAATGTTTCCAAATGAAAGTTAAAATTACACATTTTATAGCTAACCATAATGTTTCAATTTAACATTCCATGCTTGTTTTCTTCATTTTACCTTTGGGCAGTGCATGCGCAGTGTCAATACCAGTGGCGGGCTGTGCATTGAGGGCACATGGGCTCCACCCCTATCCCTGCCGCCGCCTCCCTATCCATGCGCCTGGCCCCTTACAGGATGCCGAACGAATGGATTTCTATGGCGAGGTGTGTTTTTTTGAAGAACCTGATTAGAGCCAGAGGCTCTAATAGGCTTCAAAATAGGGTGGGCTCAGGGTGCAGAGCATGCGCCTCAATTATGTGACCATAGCGAATTCGTTTTCGCTATTTTCACACTGCCATTCCTCCTCGTCAATTGGGAGGCAGGTCAGTGAGACCTGTTTCCTGATTGGCCAAAGTGCCAGGCGATCCTATTGGATGCCTGGCGCTTACGAAGAGGAGACGCGAGCTGGACTCGAGCTTGTGTCTCTAGAATTTTGACTTTTATTTTCAGATAAAATGTACCTTCTGCTCCCACACTTCAGTGCTTCATGCTGACATAGCTGATTAACAGCTATACCCTTAATTATAGCGATGTCAGACATCGCATGTGGTTCACACCGCACTGTTGTGCAGATCACATGCGATGTCCGTGCAATGCAAATTCAGCCATACAAACTGTAACTGGCTGAATTTGCATCGCTTTCAGGCCACAATGGTGCAGGACCCTTTTTTTGGTCCGCACTGGAATCGGATCGCATGGGTGTTCAAACCCATATGATCCAATTCCTGACCAAATTCACTGTTCGCACTGCGATCTGGGAACTGATCTGGGGGTGTCCTTAACCTTGTATTGACACCCCCTGAGTGGTTCACAGAGGCATTGTGAACTGCGGGTGATTCAGGTGCGATGCGGGAACCGGCACTGGATTCTCAGGGTTTCCCGCATTGTACCAGTGTGAACCCAGCCTTAGCACAAGACTCCTCCCTCAGACTTTTATTGCAGAAAAGGAAAGGCGGTATATCTGACCAGCAGTGGTGGCTGGTGAAGTTTTAAGATGGTGGGGAGCCAGACCCTGCCCTTCCCTTTTGATCCCTCCCACTTCTCAGAAGCCCCACCCCTTATATACTCCACCCACTCTGTACACAATGTACAGTATAACTCAATTGTCAGTCCTAATTCTCAATAAAATTCTGCTGGCTTATTCATCCATTAAATCCCAAAAGTAAAGAAATACATTAGCTGTGAGGTCTGCACAGGAACCCAGCACAAACTGGTATTATGTGGATTGTCATAACCCATCAAGTTCCATCCTAATTCCTTATTTTATAGTAGGAATGTTGGTAATCCTACACTAACCCCTGAGTTTTTGGAACTAACCAGCTTCTGCGGACACTGCTGTGCTTTGGAAGGGACCCATTCAGCATTATCTGCTGCCTGTGATCTAAGTGACTTACATGCCAGCTCAGAGTTCATATGCTGCTGACACTGCTGAGCTTCGGAAAGGACCTTGTTCAGCGTTATCTGTTATCTGTGGATGCAGACTAATTGCAGAATAATCATTGCTAATGTATTCCCATGAGCTCCCTGTGATTTACAGTCAGGTCAGAGCTATTACCTTGCCGACACTGCTGTGCTTTGGAAGAAACCCAGTTCAGCATTATCTGCTATCTATGGATACATTTTTTTTTGACAGATAATGGTCGGTTCCAAAAACCAGGGACATCACATTTCTATGGCTCACCATGTGTCAGGTGTTAGTGTAGGTTTACCAATTTCTAATGATACTAATCTTCAGCCTGCCAGTGCCACTGTTCCAGCAGATGATCTGACTGTCCCCGGCTCAGCTTTTCCTTCCCCCGATCTGAACTTACACATGACACATCCCGGCCAGTGCTGTGCTCTCTCTCTCCTCTCCTCTGTCTTATGGATTGATCATGTTGTCCTCCTAAACTTTTACAAGATGGGTTACTGGTGGAGAGTGGAGACACTGCTGGACTGCTGGAGGGAGAGAACGTGGGTAGGAGTCTGACTACCGGGGCGGGGGGGGTCATGGCTGGCAGCAGGTTAGATCACTGAGCTCAGCAGTGCAATTGCAGTGGAAGATCTTCTCCAACCCCTGGTGCAGGGAAGGACCATTAGGCAGCTCAATAGGCCGGTCAGGTCGATATTTCGGTCCGTCCTTATGAGCTCCCATTAACGTAATAGGAAACTGGCAAGCAGCCAGTAAGGGTGGAGAACTGTTTACTCAGTGTTCTAAATACAACTTCTAAATGTTTTTTTGGACGGACATCCTGTTGCTCGGCAGATCAAAAAAAAAAAAAGACTAATTATCATTAGCCTTTTTTTTCTAATCTACCTAGCAACAACAGCAGAGAGAGAGAGAGAAACTCAACAGAAAAAAATAATGAAATAGTTTATTTTTATTTGTTTATAAATTTTTTCTTGCAACAGAACTGGTGGGGGCACTGCTCCAGGAGCGTTAGTGAGCGTTAGTGAGCGTCAGCGTCAACAGGCATTTTTTAAAAAAAAATCAGCCCTCTGCTATTTTTCAACCAAAAAACATCGGCATCAAAAAACGCCGGTTAACGCCGGTACGGCGTTAGTGAGCGTTTTGCCGCGTCGGCGTCAAAAAACGCCAAAACGCTACAGCTCAGAACGTGCTGGCCGTGGGTTCTAGTTTCAGCTCACTAACGCCGACGCCCTCTACAGCTCAAAAACGTTGGCGTTTTTATGGGGCCATTGACTAACATGGAGAGCTGCAAAAAACGCCAGAAAACTTCGGCGTCAAAAAACGTCCGTGTGTATGAGGCCTTAGACTCCACAGTTAAATTTAGAAATAAAGGTTGTTAGTACAATGTTCCCAAAGAAGTTTTTGTTCCAGATACATTTATCTGTGCTTAGCAGAGATAATTACTTACTTCTCTAATAAACCATTGACAAAATGCCACAGAAATCCATTCCCGAGCATGTATTCCACAGTCCATCCAAAGAACTTTCTTATTTTTGTTAGATGGCAATCCAATCTGTAAAAGGAATAAATTAATTTAATCAAGAAAAGTTGTTTCAACACAAATAGGCATATAGATATATTTAAAAAAAATGGGCAGACTCAATGGACTACTCTGTCTTTTTTCTGCCGTCGCGTTTATATGTTTCTATATGGCAATATTAGAAAAAACTCAAGTGTGATATAATGAGTGGGGATAACTTGCTTTAGAGAAAGCTGCATTCATTAAACCTTTTGCTGCCACAGACATATGTCATAAATTGTCAGTAGAGAGGGTTTTCACTTTTAATTGCTATCAGTGTCCTCCTTAGCAGGATTTTCTCTCTCTAATTGTCCTAATCACTGATGTCACTGGGAATAAAAGTGAGGGTAAATCCAAAATTTTGAGTTGCCACCAGAACCAAAATAGAAGGGAAATCTTGCAATAGGGACGTATTCCAGTATACAAGAAAGACAAGACAAAAACGAAGAGATGGCACACCAGGTTTGTGCTGGAACATACAGTTACAGTATGTTCTATCCATCCAGAATCAAAGTGCCAAGCTGGTAAATACTTTGTGTTAGCTAGCTTGGATACTTTTTTTTTTTTACTCTGGGATTAGTTCCCCTATAACATCCCTGTTTTCCACTTTCTCTTAAGTGGAAGCAGGTTTAGTGTTCTTCTATCATTTGGGAACTTCTTTATTTTTGTAATCGATTATATATCTCAGGGAGGCATTTGAAAGAGGATTTTTCTTAACATTAGTCATTTCCATATTTAATAGAGAAGCGTGGGATTCGAAAAAAAAAAATAAACACTCATACTCACTTATGCAGGTGCAGCATTGATCCAATACTGAATATGTCCTCTGCTGCCCAGTGGCAGCCTGTCTATTAAGGGCGCACCACCCCCTCTATGCTATGGATAGATTCCCATGCTATGCATGAATCTATCCATGGCTGCTCCCTATTCATGCGGCCAGCCCCTTTGAGGCTGCATGAATTACTGTGGCGGGGGTTACTTTGAAGCATCTCATTAGAGCTGTAGGCTTTAATAGGCTTCAATAAAGTGGGGATCAATATATTGGGAGAATACCATGCTTACCAACCTATTGCACAAATGACAGCTGCTAGCACAACAATTTGACAGAAAATTGTGACTTTGAAAAGAAAGTATAAAGTGCAGCTCTTCAAATTATAAATGTTCATTAAATATATAAACAAAAACAAATAGTCCAAATATGAAGGACACTAATTAAAGTGTCTAATGCTCAAAACATTTATAATATTAAAGTGTCCAGTGCTTGTAAACTCTGTATATAAGTGACTGGTGCTTGTAGACTCGATATAAAAGTGACTAGTGCCGACCATCGAAACAAGTGAAAATCCTCCACTGCAAAATCTTATCAGAAACTGGTAAGTAACGAGCAAGGAGAACAGCTGTACACATTGACCGAATGTCAGCTGGTAAGTAACCAGCAAGGAGAACAGCTGTACACATTGACCGAATGTCAGCTGGTAAGTAACCAGCAAGGAGAACACTTGCGCTTTGGATATCCTCCACTGAGAAGCTCTGGGGTCATTGCCCGGGACCTCCGTGGGTATCAAATCTACAGATAGTAATCCTTGGAGGCTTGTTCATGCACGTTCCAAGATATCACATCACAGGAGTTTTCAACTAATCATATAATAAAAGAGAATCTCTCCATGGTGTAAAACCATTAATGCAATTTATTTAAAAATGGTTATAGACACTTACATCTCCATAAAAATAATGAGCCCATGAAGTATAAAATGGCGCAGTGACCTGGGGGGGAACAAGAACTGACACGTTTCATCTGCTGTAGAGTAGACATCCTCTGGGGTTTTACACTGTGGAGAGATTCTCTTTTATTATATGATTCGTTGAAAACTCCTGTGATGTGATATCTTGGAACTTGCATGAACAAGCCTCAAAAAATACTATCTCTAGATTTGATGCCCACGGAGGTCCCAGGCGATGACCCCAGAGCTTCTCAATGGAGGATATCCAAAGCACAAGTGTTCTCCTTCCTGGTTACTTACCAGCTGACATTCGGCCAATGTGTACATTGAGTACAGATTTGAACACTGAGTGCTGGTTCACACTGCTTTGTGGTGCGAGATCGCATGTGATGCACTGTAGTGCAAATCAAATGCAAGGTCCGTGCGATGCGATTTCAGCCATACAGATAGATAGATAGATCGCATTTGAACCAAACTCGCACAGGAACTTTTTTTGGTCCGCACCAGAATCAGATCACATTGGTGTTCACACCTATGCGATCTGATTTCTGTCTCAACTGTCAGTTTGCAGTGCAATATGCGAGCTGAAATGGGGGTGTCATTAACAATGTATTGACACTCCCAGCAGTTCGCATATGGCAGTGTGAACTGCCAAGCAAGTCGAGTGCGATGCGGGAACCCACAGTGGATTTGCACTGAAGTGTGAACAGGCACTGAAGCCATGAAGATATACAGCTCTGCTTATTGAAGCATACAGTAACAAGTAATGCAGTGTAAAGTCAACATGGTAAACATCTGTATAAATAAAAATAACAAACAGGTAAATATAAAATTGTATCAGACCATATTGGTAGTACTTTTACAAGGATCCTGAGTGGGGACCTGGTCACTATAAGAATTATCCCAATGAGCACTATGTATTGTAGAAGTAGAAAGAAGAGGATAAGGAGATGAAAAGAAGAAGAGGATCAGAGTGGGGATGAAGCAAAGGGAAGAAGTAGGGAAGGGGGAGAAATAGTTATAGGGTAACCTCAGCCCAGCCCAGCCCAGGGAACCTGACCAAAAACTTAGAGTTCAAGAAGGCGACGATCAAAGTCTCTAGGAAGAAAATGAGAGACCCAGGGCTCCCAAACATTGTGAAATTTTGCCACGGTACCTTTAGCCATAAGCTTTTAGTTGATTAAGGCCCATTGCATGCCAGTGTTATCTTCAGATATTGATAACATATCCGACAACCAAACCTTTGCTATCATCTGCTTTGCGGCTGTCATGACATGGGTCATCAAGGCGTGTTTCCACTGGGTGATCTCTGCTGGATGTAGAATAAGAAGAGCTTCTTGCGGAAGCATAGGGATTGGTTTCTGCAAACATTTGTGCAAGACAGATTTGTGCGTAGACAGAAGTCCAAAACATTTGTGCCATTGTTCAGGTCCACCATATATGAAAATATAACCCCATGTCTGGGGGATTGGTTGGAAAGTCGTGGGCAAGCCTGGATGGCACCAAGTGCCAACAGAATAAAACTTTGTAATTGGTCTCAACTGCTGATACATTTCTTTAGTAAGACTTGGTAGTATTCGAAATTTGAATCCAATCTTGCTTGTCTAATTGCATACCCAGGTCTCTCTCCCAGGAGAGCACTTAGGATCTGGAGAAAATTTGGAAATAAGAGTAGTGTATAAAAAGCAAATTAGGCCCAGGGAGTGCGGGTTCTTTAGGCCTTTGAACTATCGCCCCATGCTTTTATCGTTGACGAAATGTAATGTTTCACATATAAAAATCTAAACAGTTCTGATGAAGGGAGTCGGTGGGAGGCCTGTAAATCCGCCAAACATTTTCTGTCATTGGCAGTCACTAGGATGTGAAAATGGGTCAATTTCAATGAAATCCACAGCTTGAGTTTGTGACTAATCAAAATCCAGTGGGGATGTCAGGTTATGTAGAAAAGACAGCAGTGATAAATGCAGAGACAGTAAACCTCCTGAATACATAAGGTCATCCCAAACCTGCAGAGAGTGTCGAAGGACTGGGTTGGTAATTAAAGCACTGGCTGATGGATGTAGCCATAACAGATTGTAAAAAAGAAAACTTGGCGCAGTTCTCTGCCTCCATATATACCCATAGGTGATTTCATTTCTAACATGATATTTTGTAAGTTGTGGGATCTGTGCTGCTTGAAAATATCTTTGGAAGTTTGGAACTCCTAGGCCTCCGTGAGGTCTAGTCTGAAATAGAATTTGTCTTAAAATGCGAGGTTGACAGTGATGCTATATAAAGTGCATTACCTGCCTTTGAATCTCAGCCATTTTAGGTGGCGGTACCTGGACCAGTAAAACCCAAAATAGGTATAGTAATTTAGTCAAGCAAGTCATTTTTATTGTCGCAATTCGGCCTAGCCATAAAAGGTTATAGCCGGACCACGTACACAGATGTTGTCGAAGTTTGGAAAGAAGAGGGGAAGTACTTGACCTCATATATGGTGGAGTATGAACTTGTTAAGTTTATTCCCAAATATGTTAGTTTAGTATCCTCCCACTGCTATGGGAATGATTTTTGAAGAGAATAACACAAGGAGGCTGGGAGGACCATGTTGAGGGCCTTGGATTTACAAGGGTTTGCTTGTAAACCAGACAAGGAGCCAAACTGGACTAAGGTTTGCTGAAGAGTTGGTAGGGAAGTTAAAGGATTGCTAATTGTCAGGAGGACGTCATCAGTGAAAAGGCTCAACTTGTAATGATAGTGTCCAACTGTTAATCCCATGGTATCCGATAAGGGCCTTATGAGTAGTGCTAGAGGCTCAATAGATAAAGAAAATAAAAGGGTTGATAATGGGTAGCCTTGTCTAGTATCCCGTAGTATGGAAAAATTAGGGAACCTGAATCCTGAGTACTTAACAATAGCCTTAGGTGTACTGTAAAGTTTACAAATCCATGTATAGAATTTCGGTCCAAAGCACCATCTATTCAGGATAAAAAAAGCTATGGACAGGAGAATCAAAAGCTTTCTGGATATTCAGAGAGAGAAGCATAAGTGGGACATTACATTTTTGAGCTGCCTCTATAGAGAGGACAAAGTTCTGGACATTATCACTAGCTTGTCTTATGGGCATAAAGACCACCTGGTCCTAGTGGATGAGAATGAGGCCTCCAGTGCTTCGGTTTAGCCTCATTGCCAGTATTTTTGTGAGTAGCTTTATATCAACTTTAAAGCGGTTGTCCACCCATTGATTTGATACTGTCAAAAAAGTGAAATAAGGAGGGGGGAGGGGCTCTACATAGACAGAAGGAGACTGCCACGTCCTAAATTGTCAAAAAAGAGTTAATATTCCCGGCATGCCGGAAATGCTAGCTGTCTCCTTGATTGTGCTCTCAACAGATATCTCCGTCGAGTTTTTACATTACAGGGTGAATACGAA
>BLSH010481413.1:1101174-1116337 GCA_018402905.1 Glandirana rugosa
TGGAAGTTACTAGTACGGAGAATAGAAAGGATGTAAAGAAAAGAAAATGAAAAGAAGGGAAGAAAAAACGGGGGAGTGTGGAGAAGGGAAGAACTCCGTCATCCCCCGGTGGAATACGGGGTATCGTCTATTGTTTGAAAATCCAATGGAGAAGTCTTGTGATGTTACCACTTAGAATTCCATGAGGGGCAATTACAATTCCCAGAATTGACGTGCTTTTAAATGTGACAATATGTTCGACGATGTAACATCGTTTCACAATAAAGAAGTCACAGCGGCAATAAGGTTTAAATGTCAAGTCAGGGTTACGTAATCTAGTGGCTAACAACACGTCTTGTTTATTGGCTTTAGGATAATATATACAGTATCTCACAAAAGTGAGTACCCCACTGACATTTTTGTAAATATTTTATTATATCTTTTCATGTGACAACACTGAAGAAATAACACTTTGCTACAATGTAGCAGCTTGTATAACAGTGTAAATTTTCGTGCAGTTAAGACCCTTAACATTAACGGGGAGTACCTTAAGATTCACCATTGTAGTGTTCTGAAGAGGTAACCTAAAAGTTTGTTATCTGCTATGGGGCATAAGGTGGCCCCCTACTGCCTCAAGAAGGGAAGAGGTGTGAGGGGGCAAAAAAGAAGGGAAGAAAAGTAAAAGAAAAGAAATGTAGGAAAGATAAGAGGCATGATCATTGAAGGTCGCACCACTTGCCAGAGGAAGGTAAGGAGAAAAATGAGAAAACAAAATGGCAGAGCCCCAAAGAGCTGTATAGACACAAAAGAAGGTAATAATAATTTCCATGTGTGAAACTAGAAGGTTGCAGTGGCTTCCTTACCAACACTCACAAGCATCCAGGATATGGTAAATTAAAAAAACAACATTTTTATTAGATCAGCTAATACCCAGAAAGCTCAAAAAATGTGCTAAAGGCTAGAGAATACAAAGTAGGCCCTGTTTGGGCACGAACAACGAAACTGTGGATCTGCAAATATAAATAAATAAAAGGGGGTATATGGGGAGAAGGAAAAGTGGAAGGGAACTGGGGCCATTGCTCTGCATATGGATCCCTGGTCATGATGGGAAGGAAAGGGAAAACCTAAATGTGAATATGTAAGGGCGAAGAGGCTACAGTCCCCCAGTAGGGGTAAAGTCCCTAAAGGCCACAGTGGTAAGGCAGGACTGAACACTTAGTTGAGGATAAGGTTCAAAAGTTCCAAAATTCAACCTTCCAGGCCTAGGTCTGAGCATGGCGGTGACACTGGGGAGCATTGAGCAGGCTGCAAGTCCACCAATGGGAATCATTGAGTTGGAGTATGGGATTCGGCCAGTCATAAGGTTTTTTAAATGTATGGTTTGCATTAGGTTTTAAGTAGTCAGTGCTGCTAAATTATATTTTGTATAATACCTAATATATAATATACACTTAATATAGATATGATGTATGTATATGATATAACATTCATAACCCAGACACAGATTGGACGGTCCAAATAGCAACAATTGTATTGTTATCGATTAGTTGTAATCATAAAACAGAGAGAACGAGATAGCAATAATAAAATAAATATGTTAGGTACCTGTTGCAAAAAAAGCAAGGGCATAATGGTGTCCCATGTCAGAATTTTAATAGGACCCACGGCAACCTTCCTGTTGCACCTGATTAATGTGTCATTGATCTTAACAAGAAATGTGCCTAAATTAATAACAGGAGAACTGAAAACACAGTAAGTACTCTACAAAGGGCCAGTGATGTGGTTAAAAGTTGTAAGGGAAAGGGGGGCAGTGATTCAAGTAAATAACTGTAAACCCTAATCTTATGGACTGAAGACTTTGCAGGGGTCAGTGTTAGCATCAACAGCAACCTCTCCAACCCATAATTGTACAGTACTGGATCTTTGTTATGTATACATGCAGTCAAATTAATCTGCCTTAACATCCTCTTTAATGGGCCATTGCAACCACTGCAGAAGGGGATCTCATTTTGTGCTAGAGGGGATCATTATATATAATCAGACATGTGTAATGCCTTGAAACAAATTGAGTGGACGCCTCAGTTGTGACATAACACACTCCTAAACAAAATGGGTAAATAAAACTTACTTTAAAGTAGTAAATAGGCCTAGCCTCATAGGTTGAGCCCAAAACATTTAATGTAACAAGATCTGGATATGCTTCTTGGATTTGGTGACTCCACTTGTAAATCTGTAAAAAGCAAATAATACAGTTACTGACCAGCAGCTGCAATTTAATATGAATAATTTACAATACATATTATTAATGGGTACCATTTTTTTTTTTTATAAAAAGATTTTGTTAGGCCAGCTTTGTTAATCTTGTTGAGGTTTTTTGCAGGGTTTCAATATTTGTGAATGCTACAGAACTTCGGCTACTTTCTATAAATTTATGAGCACCACAAAAAAAATGGCTAAAGAGTCTTGGCTCTTCTTCGAGTCTCAGATACAGTCCCCCATCACAGTATTGGATGAGTAAGGTATAGTCTACCCATGAGGCATTAGATATGACAGGGACTGCAGAGATCTGCCCTCTAAGGGAGCTTTAGGATCATCTGAAGTCCCAAATGCACATGACCAGAGAACTGAAGAAATGAAAACAAAGCACTCCAAACTGAACATGCTCTATTCAAATCCTTTTGTAAGATTTATAGATATTAGCTCAGAGAAACAGCAGCCAAGCCTGATCAGTCTCTTCCCACCAGCATAAGAAAGTGGAAGAGATTAACAAGGGCAAAATATTGCTCTCTATGACAGCAGATCTCATCTGAGAGAAAGGGCTTCAATCCAATACCCTGGTATCAAAGGCAGGAGCCCAGGCCTGTTTGGCCATTAGGGAATTATTGCAAAAATGGCCATGGTCTTTAGCAACAGACCCCCCAAAAAACTCTATATGGATCGAACTGGAAAGCATATGGCTTGTGAGACCTTTCCTGATCTGACACAGCATCTGCGCCCGGGGTTTGGTCCAGGCCCCCAGGGAACAGTTTTCCAGCTTTTAACAGTAAGGAGATGCTACCAGATCTAACTCTTAAATTCGTTCAGAGATAAAATCCACTTGGAGGGGACCTGGATATAGGAACCACTAATTGCCCAATTGGGCCACAGAGTATAGATTCTTTCCAGAAATTCTATGTAGATTCAAAAGAGATAAGGAAGATTCTACTCCACACAAATCACAGACATCTCTACCTCTTCTCAGTGGACTGACCCTGCAGGTTTTGACCTGTCCCCTGATGTAGGACACCACTGTGATGAGCATGAAGGAGCTGGCCAGAAACCCAGTGTTCAAACTAACTTCCCAACCAGGGAGTTCTACTGGCAAAATAACTTCCCAACAGGAGAGTTTCACTGGCAACTTATCAGCACAGAAGTTTTATTACTGTGCCAGCACCCATGGCTTCATCTGCCTGTTTGCGAGACATGAATCACTGGGCGCATGATCAACATTGGAGAAAAAAACCCTTTCAGGACAAGACAAAATAGCCATTTCCATTGAGCACACCCCAATATAGGGATGGGAGAGACCATGATCCTGATCATCAGGTATTGAGACGCTGACAGGTGAAGAGAGGAAGGTTAGGATTACCCAGCATCCCACCACCAGTATGCTCTAGTGGCAAAAACTATGTATCCTGAACCGTGATGGCTTAAGCTCTCAGATACTCAAGGATTTACGTAGGAATCACATGACACTTTTGAAAGACTAGCCAGCCAATCTCTTGTAGGGTTCTGAGAGCTCCCCTGTGTATACTTGACAGGAATCCCTGTCTCGAGGAGGAGTGGATCGAGAACCCCGCCGGCAGACATATACAGTATGCTGTATGATGTCTTAATCCATGTAAAAACAGAGGTATGTCAGAAGATAGCTCTAGGAGTTGAAAATAGGAAACCCTCTGAGCAACAATAGTACTCCTCTGAAAATCACATCTGCTGGAATTGTAATTGCTGTCCCTAGAGACGGTAAGAACCACATTGGCTAGCAGAACTTGCTTATTTTTGCTGGAGCAAAGGATTCCTCCAGGCACAGTCAAAGGCTCGAAGGTGACTGATAGAGAGTCCAACCGTCTGAGACCAAAGCTGCATCTTCTTATCAGAAGAGGAACAACCAGGTACCCATAAGATATGGATGGGTGGCACAAATATAAAAAAGGCCAGTAAGCAATCTCTCCCCCAGAAGTGGAGCTCTTTGCTGACTACTTGATTGAGAACTCTCTCTCTTCAATTCTTTCTTGACTCCAGGCCGGAACTGCAGGAGCAGACCCTTTGGAGTTAAACACTGACTTTTGAATTGCAGTCCTCTTTCATTCAGCAAACATGTACTCTGAGGCAGGAGGCCAGACCAAACACCGCTCTTAGCTGTCAAATGAAGCTAACCCTTGAAGGAGACTGCTTAGACTCTCACAATGCAGACAAGATTGTCCAACCTTTGGAATTATTCCTAGCTATTTGCTATCAAATGGTGCCATAATCTCGTAATGTCTCACGAGATTCCAGTATCAGGGGGCGTTCTCCACTGTTTGAAGCGTTTGTAGATCGCTTCACTTCACAAATGGTAAAGGGATCTACACCGCTTAATAAACAGCCACACAGAGAACGATCTCCTCTGTGAATGCCAGAGAACTGAGCAGTGGATTTTTTCGACTGCTTCATAAATGGGCACCTTAGTGTCTATCTATTGTAGTGTCCTGTCCAGTCCTTGCTTCACTGTAATATTTCTAAACATTGCACCTTCTCATCTTTTCCAGTGAAATAGGGAAATAGCTTATTTAAGGAAAATTCTCTTCTTACCTCATCCATTGGGTGATACTTCGTGTAATCAAAAGTGTTCAAAGACATGGGCTTTGTATTTTTATTATAGACTGTTTTCGCATCTATCAATTGCTGTACATCATTAATCAGAACACTAAAAAAGATAAAAAATATGCGTTAGGATTTTATTTTAAAGGGGAACCCCCAGGATCTTTTTCTGGGAAGAACACAGGTGTAATAAGTTACCAGTAATGAGGAGTATCATATGCCCAGATCACTAAAGGTTTTCTGAGGAAACCATAACTTTATTCATACTACAGACAACACTTTTCTTGCAGCCCTGCAGTTGAGAAGTTTCATCGCTCATACAGTAAAGAATCGAGTCTTTCCCTTTCCCATCATCCACTTACAAAATTCCTTATACTCTTTCCAAAGAATGCAAGGCATTCTGTCAATGGACAAGGGGATATCCTGACAAGGGGAGATCTCCACGTGGCCATTCACAGAATGTCATGCATTTGTAACAATAATACATGGTTTCTTGTGAATGGATGAGGGGAGAGGATGGGGTATAGTGAACAAATGGATTGTTTCCTGAGGTTCAGAACTTCTTGCAGCAATGGAAGAAAACCAGTGTCTGTCATATCCAGTGCTAATGAAGCTATGATTTCTCAAGCAAACTGCAGCTATAAAGGCATGAGATACTCTTTCAGCTCTCACAGGGTGCACCTGCTCACACACCAGGAAACCTAGGGATGACATCTAAAAATGTTTAGCACTTTATTCAAATAAATTGGTTTGATGCATGTTTTTTACTTATAGGAATGGGTAAACTGAGAGATACCTCTCTACCTCAATTTACCATTGAACTCTATCTCCTCTTAGTGGCTCTGTCTATACTTTGGTATATAACTAAAGGAAGTGCAAAAAGGAAGCATAAGGGTTCTAATCAACTGGTAGAAATCACCCTACTCTATGCTCCTAGATTTAATCTATTACTTCAATTCTTCCTGGACTTAAAAAATGTCCTGATTGCAATAAAATACTAACTTCTGGCCACTGATAACTAAAAGATATAAGAGCAACTTATAAATAATACCCCTCCCCACCAACCAAAATACAATGTTTTGACACTTTTTTGGGACCATTGGCACTTATACACTGATCAGTGCTATGAAAATGCATTGATTACTGTATAAATGTCACTGGCAGGGAAGGGGTTAACCTGCATGGGGCACGCTAAAGGGTTAACTGTGATCCCTCAGTGTGTTCTAACTGTATAGGAGCCATGCTGGCTGGGGGAGGGGAGTGATTGCAGCTCCCATATACAGGGGGGTGACCGCGGATAGCCGGCAGAGATCGAGTCTGCCGTACCCGCTCCCTGGCCCCCCGGAACACAGTGAGTTGTTGTTGATTCTTCACAAAAAATTACAGTTTTATATCTTTATGTTTGAAGCCTGAAATGTGGCAAAAGGTCGCAAAGTTCAAGGGGGCGAATACTTTCGCAAGGCACTGTATAATTTATATAGTATACACAAACAGATAGCTTTACAGGGGGCCTTAGGGGGCCTTAGGGTGACATTATCCATAGTGATTGAGGCATCACTTTAGATGACTGCTCTAGTGTTGTGTTATGATGAGCTTCTTTCAAGATTGAATAATAGGGTTGGTTTATCTATTCATCAGAGACTGTTCGCTCAGGATGGTAAATTTTCACTTGTTAAAAAAAGTAAGGGTGCACTCACTTTAATTATTCAATCATTAGCAAACTCCTAATTGTGTTTATTTCTCTTGCTCATAATTGGATAGTCGACTCAACATAAATACAGTTTCACCTTATTTCCTAGCCCAAACATTCTTTTTGCTAAATTGTATCTGTGCAAAATCAGAGCTGATATTAGTGAACACAGCCGCCAGCATAAAAGGAAAAACACATCCTCAAAAAGCAAACTTATAAGATATGCGGCGCTGAGTGAAAAAATAGTTCATGAAGTTCATCAAAAGGAGTATAATCACAAATGGAAGATGCAAAGAAATCAAACGATTCGGCATGTATAGGTGAAGTGCCCACTCACCAGCTTTCCATGCTGCCTCGGCTAAGAGAACAGCTAAAGCGTTTATGATTGAATCTCTAGGATACGTCAAATCACTGACGCATCTCCTCCTTCATATCTCCCATGTGGTAAAAAGAAAACAGAACAACATAGTGCAATATGTATGTACTTTCAGGGCCGATGATAGGGGGGTACAGCCAGCCCCAGTGTGGGGGGCTCAGAGCACACAGGAGGGCCCACACAGGGGGGATTAGTGACAGATGACAATTGTGTCTCTTTTCCTCCAGCAGATGAACGTTGCTCTCCTTCCCTCTCCCTACAAGCTTTTATCTGATAAGAAAGAGACAGTAGTCCCTCACTAATCCCCCTTCTTGTGTGGGTCCCCCTCCTCTCAGCACTGGAGTTTGTTATCTCTAACTTACTCTAACTGTTATCTCTAACTCCCTGCACACTGGTTTAAAAAAATTCCTGCTTCTACAGGAGTTTAGTGTTTTGCCTGTAGAAGCAGCTCAATGTTATCCTATGTGTCCATACACATTTGGACGATTCCAGGCATATTTTAAGCTCAACGTTTAAGAGACAGAAAAAAAAACCTTCTCGTTCTCCTAAACTCGTCTAAACATTGTACAAAAAATGTTCGATATGAGCGTTTTTTTCTGTCAAGTGAACTGGAGTTTTTTAAGCCCAGTGTGCAGGGAGCTTCTCTCCCTCTGTCCCTCCGATTCCGGAGACTGTATGTTTTTTCATCTCTTTTTTCATATCTTCATTTTTATTAATTAACTCAGTTTTATCTTTTAGATTTAGCAGGAGTTCTGTGAGTTATGTTGTATTTGTGTTTGCTAATAGTTTTATTGTATTTTTAGCGAAATATAGCTTTAATACTTTCTTGGGGAGGCCCTGTCAAATAGTCTGTACGGGGTCCCGCGATTTCTATCTGCAGCCCTGCGTACTTTAAATCACATAATGTGCACAAATACAATCCATATATCTCCTGTGTAGGTGAACATAGGTGACTTCAAGTGAAAACACACCACCACCACATAAAATGCATGCTCACCGGAAGTAGACTTTAAAAATGCCTGTATGGATGCAATCTGTAGATGGGGTCCCCATGATAGGTCTCCACTTTCATAAACAGTCAGGGTATCCACAAGTCTCCACAAAAGTAGGGAAACCACTTTTACCTCTGACTCCCCGATCTCACACTCCGCAGAGCATGAGAAGTCTACTTTTGGTAAGCGAGCATTTTATGTGGTGTTGGTGTGTTTTCACTTGAAGTCACCTATGTTCACCTACACAAGAGATATATGGACTGTCTTTGTGCACTTTATTTTTTTTTCAAAACTTTTTATTGCTTGAGTTTCAAAAACATGTTTCAAAAACATGTACATTTACAGTTCTTTTACATTCATTTCACTTCAAACATTTCTATTCATAACATTTTAGCTCAAGCTATATCCTCATAATAGCTACTGTTTCCTTGGGCCAATTATTTCATTATTTTACCCAGGGTCTTCCCCTTCTCTTAGATCAGTGGTTCTCAACTCCAGTCCTCGGGACCCCATAACAGGCCAGATTTTAGATATTACCTTGGGGAGATGCAGACTAGAATACTGAAATCACTGAGCAGCAAATGATATCACCTGTGAGGCATTTCAGTTATGCTGCAAACCTGGCCTGTTAGTGGGTCCCGAGGACAGGAGTTGAGAACCACTGTCTTAGATCAATATAATTCAATTACATCCTTTTTGTGCACTTTATGTTATTTAAAGTACGGACATATTGCACTATTTTGTTCTATTTCCTTTTTACCACATGGGAGATATCATGAAGGAGGAGACGCTTCAGTGATTTGAAGTATCCTAGAGATTCAATCACAAACGCTTTAGCTGTTCTCTTAGCCGAGACAGCATGGAAAGCTGGTGAGTGGGCACTTCGCCTATACATCCTGGATCGTTTGATTTCTTTGCATCTTCCATTTGTGATTATACTCCTTTTGATGAACTTCATGAACTATTTTTTCACTCAGCGCCACATATTTTGTATATTCTCTTTGCTAAACTGACAGTATCAACTCCTTTGGTATATTAACCCCATGTGGTGCTTTCCACCTTGAGCAGTGCTATTTTTCACATACAGAGATTTTTCAGCTTGCTGGAATGTCTTTCAGCAAACAGGTGTTGATCCATTTCTTTACAGTGGAACAAAATTTATATCATGTGCGCCCTTCAATTTTAAATTGAATCCCAGAAATGATCATGGTAGGCTTCAACAGTGCAGTAGGTTTGAGGATGAACAGATCTTTCAAAGACCTCTGCTCCTCTATGTAAAGCCTTATTTCTTTATTCTCCAAACAGGCTCTTTTACATACCTATATGGAATGTTATGTTGAAGAAGTGTATTTTTGATTTCATTCAGATGAGAAGATGGTATCTGGACATGGACCTCTTGTCCTGTGTGAATTCCCTCAGGATCATTTGGCTTCCACAAATCCACCTTGAAAAAGAAGAAACATACACATACATGCAATTAAAATGCACAGCTTTATATAAAAAGTCTATTAAACTCCACACACAGTTTATCTTTGCATGCATTAAATGCTACCCCCCCCCCCCCCACCCAAAAATAAAAATATAGCACATTCTTTCCCTTTTGAAACTCCCTAATTTTTTTTTTTTTAGATCCTGATAAGGAACAAAAAACAAAAAATCCCCCCTGTGAAAATAAGCAACCAATCAACGAAAAAGCAATGCTTTGGCCACGCCCAAAAAGTTATGTTTTGATGCAAATAAATTCCACTTCTATCATGATTCTAATCATTTAAAACATGTTTTATGTAGCCATTTATGATTTACCATATACAGTATGTAGCCATTTTATGTAGCCATATTACTCATATAAGTGAATTAAGAGTTTAACCTAGCTGTCTCCTTTATTATTAATACTATATAAGTTACTGTACATTTATGATAAGCTGTAGTAGAAGATTACAGTTCAAATGTTTTATGAAATGCTCTATTATATTACAAACAAACTAGAGAATTAAGACCGAAGGGTTTACTTTCTTTGTAATGCTCAGCTTGTAACTCATAAACAAATTGCATTATATTATAAAAATAGTGTGAATTTGATTTTGCTTAAATGTGATGAATATTTGATGAACAGAGCTAAACATTTCTTGAATTTTAAAATTGTATACTATTTGATTCTGTAACACTTAATAGAATGAGATTTACTTACCTGCCAGTTTTTGGTAAATTCTTGCAGATATTCAGCATGCTTTGCTGTCTGTGGAATGATTTGGAGCACTTGATCTCTGTAACAAATGTTATTGTATTTCATGATTCACCAACAGAAACCACTCACAGAAAAAAAGGACTATATTTTATTAGACAAAATTGTCAATTCTTTAACCAGTTAACAACCGGTCCATAGACAAAAGACGTCTACAGGGCGGTTGCTTAACTCTGGGAGGACGTACATTGACTTCCTGCCAGAATCGCGCTTCCAGGGGACCCGGCACATCATGGATCATGGTGAGTGGCCACTGTGAGCGTCCTTTCACCACGTGATCGCTCCGTCAAATGACAGGGGACAGGCTGCACCCCCCACCATCCATCCACACCCACCCAGCCATCCTCACCCCAGCCATCCTCATCCCATCCAGCCATCCTCACCCCATCCAGCCATCCTCACCCCATCCATGCTTACCCACCCGGCCGTCCTCACCTTATTCATGCTCAGCCACCCATCCATCCATCCATGCTCACCCATCCAACCATCCTCACGCGGCCATGCTCACCCACCCAGCCATCCTCACTCCAACCATGCTCATCCATCCATATCCAGCCACCCATCCATCAATCCATCCATCCATGCTCACCCATCCAGCCATCCTCACCCAGTCGTGCTCACCCACTCAGCTGTGCTCAGTCATCCCCATCCGTGCTCATCCATCCCCATCTGTGCTCAGTCATCCCCATCTGTGCTCATCCATCCTCATTCGTGCTCAGTTATCCCATCCGTGCTCATCCATCCCCATCTGTGCTCATCCACCTTCATTCGTGCTCATCCATCCCCATCCATCCCCATCCATGCTCATCCATCCCCATCCGTGCTCAGTCATGCCCATCCGTGTTCATCCATCCTCATTTCTGCTCAGTAATCCCATCTGTGCTCATCCATCCCCATCCGTGCTCATCCATCCCCATCTGTGCTCAGTCATCCCCATCCGTTCTCATCCATCCCCATCCATGCTCAGTCATCCCCATACACGGTTCATCCATCCCCATCCATGACTCATTTGTGCCTCATTCATGCTCATCCATACCACATCAGTTCTCATCTGTGACACATCCGTGCCACTACAGTGCCCATCCGTACCACTACAGTGCCTATCCATGCCACTACACTGCCCATCCGTGCCACTACACTGCCCATCTGTGCCATTACACTGCCCATCCATGCCACTACACTGCTCATCCGTGCCACTACACTGCCTATCCGTGCCACTACAGTGCCTATCCATGCCACCACAGTACCTCACAATAATGTAAAAGGTAGTCAAATTAGATTTGAAATGTACGCCCCTAGAACACCTGACAGTGCTCCCTGCATGTTGGGCCATTGTATGTAGTCAGGCTGTGTAAAAGTGTCACACATGTGGTATCGCCATACTCGGGAAGAGTAGCAGAATATTTTGTGGGGTGTCATTTTTGCTATGTACATGCTGTGTGTTAGAAATATTGTATAAATGGACAACTTTGTGTAAAAATAAAACCAGCGTTTTAACTTTCTTTCCACATTTTCCACAAACTTCTGGAAAAAAAATGAAATGTTCAAAAGACTCATTATGCCTCCTAGAATATACATTGGGGTGTTTACTTTCCAAAATGGGGCCATTTGTTGGGCGTTTCCATTGTACTGGTGCTCCAGGACCTTGAAAAGTGCAAGAGGTAGTCAAGAAATTATATGTGTAATTTATGCTCCTAGAACGCCTGATGGTGCTCCCTGCATGTTGGGCTTCTGTATGTGGTCAGGCTGTATAAAAGTCTCACACAGGTGGTATCACCATACTCAGGAGGAGTAGTAGAATGTGTTTTGGGGTGTAATTTGTGGTATGTTAATGCTGGGTGTGAGAAACAACCTGTTAACATATGACAATTTTGTGAAAAAAAAGAAAAAAAATCTTCATATTGCAAAGAATTGTGGGAAACAATTACAACTTCAAAAAATTCACCATGCCTCTTACTAAATACCTTGGAATGTCTACTTTCCAAAAAGGGGTAATTTGGGGGGTATTTGTACTTGTGACTGGGGGTGGAGAGAGAAAAGCTGCTCCCGATCACTGGGAACAGCAGATCTCGATCCACTTCCCCGTCAGAATGGAGATCCATTTGTTTACATGAACGGATCACCGTTCTGGCTCTGTGAAGAGCGATCGCGGGTAGCCGGTGGACATCGGCTCCAGAGACATACAGCGGGCACACGTGTGCGTGCCCTCTGCAGTCTCTTAAAGCGCAGCTGTACAGCTACAGCAATTCGCACAGGAGAGCCGACCTGCCGCTGTTAAACGACTGTGACTGGTCGGCAAGTGGTTAAAGGAATTTTTCATTTTTATTGTTGCATTATTGTTAAGTAGAATGGGTTTTATGCTTAGGCAACCCAAGTTTACATTTATTCTGTTTCCACCTCAACACTCTAAATCTAGCAAAATAGTTTTTACTTCTGAGTTTGAGCAGTAACTTTTCATTGGTGGCTCTATCTCTATCAATATTTTTGTATTAGTAAGCACTTATGACTGTTACATTACTGCTTGATTGAATTTTGAAAGTGCATGAATAACCAGCTCCCTTACAAAAGGACTGTTGATTTCAAAAGGCTGTTAAAGGATACATCAAATTATACACCATACAGCCAAGGCATTATCAATTGATAATTCTGTATTAGTGTCTGGAAATTCTCTTTTTAAAGAAGAACTTTATGTTGCCCAAATTGATTATAGTCTGGATGGTGATTTTTCTTACATGGTAATAATTTTTGTAACTGCATATGTGAAACGATTGTGTACACCTTGATTGTGTTCAAGATACAGGTTATTTAACAATCTGGCATCTGAGAATTTCCACTATACTTTATAGAAGCAGTTTATACATTATATTTTTTTTTCCAAACACCCTAGAGAATAAAATGGCGATCGTTGCAATAGTTTTTGTCACATGTCACATGGTATTTGCGCAGCGGTCTTTCAATCACAATAAGACAACAGTAAAGTTAGCCCAATTTATTTGTATATTGTGAAAGAGGATGAGTTACGCCGAGTAAATAGATACCATACATGACACGGTTGAAAATTGCGCACATTCGCGGAATGGCGACAAATTCTGGTACTTAAAAATTTCCATAGGCGATGCTTTAAAATTTTTTATCGGTTACCAGGTTAGAGTTACTGAGGAGGTCTTTTGCTAGAATTATTGCTCACACTCTGGCGATCGTGGTGATACCTCACATGTGTGGTTTGAACACCGTTTTCATATGCGGGCGCGACTTACATATGCGTTTTCTTTGCTGTGCGAGCTCGCGGGGATGGTGGCGCTTTAAATTTTTTTTTTAATTTGAAATATTTATTTATTTTTAAAGCTGTTCCTTTAAAAAAAAAAAAATTCTGATCACTTTTACTGCTATCACAAGGAATGTAAACATCCCTCCTTTGCACTTCACAGTATTCAGATCACCAAAAGCGGCGATTCTGAATACTGTCATTTTTTTTTTAATTGGCACCATTAGCCGCCGAGTAAACCGGAAGTGACGTTGTGACGTCGCTTCCGGAATTTGAAGAGGGAGACCTAATTGGAGCCGATTCCGGCTTCTGTCGGGTCTCCTTCTAGCCGGAGGAGGCGCCGGATCATCGCTCCGGTCTCCTGGTGGGATGGGAGGCCAGAGAAGAGAGGCGGAAGGTGGCGGGAGGGTGGATGTCCCCTCCCGCCCCCTGGGATAACGACTGAGCGGCTCCGGAGCCGGATCGGTCATCATTCCCGGATAGCCAACCACCTGCTCTAAAAACCGATACTGGGATATAGCCTGTAGCTGCAGGCTATGTCCCTGTACAGCCGTTCAAACCCAGCTGCCGCCTATTTACGGCGCTGGGACTGAACTTGTTAAAACTCTACTTTAGAACCTGTTCATTTGTTCATTTATATGTTAGATTCAGAAAGTGCACCATACCTGTAGGATATAATAGAAGTCTTTGGCAAAGTGCAGCTAACCCAGCAGTGTTATAAAAGGCTCAGAACATAAGAGTTAATTTACATTTGCAGTTTGGGAGGTGGTGTTTTTACCACCCCTGCCATAACCGCA
Source organism: Glandirana rugosa (assembly GCA_018402905.1). NCBI lineage: Eukaryota > Metazoa > Chordata > Amphibia > Anura > Ranidae > Glandirana > Glandirana rugosa. The sequence continues at coordinate 1,115,355 of BLSH010481413.1, forward strand.
TTCCCTTTAGCTGTAGTGGCCAGGGGTGTACATATGTTGCAGCTGCAGCATGGTTGGTTGCAGTGGCGGCTGTTGTATGAGGGGCGCTTGGGCGCCGCCTCCCCGCCGCTGACATGAAGAAAAAAAAAAAAAAAAAAGCCAGCCCGGCCCCCCTGCAGGAGGCGCCGGTACATTGACTTTTCATTTTTTTTTTTTTTTTGTCGGCTCCTTGCTGTCAGCTGACAGCAAGTAGTGAGCCGATTGGGCAGTAATTAAACTCTATGTGTGTGCACTGGCCAGGCCAAGTGCCACAGTTGTCCTAAATCAAATGGGAGGGGGATGGGCATGGCCCCAGTAAACCCATGTAGTTTCTACCTGCTTCTATCTGTGACCTGTTTCTTCAGCCTGGAACTAAACACATTCCCAAAGAGGCCTTCACAGTGATCATTGTGTGCAACTGCAGTTCAGATAAGTTGAATGTGTGTCACCCCTCCCCCAGTACCTGTCACCCCTCCCCCAGTGCGTGTCACCCCTCCCCCAGTGCGTGTCACCCCTCCCCCAGTGCTTGTCACCCCTCCCCCAGTGCGTGTCACCCAGTGGCGGCTGATGTGTGAGGGGCGCTTGGGCGCCGCCTCCCTGCCAGCTAAAGAAAGAAAAAAAAGTCAGCCCCGCCTCCCTACAGGTGGCGCCGGTACATTGACTTTCTTTTTTTTTTCTTCCGGCTCCTTGGCTGTCACCTGACAGCCAAGTAGCGAGCCTATTGGTCAGCCATTAAAGCCTATGCAGGTGCACATGCATAGGCTGATTGGCTGCCCTGAGCTGCGGCTCAGTGTGATTGGTTGCGGTGGCCGGGGGCGGGTCACTGTGGGAGCGGAAGCGACTTCCGCTCCACAGAGACCATGAACGCCCAGTCACCAACGAGGGGGGAGGGGGACAGCGCGCTCTCCGCATGCCAAACTCTGCAACAATCCTGCTATTGGATGGGGTAAGTGCGGGGGGGTGGG
>BLSH010481413.1:1135906-1153135 GCA_018402905.1 Glandirana rugosa
TACGGCCTGCGACGTCGAGAGTGTATCACGACCCCTTCGGCTGTTTCCACGCCGGGTTCTCTCCCCAGCCATTCCATACACGTACCTTTGTCGGCTTCCCCAGCACTATGTGAGAGCTGCAGCGTCCGGCATTTTCCCAGCTTGCACAGCTGGTGTACCCAGAGACAGCCATCCCAGATCCTGCAGGAACCTCTCATGGCCCGCCCCTGGGCGGGAGAGCAGACAGTCTGTGATGTGACACACAGAAGGAGAGGCACACTTCAGCGCCCCCCTTCTGCGGCGCCTGGGTGCACTGCACCCCGCGCACCCGCCCAGGATCGGCCCTGGGAGGGCTATACCCAGTTGGAGGAGCGGGTACATGGACTCTCAACACCCGCAGCTTCTGGAGCCACTTCAGCCTCAGCCTGTACTATCATGGCCCAACCTGCGGAGCCCAAGGTCCCGCTACCCGACAAGTTCTCTGGGGACCGACGCAAGTTCCGGGCTTTTAGGAGTGCATGTGAACTTTATTTTGCACTCCAACCACGCACCTTTTCCCTGGAAACCACTGGAAACCACTAAGGTGGGGCTTGTTATATCCTTACTGCAGAATTAACCTCAGTCATGGGCCCATAGACTATGGGAGCAGAATGCTCCAGAGGTCACCACCTTGGCCTCATTCTTTCAAGCCATGGCACAACTTTATGAGGACCCCCACCAGGCTGCCACTGCGTTGGCCATGCTGCACACCCTCCAGCAGGGGCGCCGCCCAGTGGAGGACTATGTCTCGGAATTCAGGCGCTGGAGTGCAGATACAGCCTGGGATAGTGCTACTCTGTGTTTCCAGTTTTGGATGGGACTGTCTGAACCCCTAAAAGATGAGCTGGAGGGGTACCTCATACCCTGGAGGCATTCATTAACTTGGCTATCTCCATTGACCGGCGTCTCAGAGAGCGCCGCCCTGAAAGGTCATCCGGGCAGTCACGCCCCATCTGGATGCTTCCACGGGTCCCTAGTTCCCCTAATCCAGCTCCGCCCAGTCTAGCAACCTCCTCCTCCTCTCCCCAGGATGCTCTGGGACCCATACGAATTGGACGGCTATGTCCGTCCTTTACCACAGAGGAAAGGCAGCGATGTTTCTCTCTGAACCTCTGCCTGTACTGTGGCGAACCTGGCCACGTGGTCAAAGTATGCTCGCCAAGCACAGGAAGGATTCCGCAACTACCTCAAGTAGCCCACCTACTCAAACTAACCATACTGCTCACTTCACCCTTCTCCTCTCCTTGCAGCTTCCCGGAGGGAATATCCATGCTCCAGCCATCATCGATTCCGGGGCGTGCAGTTGCTTTGTTGACCGGGACTTTGCAGCGCTGCATCGCATCCCACTGCAGCTCAAGGCCCACAAGATGATCATCATCCGGCTGGCAGACGGGTCTCAGATCAATTCTGGGGAGGTCACCAATGAGACTGTTCTCCTTCCGGCCACCACGCCGGACGGCCATCATGAACTCCTGGGGCTAGACGCCATTTCTTCTCCCCTCTGTCCCATCATTTTGGGTCTGCCATGGCTTCGGGCACATAGCCCCAGCATCAATTGGTCCACAGGGATCGTTCAGTTCAAATCACCCTACTGCCAGCAGCATTACCTACCCTCCGGAGGAGAGACTGTTCCCCCACTACTTTGCCTGGACTCTGATGCTGAGCCCGACATCCATTCACTCCTCCCACCTGCCTACCATTCATTCTTGGATGTGTTTAGTAAAAAAGGGGCCGACAAACTACCTCCTCATAGGCCGAGGTGCCTTTCGGCCGAATCTACCCTCTCTCAGAACCTGAACTGGCGGCCCTCAAGGCTTACATAGATGACAATCTGGAGAAAGGGTTCATTCGACCTTCTACATCCCCCGCGGGGGCAGACATCTCCTTCGTAGAGAAGTAGGATCATTCTCTACGGCCATGTATAGATTACCGGGAACTCAACCGTACTACCATTAAAAACCGGTACCCGCTGCCCTTGGTCCCCGAGTTGTTCCAGAGGTTAGGGACAGCAACCTTTTTCACCAAGCTGGATTTACGAGGAGCCTACAATCTCATTTGTACCTGGAGGGAGACGAGTGGAAGACGGCATTCCGCACCCGTTTTGGCCATTATGAATATTTAGTTATACCGTTTGGCCTATGTAATGCTCCTGCAACCCTCCAGCACTTCGTAAATGATGTGTTCCGGGACTTCCTTGATCTTTTTATTATAGTTTACTTGGAGGACATCCTGATTTTTTCTTCTTCCCTTAAGGAGCACCGAACACATGTCACCAAGGTCCTGGGTCGGCTCCGGCAACATGGCCTGTATGCCAAGGCAGAGAAGTGTTCTTTTTAGCATTCACTTCCTTGGATTGATCATTTCCGTCACGGGCATCCATATGGTTCATCAGAATGTATCCACCATCCTGGATTGGCCCGCACCATCAGACAGGAAAGGAGTCCAAAGGTTCGTGGGCTTCGCAAATTTCTATAGGAAATTCATTAAGAACCTTTCAGCCATCATGGAACCAATTACTCAGCTGACTAAACAAAACGTCCGATTTCGCTGGTCGCCCGAAGCCCAAGTTGCTTTTCAAAGGCTCAAGTCCCTCTTCACCTCCGCACCTATCTTGAAGCACCCAGACCCAGCCTTACCCTACGTCCTAGAGGTGGACGCTTCTGAAACCCAGTAGGGGCCATCCTCTCCCAATGCCATGGCAGTCTTCTTCTCCCAGTAGCCTTCTTCTCTCACAAGTTGTCAGCACCGGAGAAAAATTACGATGTAGGGGACAGGGAGCTACTGGCCATCAAGTCTGCCTTACAGGAATGGCGGTACTTATTTGAGGGAGCCATACATCCCATCCTCATCTATACGGACCTGGAGTACCTCAGAACGGCCAAGAGAATGAAACCCCGGCAGGCCCATTGGGCACTCTTTTTCTCCAGGTTCCAGTTCCATCTGACCTACCGCCCGGGGTCAAAAAATGTCAAGCCTTACGCCCACATGTTCTCAGAGTCGGGAGACACCGCTCCGCCAGATACCATACTTCCGGCCAGGAATTTCCTACTAACCAGTGAGGACGTGCTGTCACAAATATGACGGGGCTTAGCAGGTTCTACTACTCCCTGTGATACCAGACTGTGGTAGTTGGTTCACAAGGTGTTTGTTCCAGCCAGCCTGCGCCTCAAGATCCTGGGCCTCTGTCATGACCACAAATTGGCCGAACACTTTGGGGCTCGGAAAACGGCCGAACTACTCGCCCGATCCTTCTGGTGGCCAAATGCCATGGGGGACTGCAAGAAGTACGTCAGCACTTGCCCCATCTTTGCTAGGAGTAAGACAGACAAGGCCAAAGCCTGGGGCCTCCTGAACCCACTCCCGGTACCTGAGCGCCCGTGGTCACAACTGGCCATGGATTTTATTGTGGAACTGCCTCAGTCGGAGGGATTTTCTACCATCTTTGTGGTAGTCGACCGCATGGCGGAGATGGCACACTTCCTACCCATGAAAGGGACCCCCACAGCAGCCAAAACGGCCAACATCTTTGTCAAGGAAGTAGTCGGGCTCCATGGGATACCCAGCAACATTGTGTCCGATTGGTGGGTCCAATTTACATCTAAATTCTGGAAGGCTCTGTGTGCAGCATTGGAGATTGAGCTGTCTTACTCATCTGCTTATCACCCCCAGACTAACGGCCAGACAGAGAGAACGAACCAGACCCTAGAACAATACCTGCGTTGCTTTTCCTCATTCTCTCAAAATGACTGGGTTGCACTGTTACCACTGGCCGAGTTTTCTTACAATAATACTGTCCGCTCGGCCACCAAGCAGTCCCCATTCTGGGCCACTTATGGGTTCCACCCCACCTTCCTGCCTGAGCTGAATATCGAAAGCCCTGTTCCCACAGCACAGGATATCACCAGCTTCTTGCAAACTAACAACAAACTCCTGCAGGATACCCTGTCAAAAACCCAGGAGCCTTTGACAAAAGGAGACGGGGGAGTTAGAGCTCCAGCCGGGCAATCGTGTCTGGTTGTCCTCAAAGAACATTAAACTTGCTTGTCCCTCCAAGAAGCTGGGCCCGAGATTTCTGGGACCATTCCCTATTAGAGTTCAGCGGACACCTGGATGTTCGGGTTTGGCCGAACTTCGTGGAAAAGTTTGGGTTCAGTACCGAACTTGACCCAAACTTTACCCTGGACCCCGAACCCCATTGAAGTCAATGGGGCCCGATCTTTTTGGCACAAAAATGGCTGTAGAAAAGTCCTGGAAAGTGCTAGAGGGCTGCAAACGGAAGTAAAATAGGGGTAAGTGCCCTACAAAAAAATGGGGATAGGGAAAATAACTTAAAATAAAAAAAATAAAAATAAAAATGGGAAAGGGGAGTGGATGTGGAGTAGGAGCCTAGAGGTTGATTAGGCCGTGACAGTGGCAGTGTAGGTGGAAGTGGCAGCAGGAACCTCTCCCTTTAGAACTAGGAGATGATTATAGAACAATAATCTGTCCCTTACAGGAGCAGGAGGAACCTCTCCCTATAGCACTAGGAGATGATTTTAGAACAATAATCTGTCCCTTACAGGAGCAGCAGGAACCTCTCCCTTTAGAACTAGGAGATGATTATAGAACAGTAATCTGTCCCTTACAGCAACAGCAGGAACCTGACCCTATAGCACTAGGAGATGATTTTAGAACAATAATCTGTCCCTTACAGGAGCAACAGGAATCTCTCCCTATAGAACTAGGAGATGATTTTAGAACAATAATCTGTCCCTTACAGCACCAGCAGGAACCTCTCCCGTTAGAACTAGGAGATGATTATAGAACAATAATCTGTCCCTTACAGGAGCAGCAGGAACCTCTCCCTATAGCACTAGGAGATGATTTTAGAACAATAATCTGTCCCTAACAGGAGCAGCAGGAACCTCTCCCTATAGAACTAGGAGATGATTTTAGAACAATAATCTGTCCCTTACAGCACCAGCAGGAACCTCTCCCTTTAGAACTAGGAGATGATTTTAGAACAATAATCTGTCCCTTATAGCACCAGCAGGAACTTCTCCCTATAGAACTAGGAGATGATTTTAGAACAATAATCTGTCCATAACAGCACCAGCAGGAACCTCTCCCTTTAGAACTAGGAGATGATTATAGAACAATGATCTGTCCCTTACAGCAACAGCAGGAACCTGACCCTATAGCAGTAGGTGATGAGTTTAGAACAATAATCTCTCCCTTACAACAACAGCAGGAACATGACCCTTTAGAACTAGGAGATGATTATAGAACAATAATCTGTCCCTTACAGCAACAGCAGGAACCTGACCCTATAGCAATAGGTGATGATTTTAGAACAATAATCCGTCCCTTACAGCAACAGCAGGAACCTGACCCTATAGGAGTAGGCAATGATTTTAGAACAATAATCTGTCCCTTACAGCAACAACAGGAACCTGACCCTATAGGAGTAGGCGATGATTTTAGAACAATAATCTGTCCCTTACAGCAACAGCAGGAACCTGACCCTATAGGAGTAGGCGATGATTTTAGAACAATAATCTGTCCCTAACAGCAACAGCAGGAACCTGACCCTATAAGAGTAGGTAATGATTTTAGAACAATAATATGTCCCTTACAGCAACAGCAGGAATCTGACCCTATAAAACTAGGAGATGATTTTAGAACAATAATCTGTCCCTCAAAGCAGTAGACTCTACCTAGTCCAGTATCAGATTGTTCTGTAATGCAGGATGAAATGTTATTATATCTGAAATCTGTCCCTCACAGCGCCGGCAGCATCCTCTCCCTACACTAGCCTGAGAGCATGTGACATGCGGCACTACGTGACTCCAGCTTATATAGAGGCTGGGTCACATGATGCACTGGCCAATCACAGCCATGCCATTAGTAGGCTTCTAAGGGCAGACCAGTGAAACGCTTGTTGATTGGCTGCCCTGCAGCTATTCAACAGGCGGGATCAAATACCTGAACCCGGACTTTTTTTCAAATGTTCGGGTCCGGGTCACGGACACCCCAAAGTTTGGTACGGACCCGAACTTTACAGTTTTGGTTCACTCAGCTCTATTCCCTATCAAAATGAAGATTAATAGGGTGGCGTTTGAACTGGATCTCCCCCTTCTTTACGGATCCACCCGGTCTTCCACGTTTCACTGCTGAAGCCTGCTGTCACAGACCCCTTCCTGGGACGGAGAACAGGTCCTCCAGACCCAATTCTGGTGGACAGAGAGGAGGAGTTTGAGGTGGAAGCTATTCTGGACACTTGGAGAAGGGCTGGGTCTACCCAGTACTTGGTTAAGTGGAAAGGGTATGGACCCGAAGAAAATTCTTGGGAACCAGAAGAAAACCTCCACGCGCCAGAATTAGTCCAAGCTTTCAGAAGAGACCATCTGTACTTTGGCACCCAGCAAGGCATCCGGAGGCTGCCCCTTGGGGGGGCAATGTTAGGATACCTGCTGATTTCCGGATTTGCGTGCTTTTGCATGCGCCCGTGTGTGCTAGTGGCGCCAAACAAGCCTATTTGAGCGGGCAACACCCAGCAGCTAATGCTGTCCATTCTACAGTGTGTTGTTGACCTGTGAACCTCAGCTCTGTGCCTGTTCCTTGCTGCTACCTGTTTTCCTGTTGACTCGGCCTGACCTGACCTGCTCAACTCTGCCTGCACCGATCACGACTCCCCATGACCACCCGATAGCCTGATCCTTTTGTACCTCTGCTGCCCGCCTGATAATGAACCTTGCTTGGACTTTGACTACCCTTTGCCTGACCCATCTGTACTGCTCAGACTGCCCGTTGCCAACCCAGCCTGCATGACCACCCTCTGATCCGCACGACCACCTGGAGCATCACACTACCACCAGTGACCATCCAGCCCTTGTGCCATCCCGTACTCCCGGGCTCCCTGTCTGCTCTACCAGGGGTCCGTGAATCGGGTGCGCAAGAGCGGTTGTTCCCTGCACAAGACAGACTCCACCACCAGGATCGTGACGATAACTTTCTTTTGGTGATATTTGATCACCTCTGCAATTTTTTTTTTTTTGCGCTATAAACAAAGAATAACAATTTTGAAAGAAAAAACTACTACGTTTTCTGTAAGTCTTCACAAGGTTTTTACACACTGTTGCTGGTAGTTTGGCCCATTCCTCCATGCAGATCTCCTCTAGACCTAGCTCCTCTAGGGGCTGTCACTGGGCAAGATGGATTTTCAACTCCCTCCAAAGATTTTCTATGGGGTTGAGATCTAGAGACTGGCTAGGCCACTTCAGGACCTTGAAATGCTTCTTACAAAGCCACTCCTTCATTGCCTGGGCGGTGTGTTTGGGATCATTGTCATGCTGAAAGACCCAGCCCTGTTTCATCTACAATGCCCTTGCTGATGGAAGGAGGTTTTTACTTAAAATCTCACGATACATGGCCCCATTCATTCTTTCCTTTACACAGATCAGTCGTCCTGGTCCCTTTGCAGAAAAAAAGCCCCAAAGCATGATGTTTCCACCCCCATGCTTCACAGTAGGTATGGTGTTCTTTGGACGCAACTCAGAATTCATTCTCCTCCAAACACGAAAAGTTGAGTTTTTACCAAAAAGTTCTATTCATCTGACCATATGACATTCTCCCAATCCTCTTCTGGATCATCCAAATGCTCTCTAGAAAACTTCAGATGGGTCCGGACATGTACTGGCTTAAGCAGCGGGACACGTCTGGCATTGCAGGATTTGAGTCCCTGGCGGCGTAGTGTGTTACTGATGGTAGCCTTTGTTACTTTGGTCCCAGCTCTCTGCAGGTCATTCACTAGGTCCCCCCGTGTGGTTCTGGGATTTTTGCTCACCGTTCTTGTGATCATTTTGGGTGAGAACTTGCATGGAGCCCCAGATCGAGGGAGATTATCAGTGGTCTTGTATGTCTTCCATTTTCTAATAATTGCTCCCACAGTTGATTTCTTCACACCAAGCTGCTTACCTATTGCAGATTCAGTCTTCCCAGGCTGGTGCAGGTCTACAATTTTGTTTCTGGTATCCTTTGACAGCTCTTTGTTCTTGACCATAGTGGAGTTTGGAGTCTGACTGTTTGAGGTTGTGGACAGGTGTCTTTTATACTGATAACAAGTTCAAACAGGTGCCATTAATACAGGTAATGAGTGGAGGACAGAGGAACTTATTTTCCACCATAAATTGCAAATAAATTCTTTAAAAAATCAGACAATGTGATTTTCTGGATTTTTTTTCTCATTCTCTCTCATATTTGAAGTGTACCTATGATGAAAACTACAGGCCTCTCTCATCTTTTTAAGTGGGAGAACTTGCACAATTGGTGGCTGGCTAAATACTTTTTTGCCCCACTGTATATTGATTGGGTTGCGCAAAAGTTATTGCATCTACAAACCATGGGAATAGGTTTAAGGCATTTTTATTATTATTTTTTTTACTAGTAATGACGGCGATCTGCGTTTTTTATCGGGACTGCAACATTGCAGCAGACAGATCAGACACTTTTGACACTCTTTTGGAACCAATGCCATGTATACAGCGATCAGAACTAAAAATAGCCACTGATTACTGTATAAATGTCACTGGCAGGGAAGGGTTTAAACTCTAGGGGCGCTCAAGGGGTAAGTGTGCTCCCTCAGCGTGTTCTAACTGTGTGGGGGCTGGGCTGGCAGAGAAATGACAGATCTAACTGTTCCCGATCACTGGGAACAGTAGATCTGTGTCATGTCCCCTGAAAGAACGGGGATCTGCCTTGTTTACATGGGCAGATCCCCGTTCTGCCTCTGTAGTATGCCATTGTGGGTCGCCAGAGGTCATTGAGTCCACCCGTCCCGGGGACACACTCCCGCGGCGTGCAGCGGGCATGCGCCCACTATCTCCTGTACAAGTGCCGCCATATAGCTATGGCAGTTTGCGAAGGAGAGCCAACCTGACACCGTATAATGATGCCGGCTGGTCAGCAAGTGTTTAAAGTTGTAGAATGTTTGATGTTGTTTGCCACTTTTATTAGACATTAGACTTATCACGTTCCCAACTCCTTTCATGAGGGCTGTCTCTGTTTCGTGGAGTGTGGCTGAACCAGAGCCAGGGTACCCAAGAATAACTTGACTGACCTACTGAAAATCTGTATCCAGTGCTTCTTTTTCACTCTTGTTTAGATAAAAAAAATGTTGTCTTTGCTTAAGCATCCAAATAAGACACCACATTAAAAAACAGTGCAGTTAAAAGGAATGGAATCACAAACCCTAACTAATTCAGGGTCTTCATAGGATTTCTGATGTGGCACTATCATACATATTTTCATTGTAAATAGTCCCGTATGCCGTTTTGGAATATACATGTAGCAATAGGGGTATTGCCTATACTGGCCTATATCTGAACTCCCTATACTCTTTTATATACACAGTATTTAATAGTTCCTACATAAATTGAGCTATTTCCTAAATTACTGATACTTTAATGTAGAAGAAGAAACAACTGAGTTAGACACAAAACAAGACTATTTTACAAAGTCATAAAGGCTAGTAAGGCATATTAGACCTCCTTAGGGAACGACACGTAATAGACTGATCATATTTGGTATCTAACAAACCATTTTTTCATTCTACTAAGTGATATGCTGGTCTTCAAATTGTGAAACCTTTTCATATGGAAACATAGGTGTTCTACTTGGCATTATTAAGCACTCCATCACACCCATAGTACACCCCCAGACCTAACATTTGGCTCTACCATACCCTTCCAGGGACAAGAAAGGATAGATGCACAAGCAGCTGGCAGTTCTTGTTTTACCATCACAACTAAGAAAGATTACTGAAAGTCACTTAATGAGGGGCACTGACTCTTGCACCATCAGATTGGACTTACTGGAAGTGATCCAAACTCTGCACTGTGCCAAAGACCAGGTGGATGCTACTTAAGTACATTTGACTTTTAAACTTTTTATTTTTTTACTGTTCTGTAATACTTTTTTTAAATGTTCTTTTGACATTTTTCTTTTCATGACCTGACCAAGTGAATAATATGTTCAGTCCGCTGGTGCCTAGATTGTTGTCCCATAAGCTGGAAAATCTCTGTGCAGGGTGAGGGTGTATGTTACATACATGTCCTCCAGGCTTAAATGGATTTTGGTCATAAAAGGGTTAATAATTACCCCAGCCAAATAAAAAAAAACTTGCTGAATTGTAATTGTTGTCGGGAGTCATTTTGGGTGGGGGGCCCTGGAACCCATCTTACCCTAGAGAGGTCAGTAGTTCATTACTGAGAGGTTCATTAGTAACACCTCATCTGGAACATGCAGTTCAGTTTTGGGCACCAGTTCTCAAAAAGGATATTGAGGAACTGGAGAGAGTGCAGAGAAGGGAAACCAAACTAATAAGAGGCATGGAGGATCTCAGTTATGAGGAAAGATTAGAGGAACTGAATTTATTCTCTCTTGAGAAGAGGAGATTAATGGGGGATCTGATCAACATGTACAAATACATAAGTGGTCCATATAGTGAACTTGGTGTTGAGTTATTTACTTTAAGGTAATCACAAAGGACAAGGGGGCACTCTTTACATCTAGAGGAAAAAAGATTTAATATCCAAATACGGAAAGGTTTCTTCACAGTTAGAGCTGTGAAAATGTGGAATAGACTCCCCGCCGAGGTGGTTTTGGACAGCACGGTAGATTGCTGTAAAAAAGCCTGGATTCTTTCCTTAATGTAAATAATATAACTGGATACTAACATTTTTAGGTAAAGTTGATCCAGGGTGAATCTGATTGCCTCTCAGGGGATCAGGGAGGATTTTTTTCCCCGCTATAGCAAATTGGATCATGCTTTGCTGGGGTTTTTTGCCTTCCTCTGGATCAACTGTGGGTGAAGGATTGTATATGGAATTGTATGGTTATATATCATTTTCCTTTTTTTTGGGGGGGTTGAACTAGACAGACTTGTGTGTTTTTCAACCTGACTAACTATGTAACTATGTCAGGAAACTCCTGGTTCAGCTCCCTAGGCCCCTCATATGTGTAAGTCACCCTGTGTCTATTAGGGGCACAGGGTGACCGAGAAAATGATGGACAACTACTTAATGGATGCTGAGAACGTGGTTTGGATTACTTTAAATGGGACAGAAATATTTATCAACAATATCCCTCAAGAAATACATGAAGATAAATTAATTCTACTATATCAGACTGAGAGACTCATAGCAGATGTTGATGTCATCAGCTCAGGCCACCTGTCTGGAGTCGCCTCGCCTTCTATAATGTGTTTATTGTAAGTAGGTCTAGTTTGCCTTCTAAATGTATTTCACCCATTGTTAATTGTTCTAAATAACTCACCTATTGTCTGCTAGCATTCTGTGCCTCCACCTAGGCTGGTTTAAGTGACTAGTTAATTAGCTCAAGTTAATTAAATCACTGTCAGCTCTTAGTTGCTAGTGGGGGAGTAGTATACTGTTTGTGTTGATTGGGGATTCTACTACCGTGCTAGGCTTAAAAAACACACAAGGGAGTAAGCTGCCATACAACGACCAAACGAATCGTTAATCAATGTTAAAATCTAGAGGAATGGCGCTAAACCGAAATTGAATATATGTGAATATGGTGTTACCCACAATAACACTAAAAATGGATATTCAAACAGTATAGGTCATATGAGAAACCATAGGAAACCATGCAAAATGAAAAAAATGAAACTGTAAATTATTAGATAGTCCAAACAGTGAGCAAATAGTCCACTAAAAATACGTGACTGGGTGAAATATTCCAAAAGGTGTATTCCTGACCGGAATAAAAACTTGCAAATAAACAAATGTGCGAATAGCATAAGGTGCACCAAATAACATCAATGGTTCTTCATGGTGTGAAGTGACACAGTCAGGCAGTGATGGGGGTATTGGTGAGTTTCCTCTAAACAATCCGACGCCTTGTAAATTAAAGGCTTACCAGATGGAAGATATATTCACGCCTGAACATATGCCGGACAAGGGTCTCAAGGTGGAGAGGGGCAACGTCACACTATCCTCGATACCTCAGGAGCCTCGTCAGGTGGAAGGTCGTCACACAATCCAGTACGTGTGCACCAACTGCATCAGATGGGGATGGTCTCCGTCCGGACTCCAAGGGGTACGGGTAGTCAGGTGGATAAAAGCGGATTTATGAAGAAAAAAGGGAGACTCTCCATAGTGTAAAACCTCTCTCATGAGGTAACAGCTTTATTGGTCATATAGCATAAAAACAGGAAATCCATAAGCTTATAGATAAAAATAGATATAATCAATAAAATTGCAGCAATCTGGGGTCAGCAACACCCGACGCGTTTCATCTTAGTAGACTTCGTCTGGGGGTTACTGACCCCCCAAATTGCTGCGCTTAAATGCCCCATTCTCCCGTGATTGAAACAACCGCACTTCCGTTCGTGACGGACCGGCGTGCGTTCCAGTGACGTATTTCCAGTTGGAACAGGAAGTGCCGCGGGTATCTATATATTTTGTGTTATTCGGCCAAACAATCTTTTTGAGGGGTGATATGGCACTGGGTCGAAAAGCATAGCGTACTCGGAAACAGGGATATCATACTTGGGAAAAACAAAGAAAGAGTAGAGACGTAATTTCCATCCACATGTAAAACGTTATGCGTTCCAATGACGTATATCCGGCGGAACTGACAAGCAAGGGAAACGATGAACCGGAAGCGCCCAAACCGCCTTGTTTACATTACGTAAAAACGGGAACATCAGTTGGAAAGGCGGGGAATATGCAAAATACCCAAGAGGATGTCACTGAACAAATGATACTATGAAACAAACAGCGTACCGCATATTTCAAAACATGTAAAAGACGGTTGTTTTTCTGGAAATAAATAAACGTTTTTCAGCTGAACAAATGATACTGTTAAAACATACAAAGTACAGCATTCTTCATAGACAAAAACAAGTAAATGACGGTTGTTTTTCCGGAAATAAATAAACCAACACTTAGTAACTCAAAGAGCTAAAAGGGACAGGACACTAAGTATAAGAACATATTGCACAAATCCACTACATTGTATAAACAGGGTCATAATAAAACAGAAATATTGACACTGAGATGTCAGGATAAAATTATGAGCTTAGAAATGTTAAGGTTGGCCCAATCAAAATTGTTGGTACAATAAAAAGAATAATATTGATTAAAATTGTTATGGTCAATATTGTAAAAAACAGAATGGAGATATCTCAAAAAAGTGGGGATGAAGAACCACAGTGGGGCTGGGTCAAGCTTTATTGATGAACGAGTTTATGTCCCAGTGGATGTTTAATCCAAAAGGGGCAAAACTTTTGAGTTGGTATATCCAGAATACCTCTTGTTGAGACACACCTCTGATTAAATCCACTCCCCTCCAGGGTGGAACATACCTATCAATGACAGAGAAAATTGTGCCCTCGGGATTTCTATTGTGGGCCCTCAGGTAGTGTTTTACCTTTTATAATGTTGGTGATATGCTCACTGACACGTATAGGTGACACACTAGCACCACAGCCGCCATTGGGCCACGGCTGGGTGTCTGGTCCTGCACCTTTAAGGAGGGTTGGGCTCCTCCAGTCACCTGTCCTCCATCTATCCATTAAATTGTATGTGCTTCCACTATGAAGCCTCTTATACAGAGTTAGGTCTGCAGTACACAGGGAGCCTTGTCGAGGCCTGCAGCTTACGCATACACTTGCAAATGTGTGTAACCAATCCCCTGCCTTTTAAACGCTACTGTTAGACAGGTGAATTTGTTTGGTGACAGACTGGTCGGTAAGTTGAGGTTGGAATTTTCTGTTTTTTGTCTGTATCTGCCTTTACAGTGCTCCTTGCTGTAGTGGCCAGTTATAGGTGGGGGACAGTGACCTTATTGTGTGATGTAACCACTTAGGTGACACACCAGCACCGCAGCCGCCATTGGGCCACGGCTGGGTGTCTGGTCCTGCACCTTTAAGGAGGGTTGGGCTCCTCCAGTCACCCGTCCTCCATCTATCCATTAAATTGTATGTGCTTCCACTATGAAGCCTCTTATACAGAGTTAGGTCTGCAGTACAGAGGGAGCCTTGTCGAGGCCTGCAGCTTACGCATACACTTGCAAATGTGTGTAACCAATCCCCTGCCTTTTAAACGCTACTGTTAGATAGGTGAATTTGTTTGGTGACAGACTGGTCGGTAAGTTGAGGTTGGAATTTTCTGTTTTTTGTACGTATGGAAAAAGTCCTGATTGTTCTACCCACGTACTGTTTTCCACATGGACATGTGAGTAAATAGACCACGTTTCTAGTCTCACATGTGCGGAACTGTTTGATAGGGTAGAGATGTTGGTCATAGTGGAAGAAAACTCCATGACCTTCCTGCTTTTACAGTGGTTCAATTTGCATACCCTACATCTACGGCAAGGATAAAAGCCTTTCAAGTCCTGAAAGAAACTCACTTTTGTGGGGCTTCTAGAACATTGGGTGCAATCTTGTGTCGTAGAGCTGGTGCACCTCTAAATATGACTTTTGCCTGGGGAGGTAAAACGGGCCCCAAGACCCGGTCACTTTGAAGAACAACCACTGGCTTGCTAAAGAAGCTGAGGGTAAAGGTGATGGACTGGCCAAGCATGTCTCCAGACCTAAACACTATTGAGCATTTGTGGGGCATCCTCAGGTGGAGAACCGCAAGGTCTTTAACATCCACCAGCTCCGTGGTGTCGTCATGGAGGAGTGGAAGTGGACTCCAGTGGCAACCTGTAAAGCTCTGGTGAACTCCATGCCCAAGCGGGTTAAGGCAGTGCTGTAAAATAATGGTGGTCATACAAAATACTGACACTTTGGGCCAAATTTGGACATTTTCACTTAGGGGTATACTCACTTTTGTTTCAAGCAGTTTAGACATTAATGGCTGTGTGTTGAGTTATTTTGAGGGAAAGCAAATTTACACTGCTAAACAAGCTGTACACTCACTACTTTACATTGTAGCAAAGTGGCAGTTCTTCAGTGTTGTCACATGAAAAGATATAATAAAACATTTACAAAAATGTGAGAGGTGTACTCACTTTTGTGAGATGTATATTCTATGTGAGTTTTTTCAATAAACAGTTCCAGTTTTCATACATGTCATTTGTCGGCTAGTCATGTATGCTGTGGCTATAATAACAGGTATCTATGTCCAGACTGGTGGAAGTGGTATACTGACAGAAGTGGGTGCTGGGACAGTTCTGTCACAGTAATAATTAAAATTATTATATATATTTAAACTACAACTAGTGTCATTGCATAAATCAGTCTCTTGTAATCCTCTGTACAGTATTACTCAGAAATAGAGAAAGAGGAATAACACTGGGAGCCCACAAGGCCCTGCTATTAATGTGATAGTGCTTATAGGAGAAGAAAGGAGGGAAATTACCTCACCAGTCCCTTTAGGCCTGGTTGATACCTGTGCAGGTTGCAGTTCGCATATTCCAGGTGCATTTTGCTTGTTTCAATACACGTTTTTGATCCATTGAAGTCTATAGAACCAAAAAACAGAATCCCTGGCCCTTTCCATAAAATGCACAGATGTGAACGTAATCCATAGGAAACCATGTTAAATGGAATGTAGTGTTCTACAAAACTGAAAACGCACTAAAAAATGCATAGGTGCTAATACACTCAGACCAGACGGGGTTCATGCTCAATAAGAATACACCGTTCAACCTTAGAAGGCTTTTCATAAAGAATTTTCCATTACATTTCTAATGGGGATTGCAATATATGTTTACTCTCAGTAATATAATATATATTTGAAATTTTTCAGAAAATATTCATAGACAATATTGATAATATTTATAGGTTTTAAGCAATTTGAAGAGATAATAGAAAGTGCAGATGTTTAGTTAATTGAATGGAATTTAGTGTATTAGGGATTGGGGGTGGGAACCTGTAACATGGAGGATGGTGTTTCCAGTGGTAGGTTTGCGATACAATCCACTGGAAAGACTACCATCCTCCTCTTTTGTAATAGTCACATCTACAAAAGTGATTGTCATTTCGTTGTGTGTCATGGCAAATTTCAGATTAAACCTATTGGTGTTCATGCATGCAAGGCAGTCATTGAGAGTTGTTTGTGTACACTTCCAAATAATGAAAATGTCATCTATATAACGAAACCACAATGTTATGAGGCCTGTTATTGATGACAGAGATTCATCCGCAAGAAAAGACCACTTCCACACCCCCAGGTACAGATTGGCGTAGGAGGGTGCAAAGCAGGCCCCCATTGCAACACCATGTAACTGGAGATAGTGGGAGCCATCAAAAGAAAACACATTGTGTGTAAACCACTTCAGCCCCGGAAGTATTTCCCAGTTTAGGACCAGAGCACTTTTTGCGATTCGGCATTGCGTCGCTTTAACTGACAATTGTGCGGTCGTGCGATGTTGTACCCAAACAAAATTTGCATCCTTTTTTCCCACAAATGGAGCTTACTTTTAGTGGTATTTGATCACCTCTGCGTCATTTCTGATCACCGATATAAACAAAAAAAGGGCAACAATTTTGCAAAAAAAAAAAATATTTCTTACTTTTTGCTAAAATACAAATCCAAAAAAAATATATAAAAAACATGTTTTCATCCGTTTTGGACAATTTATATTCTTCCTCATATTTTTGGTAAAAAAAAATCAAAATCGGCATTTATTGATTGGTTTGCGCAAAAGTTGCAGCGTTTATGAATGATGAGAATTAATTTATGGGGTTTTTAATTTTTTTATATTTTACCAGTAATGGCGGCGATCTGTGATTTTTTTTTTTTTTCATTTCAGGTTTATTCAGTTTAAAGAAGTTGTACATAGCGTTAACGTTCGAGATACAAAATTAGGCATACGACATGCAATGTTGAGTGAATCCAATGATATCAATTATTGAAATCTTCCAGTCATTCAATCATAGCTCTATACACGTGTACTCATAGATCATCAAGAATACAGGCGAGAAACATTACCATGTAAACATTATAGTTCATTCAACGGTGTTTCATCTCCCTGTATAGGGCAATGGGTTGTTAATTCGGCACGTAGTCGAGGAAGAAGTGCCCAGCTCGAGCTAAGGGTCCCAGAAGTTGTTTAAACATACTGATGTACAGTTTTAGTATATTCAGGATAGATAAAGTTCAGAAAGGAAATGAGAGAGAAGTAAATTGAGAATGGGGGGTCGCCCCCCCTAGGTCCCCAGGTCACCGACCACCCCCGCACCCCCCCCAGTTAGGG
>BLSH010481413.1:1160325-1172426 GCA_018402905.1 Glandirana rugosa
CCAGTGTCCGAAGGACATATACCAGTGAGGGTAGTGAGGGGAGGGGAGTCCTAGGGTAGTGAGGGGAGGGGACGGTCGGGTCGGGGGTATGTCAATCTTGTGTCAATTGGGAATCTCGCGGGGGAGGTCCAATTGGGGAAGCGACGGTTACCGTAAATGTGTCATTAGTCACGTAAAAGTATCGTGACTAGTGACATATTTACGGTTACCAGGGTTTTTTCACAGTTTTACCAAGCTGTACAGACGTCGTTATAACGTCATGGTGATTTTTAGTGTCTAGCCCCCCGCACCGAACCGTGCGCTACCTCTGCCAGCGTGGAGTCTGGTATGTCAGTTTTCCCATCCTTCTGTTTAAATTAGAGTCCGGAGTCGGGCTGATAGCTGTGTTCCCTCACGGAGCTCCTCTAGTGTGCGACCGTCTCCATCGCGTGCCAAGCCACGCCCCCCGATCTGTGATTTTTAGTGGTACTGCAATATTGCTGCAGACATGTCGAACCATTTTGACACTTTTTTGGGACCATTGGCATTTATACAGTGATCAGTGCTATGAAAATGCACTGATTACTGTGTAAATGCCATTGGCAGCGAAGGGGTTAACCTGGAGGGGGCGCTCTAAGGGTTAACTGTGTTCTAACTGTATGGGGGCTGGGCTGGCAGGGGAGGGGAGTGATGGGATCCTGAGGGGAGGGGAGTGATGGGAGTGACCATATACAGGAAGCCTGTGACCACATCCCTTCCCCCTCTGTCAGAACGGAGATCCGTGGTTACATACACGGACCTCCATTCTCTCACTGCGGAGGAGCCATCACGGGTAGCCGGCGGAGATTGAGTCTGCCCTAGCCGCTTCCTGGCTCCCCTGGAACACAGTGAGCGCACAAGCGTCAATTGACGGCGTTTCGCGATATCGAACCACTTTGCCGCCGTCAAGCCACGGCGGGCAGTCAGCAAGTGGTTAAATTCCAAGGCATCACCCAGGAAGTTATTGAACTTTTTGTCATCTTTATGTGATTGAGAAAGAACAAGTCTTATTGCTGCAATCCCTAGATTATGCAGGATGGAGCTTTAGAGTGCTTCTACATCCACGCTAACTAGGATTGCATTTGAGGACACATGTAGTCTTTCCAAGTTTTGCAAGAGGTGGATGGTATCTATTGTATATAAGGGCAGATTGGTGACAAAAGGTCTAAAATGTAAGTCCACCAACTGACTTAAATTCTCAACAATTGAACCATTCCCTGAGATTATGGGTATCCCAGGATGCTTCTTGGAATTCTTATGAACCTTTGGTGGGCTATAAAATGTAGGTATCCTTGGATATTTTACCCAGACAAAGTCCCAGGTATCCTTATAAAGGACACCTTTCAGATATGCCTGATCTACCAGAGTGTAAAATTGTGTATTGAATTTGTCAATGGTACATTTGGGAATGTATTTATACCAATCATTGTTCCTAAGGATGTATAAGCACATTGTTTTGTACTGGTCATTGGTCATAATTACAATATTGGCTTTATTATCAGAGAGTGACACTGTGTTAGAGTTTGTAAGGCCCGCTGATCTTCCGGGCTCATTTTGCCTTTTAAGGTGTCTGTCTTCAGCTTTCTAATCTCGTCTGTGATGAGTGACAGAAAAGCAGTCAGGTTAGGATTTGAATTTAGGGCAGGAAATTTGTCAGATCTCTTTTTAAGTGTTTTAGATTTTGGGCAGGGTCTTGTTTGGGAAGTAATGTGTTCCTGCAGCAAGGTTTCCAATTCAATGGTGTCTATTAAATCAGTTGGATCTGGTTCTTTGCCTGATTGTATCTGGGTTGATGTTGCTTGGGGCGGAGTTTTTGAGTACATGCTTCTAAAAAGAAGTTTCCTTCCAAACATATTTAGATCTTTTATTACTTCAAAACTATCTACATCTGACTCAGGACAGAAGCTACCTGGGACGTTGTTCGGGTAAAATATCCAAGGATACCTACATTTCATAGCCTACCAAAGGTTCATAAGAATTCAAAGACACACCCTGGGAAACCCATAATCTCAGGGAATGGTTCAATTGTTGAGAATTTAAATCAGTTGGCGGACTTACATTTGAGACCTTTTGTCACCAATCTGCCCTCATATACAAGAGCAGTAGCATCTCTAACAGGGTGCGGGGGGGGGGCCGCACCCGGGTGACACCTGCCTGTCTGCATTGATGGGGAGCTGCACTGATATGGGGTCAGCATTGATGGGGAGGGCTGCACTGATGGGGGGTCTGTATTGATGGGGGGCTGCACTGATAGGGGGCCACACTGATGGGGGCTGCATTGATGGGGCAGCACTAATGGGATTTGCATTAATGGGTGTCTGCATTGATGGGGTCTTCATTGATGGGGGGCCTGCATTGATGGGGGGCTGCACTGATGGGGGTCTGCATTGATGGGGAGGTCTGCACTGATGGGGTCTGCATTGATGGGGGCTGCATGATTGGGGAGGTCTGCACTAATGGGGGCTACACTGATGGGGGTCTGCACTGATGGGGGTCTGTAGCGAGGGAGGGGGATGTGTACCGTGGGGGATTATACTCCGAGAGGGGGGGTCTGTACTCAATGGAAGGGGATCTGTAGTTAGCGGAGGGGGGTCTGTACTGAAGGAGGGAGGTCTGTAGTTGGTAGAGAGGGGTGGCACCAATTTTTTTCTGCACCAGGTGACACAAACCCTAGTGACGTCACTGTACAAGAGACTCCATCCACCTCTTGCAAAACTTGGAAGGACTACCTGTGTCCTCAGATGCAATCCTATTTAGCATGGATGTAGAAGACCTCTACAGGTCCACCCCGCATAATCTAGGGATTGCAGTAATAAGACATGTTCTTTCTCAATCACATAAAGATGACAAAAAGTTCAATAACTTCCTAGGTCATGCCTTGAAATTTATTTTAACACACAATGTGTTTTCTTTTGACGGCTCCCACTATCTCTAGGTACAGAGTGTGGCAATAGGAACCTGCTGTGCACCCTTCTACGCCAATCTGTACCTGGGGGGGAGGGTGGGAGCTGTCTTTTCTTGTGGATGAGTTTCTGTCATCAATAACAGGCCACATAACATCGTGGTTTTGCTATATAGACAACATTTTCATTATTTGGGAGGTTCCGCTAACGACTTTTAATGACTGCCTAGCATGCATGAACACCAATAGGTTTAATCTGAAATTCACCATGATGCACAACCAAATGGCAATCACTTTTCTAGATGTGACTATTACCAAAGAGGATGCTGGTAGTCTTTCCAGTGGATTGTATCACAAACCTACCGCTGGAAACACCATCCTCCATGTTACAAGTTCCCACCCCAATCCCTAATACGCTCAATTCCATTCAGTCAGTATCTTTGACTGAAAAGGAATTGTTTGAGCCAGGAGTCCTTCCTTCGGGAAATGGCCAATCTCAGGGAAAGACTTTTAAAAAGAGGCTACTCATCTACCTGTTTAAAGAAAGCCTTTAGGAGGGCCAATGATCAATCACGTAATAAGCTACTTTTCTCAAAAAAAAAGATCAATCCCAAACTACTCGTGTCATTACATGATACAATAAACAACAAAAGGCCATTAGAAGAATCATTGAAAAACATTGGCACATGCTATGTTCTGACCCACTGCTAAAATCACACATACCTCCAACTCCGGCGATTACATATCTCCATGCTAAATCCTTAAAAGATCAGTTGATGAAGAGTGAATTTGTTGGTACATTTAGGAAAGGTCCATGTAAAAGGAGGGGCACCTTCACATGTGGAGGGTGCCCATATTGTAGATATATGAACATTCAATCCAACATACGGTTACCTAACAGTCGTCTTTACAAGCATCAACATTTTGCAAATTGCAAAACAGGGGTGATTTATTTACTCACATGTGAATGCCAACGTTTCTTTTTTTTTTTGTTTCATAAAGTTTTTATTGAGAAAAATTGTACATACAGGGAAAGTAAAAACAGATGTTGTACATACAAAGAAACTTAGAAGGAACAAAATTTGGCATATAATTGAGTTGATAACAATACAGAACATTGAACATATATAGGTTTCTTAATCAGGTGGTGTACGGTAACTAATAATGTAGAGGGGTAGACCTACTGAGAGTGATAGGGATTTAGGGATGTCATAAATTAAATTTAAATGGGGTTTATGGAAGGATATGAATTAAGAGGGGGGTTATTTCTACTCTGGTCCTGTTTGTAGGGAGTCAAGGCTCAAGGTTCACCTTCAATAAAATACACTTAATGTGAGAAAGGAGATGAGCACGAGATGTTTAAATATGCTGTATTGTTTGGGAGAAGATAATGGAACGCAAAGATTATAGGTAAGTAGAGAGAGAGGGAGAAGGAAAGAGAGGGGGAAAGAGGGAAAGTAAGAAAAAAAAAAAAAAAAGGATAGGAGTGGGGATATTATAGCTTATTGGCACGGAAGGGAGGGGGTGTGAGTAAACCATAAGGGCAACCTAGGGCAAATACATGTGAGATCGGGACCGATCTCACATGTATTTGCCCTAGGTTGCCCTTATGGATAAAATATATAGGTAGATAACTAATACAAACGGAATATTCTATTCAATGGGACCATTTAATTTTGCAATATTGTTCTACTCTGCAGCCTAAACTTTGGGACATTTCTTTCCCGGAATTGGATCTGGCTTATATGATTCCTTTGGCAGGAGTACTTTTATCCTGAGGCTGTTAATCAGGTAAATCAAAAAAAGCCATTATAATAAGTTTAAAGATGCATATGGTTCTCTCGGTACAATATACATTAAATAAATTAGTTTGGAAGTCTTTTCTTCCATACGAACATATCTATGGAATGTTAGCGCATTTTGATGATACTGTTGTATAAAAATGTGTTTGTTAAAAAATGTGTTTGTTATCTATTTAGAATTTATCCATGCCTATAAAAAGTTCCTGATGAAGCCAAGAACTGCGAAACATGTTGAACATACAGGCAATGTGATAAAATTCAGAGTATACTATTCAACTTTATTCCAGTGGTGGTATTGAAAACCACATGTGATGGATTGTATATCTTTGGAACTTCTTTTTACAATTTTCAGATTTATATGATATAATAAAAGTTTGTACATTTAAAATTTACTTTTGTATCTCATTGTGTTGGCACCATAAAAATCCCATTTCCCTATATATTTGTTTATTCTCATTATTTTAAAACTGCACTCCTGAGTAGCAACATTGAGAGATCCTTTGTGGGTGTATGTACATATGAGTTCCCAGTGGTCTGGTGATAAGGCTCTTTCGAGGTCTTGTTCCCAGGCTCTGCATGCAGAGTCTGAGAAAGCTGTAGAGGAGTACAGAGCAGAGATGATGTGTCTTTGGGGAGATTTTTTAGAGCAGAGGTCTTCGAGGGTGGATGATCTCCGAGTCCAGTACTGAATGTTAGAGGGTTTGTTTAAGAAATTCCTGACCTGCAAGTAAGACCAACGAGGGATATGGTTGGGTGATAGGGAATCATTTAACTCTTCAAATGTTACGAATGCATTTCTTTTATAGAAATGTGATGCTAGTACTTCTCTTTGGGGCCATATGTTTAAAAGGAAGTTTTTGTTCAGGCCTGGTGGGAAGTCTGGGTTCCCTCTCGGGGGTTAAGGGACTGAACCATGGCTTGGAGTTGGAGTTTTTATTTGAACTCTGGAATGCGGCTAAGGTAGAGCCGATTAGTGGGTGTTGTTTATTTTGAGGGATGATATGTTGAGGATTTAGCCATGGTAAGTTTCCTAGGCTTTGTGGTGAAGTGAGTTGTTCAAGGGTGACCCAGTCTTTAACAGATCCGTGTAAGTTCCAATCCACAATACGGGTAAGAAGAGCTGCTAGGTGATGCTTACGAAGATCAGGGAGGGCAATCCCACCTTTGTTTTTAGGGAGGGTTAGTTTGTCGAATCTAATTCTGGGTTGCTTGATGCGCCAGATAAAAGAAGAGCAGAGTTGGCGGAAGGTATTAAAGAAGGATATAGGGATTTTAATGGGGATGGTTTGGAAAAGGTAAAGGAAACGAGGGATATTGTCTTTTTAATTAGTGATGCTCTACCGAACCGTGAAACATTAAGTATGTTCCATCTCTTTAGATCTTCCTTAATCTCTTTTAGGATTGGAGTGACGTTTAAGTGGAAGAGGTTGGAAAGAGATTGTGGCAGTTTAATTCCCAGGTAGGTAACATAGTCCTTGGCCCATTTAAAGGGAAATTTGCTTTGACATAGGTGGACTGTTTCAGGGGAAAGGGTTATATTCAGGGCAAATGATTTAGAGTGGTTAATTTTTAGATTAGAAATTTGTTGGAAGAGATCTAGGTCTTTTAGCAGGTTTGGGAGAGAGGTAATAGGCTCTGAGAGGAAAAGGAGGAGGTCGTCGGCGAAGGCCGCTAATTTGAATGAGCGTTCTGCAATGGTGATCCCTTTTATATTAGGGTTGAGGCGGATTTTGTTTAGGAGGGGCTCGAGGGATAGAACGACTAAGATCGGGGAAAGTGGGCATCCTTGCCTAGTACCATTTTTAAGATGAAAGACGTCTGACAGGTGACCATTAACACGGACTCTCTCAGTGGGGGAGGAATAGAGGGTTTTAATATATGAAAGCATTAAATTGGGGATACCCATGTGCTGGAGTACTGTGTGCATGTAATCCCAGGCCACTCTGTTGAACGCCTTTTACGCGTCTAAAGAGAGGAAGAAGCCTTGCTTCTTGTTCAAGTTGAGCCAATGATGAATGTTTAAAGCTTTAATGGTGTTATCTCTACCCTCTCTACCCGGTATGAATCCAACTTGATCTAGTGAAATTAGGAAGGAGAGGAGAGGCAAGAGACGATTCGCCAAGATCTACGCAAAAATCTTGATGTCTACGTTAATGAGGGATATGGGACGATAGTTTGATACTTGGGATGGGTCTTTGTCCTCTTTGGGAATGACTGCAATATGAGCTTCAAGAAGGTGTGGGGGGATTTGTGTTTCAGAGCTGAGTGTGTGAAAAGAAGAGAGATAGCGGGGTTTGAGTATGTTCATGAATGTTTTGTAGTATTGTAGGGGGAGGCCATCGGGGCCGGGGGCCTTGCCCACTTTAATTTCCTTGATTGTTGTCACATATTCCATTTCCGAGATGGGTGTATTTATTTTATTTGATACTTCTTCCGAGATGGGTGATATACCATAGTCAGAGAGGAATGATTGGATAGAGCGATTCCGTAGGTCTGTTCCTATAGGGCATTTGGGGTTGGAAGGAATGTTATACAGTGAACGGTAGTAATTCTCAAATTGGAGGGCTATCTTGTCATTGGAAGAGTGAATATTCCCGTGTTTATTCTTCATCTGATGGACTGTATCGGCTGACTTTTTAGTTTATACCGCCTTTGCTAGCAACCTACCACTTTTATTACCCTGTTCGTAATAAATCTTATGTCGTAAGATATAGCGTCTTTTCACTTTTAAGTTAAGCTCCTCAATGAGGAGTTGTCTTGCGGATATCAGTTCTCTGTATGTTGCAATAGCTTGGTTTCTCTTGTGTGACAATTCTAGCAAGCTAATCTTTGACATTAAGGTGGCGATTTTTGTCTGTTGGATCTTTTTATTTTTGGAGGCTATTTTTATAAATTCGCCCCGAGCTACACATTTGTGAGCTTTCCAAATGTTGAGAGGCGACGTGTCAGGTGTATCGCTTAATGCAAAATATTCTTGGAGGCATGTAGAGATATTGGTAGTTACTGCGGGGTCGTTTAGTAAGGCAAAGTTGAGTCTCCATGTCTTGGTCTTATTTAGGATTCCTGGAAAGATCAGAGTGACAGTAATTGGATGGTGATCTGATAAAGTCATGGGTTCAATTGTGGCGTTTTGAAGAAGGGATAGGTCAGGTTGCGAGATAAAAAAGTAGTCAATCCTCGAGTATTTTTGATGTAGAGGGGAGAAGTATGTGTAATCTTTTTCTTGTGGATTAAGAGTTCTCCAGGTATCGTGCAACAGGAGACTCTGCAATTGTTTTTTAATTTGCCTTAGTGCCCTGTATGGTAAAAAGGATGTACATGAGCGGGAGTCAATGATAGGGTTCATGGGGACATTAAAGTCTCCACCTAGTATGAGGATACCTGTTGAGAACGCTGTCAGGAGGTCAGTTATCTGTCTGTAAAAGGCTACTTGTTTGGTATTAGGCGCATAGATATTGGTGATTGTAATGGGTTGGTTGTTAAGGGTGCCCTTGAGGAAGATGTATCTTCCTAGTGGGTCGCTCAAGGAGTCTGTGAGTTTGAATTGGGTTTGTCTGGAGATGAGTATTGCGACACCTTTCGATTTTGATTCTTTGTTGGTTGCATGATATATCTTTGTGAAGTTCTTGTCGGAGATGTTTGGAACCTTCCCTTCAAGAAAATGAGTTTCTTGAATTAAAGCCACATTTGCTTTCAGCCTGTGACATTCTCTTAGTAATTGAGGTCGTTTCTCGGAGATTTAGCCCTTTGGCATTTATTGAGACCAGTTTCAACGAGAGAGGAGTTTGGGTCGCTGTTGGTATTGTCATTGTTGCTTGCCAATGGTTTGCCCAGTCAACAGTTGTATGTGATAGATATTGTAAGCTTAATGTGTTCTGGTGGGGCAAAGAAAGCTATCAAAGCTTGTTTCCAACGGCAGGCACTATGGAAGGCGAAGTTAAATCTTGGGGAGAGGGAGACAAGTACAGGGGAGGAGAGATAAGTAGGTAAAGAGAGATAGAGTAAAAGAAGGGAGGGTCTGAAAGATGGGGAAGATGGATGGCAGGAAGTCCGGAGGGAGAAATAGACCAGCTAATCTTCCTAAAATAATGGCAGGTAAAATGTTTATGTGTGATGGTTAGGTATGTCCGGAATGGTCAGGAGAGAAAGGGATCTCTCTCTGTGTGGAGGTGAGGTCAGGTAGTAAACGTGAGGAAGCGTGCTCCTACACTTGTGGAGCTGGGGAGGCCTGATGAGAAATGGAATCCTGTAAGGAGTTAGATCTGCGGTGTCCTTTAATACATTGAGGGGGAGGGGGTGTGTGGATTTGACTTTGGAGGGAGTAGGATATGATATTGGAGTGGACACCCGTTTCCTGATGCATGATGTGTACTAAATGCTTTTGATGTGGAAATGGAGATAGGGACTGAGTAGGTGATGACCTATGTAAGAGTTATAGTTCCCTGTGGGGGTAAATAGACCTTTTATGCTATACACATAGAAAAGAACTCAAATCAATGCGGTGCATTAAAGCCTAGGAAGGAGCAATC
Organism: Glandirana rugosa; assembly: GCA_018402905.1. Taxonomy (NCBI): domain Eukaryota; kingdom Metazoa; phylum Chordata; class Amphibia; order Anura; family Ranidae; genus Glandirana; species Glandirana rugosa. The sequence continues at coordinate 1,169,577 of BLSH010481413.1, forward strand.
TGATATGATTCTGGATAGTCAGAAACAGTCTGAGGGGTAGGTGTTTAATGTAAGAGGCTGTAATAGAGCCTTTGCAGACTATTTGTTGTCTGGGCATCTTCAGGGCTGCATCGTTTGTAGGGTGAGCGGAGGGTCCACATAATATGCCTCCTTTTGGAAGGTCAGGGACTCATAGTGGCACTCCCCCCCCCAGAGATGTCTGAGGAGATATGGTAAGCCCCAAGTTGAACTAGATCACCTGAGTCAAAAACAAAAACTCTAACTGTGTAGAACCATAACATTACATTTGAAGCTTCTAAAGAGCTTGGGTGATCGCTCTTGGTAAGGCGTTGGGAACAGAGCCCTGAAGCATGTGATCTAAGGTAATAATGGATAGAGAGAACACAAACAATGCATATAACATCATAATGGGTTAAACAAGTCTCAATAATGTCCTAATATTTGGTAGAATACAATTCTCAGAACCATCTGGCTAATTAAAAGCTGTATTAGATATCACATTTATATCATAATATAAGTTCGTGGTTATTAGGCGAAGATTTAGAGAATTATCAGAGTAGCTGTGATGCTATAAAGGGCCTGCGATGGTGGAGAGGGTGTGAACGTTAAAGCAATCAGTCTGGGTCGGAACTTACACTTTTCGTAGATAGACCAGGAATAGAGACTCATAGCGTGATGGGTCCCTAGCATTGAGTGATCGCCTTGATAGGCGTTTTGATTGGGGGGAGAAGGGTGAGACCATTAAATCAGTTTGTCTCGGCGCATGTGCGAAGCCCTACATGCCGGACGTGCCGCTGTAGAGCTCCGCACCTGAGGGGGAGACACGGCCGCTGACACAGGAGCCCTTTACAGCAATCCAGCTCCCGCCGACTCTGAACAACTCCGGGCACACTCAGGACCAGCTAGAATGGTCCTGGTCCATTCGAAGCCGAAGCCCAAGGCCCGCTCCATACGCGAGGTCCTGGCGCGGGCCTCAGTCAAGATGGCGCCGGACACGCCGCACCGCTCGGGCTCTCAGAGGTCCCCCCGGATGAAACCCCTACCCCATCCAGACGAGGGTGAGTCTGACTATGAACTCTCTGCCACCCCTGCGAGCTCTCCCAGGGCTAAGTCTATTCAACCAGACATGCTGAGCCAGATAGAGACTATGTTACAGAAGGCCCATAAGCAGACCTCAGACCAGATTACAGAGCGCCTCACTAAGGAGATTAGAGAGCTGGGTCACCGCACCGCTGAGTTAGAACAGAAAGTGGATGAACTAGAGGTCACTGTCCACAACCAAGCAGATGAGCTAGAGGCTATCAGAGAAGAAAATCTTTCCCTGCATACACAGTTGGAAGACTTTGAAAACAGGGCCCGTAGGTCCAATCTGCGCATTAGGGGGATCCCTGAAACAGTAGTGGATTTACAGTCGACTGTCACGGCCCTGTTCCAGGAGTTAGTCCCCTCTATACCCATGGAAAGATTAGAGATGGACAGAATCCACAGAGCCTTAACTCCCCGCAAGAAAGATGGCCCCCCACATGACATTATTCTTAAAATGCACTACTACCGCACCAAGGACCAGATCATGCAAACAGCCCGCCTCAAGGGGGCGCTGCGGTTCCAGGGCTATGAGTACCAAGTGTTTGCAGACCTGTCTCCCACTACAATCGCTAAACGCAGGGCCATGAAGCCACAACTTCAAACTCTAATAGATAATCACATCCCTTACACCTGGGGATTCCCTTTCTCTCTGAAATTTTCCTATGAAGGCCACAAGCATGTATGCAAATCTCAGGAAGATCTCCAGTCTCTTTTACAGGACCTCCAGCTCTCCGGACCACCGTCAACACCGAAAAGTCAACGCCAAAGACGCCGCTCAGCCTCCAGCTCACCCCAGAAAATCCATGCCTCCTCAGCAGAAGCAGATGACCGCAATCTTCACAAACGCTCCAGGCGCTCCTCTCCCAAAACCGCACCTCCTGAAGAAATGGACTAAGGACTCAGGTAAACCCGGTTTTTCTTCTGCACCTTACACCAGAGAGACTCCCCATCTTGGCAATCTCATTCCCAAGAAGAGGACTCTTGCTAACCCACCACAACCGGCTATCCAGCCGCACCTCCAACCTGAGGCAGGGAACTGCACCACCTCTTCAGCCACCCACTGTGGAGAACTTTCCTCAAGACCCGAAGAATCCTGATTACACCTCCACCCATCCCGCCTTAACCCACAGGGACTTCCTACGACCCCCTGCAAGATACCACCAGCCCCCTCGGATTCCCCCACCTTATGGTGAACTATATGTAACCCCTAACATGGGGCTGACTGTCCAGCGAACCCATCTCCCTTACCAAAACCCTTCCTGGTCTCCTCAAACCACTAACCACAGACCAGAGGATTGACCCATCATGCAGCTTTCCCTATGACTGTGACTACCCCAGATTTGGATGGAACTCAGCAGTGCGGAATCCGGTTTAGAGGGACCACCCGAAGGTTATGAGTCGAACCCCCCATTCTAGCACATAGTTTGTTACTAGTTCCCTGTTGACCGACTCTGCAAGAAGTTTGTCCTCTGGTGGCACCTGTTTTGGAACCCCCATCAAGCTCCATGGTTAGGAGCCCGCATCTACCTAGACCCATACGGTCTTTCCACTCCACCTCACCTTACAGTTATTGTTATTGTTTTATAGATATGTTTGCCATTTTGCTCTTTCTCCCCCCTACCCCACAAGCTTCTTCTCATACGATGAGCACTCACCCCTACTTGTTCTACTCCAGTCCGGCCCCCCCCCCCCAGGCTACCTGGACTCGGGCCATTACGATCCCCACTCACGAGTAGCATACTCTTCTTCGAACACCCCATCCCC
>BLSH010481413.1:1190413-1221922 GCA_018402905.1 Glandirana rugosa
GCGGCTGGTCAGACTGCTAGGTCACGGGCGACAGGTCAGACTACACGAAGACGGGCGACGAGTCGGACTAGTCAACCAACCAACCCATTTCCGACTCACAAGTGGACGATTACCCAGCGTTTCGAGACTTGGAAGTACACTGAATATACCCAACAGATGAACCGGATTCTAAGTCGACTACCAACGGAGCCATCTAAGGGAGACCGTCACACAACGAGGATACCGAGGGTTCGGACCACCGGATCTGTATTGTACCTACTGATTACCGACGTAAACGGAACTACTGGGACCAGTACCATTTGTGGATCCCTTACCACCTCATTCTAGACCTGGTCTCCAGGACTTGCACTGCGCATCAAGAACCCATTAGGCCTCTCCGAGGCACCGGTTACCCAACCAGGGTCCCCTAGTACACCCGGAGCTGTGGCAGTCGCTCCCAGATCATGGCAGGGCACAGATCTTACTCCACCATTCCCTAGGTGTTTACCATGACCAGGGTCATCAAGGCAAATGCAGCCATTAGTCATCCATGTTATGTCTAGGCCACCAGGCTTGGGAGCCATAGGAGCAACACACTGCCAGAGGGAATCTACCGAGGCAACCATCAGCTGAATCTTAGGCCAAGTAGACAACCCATATAAGTCACATGAAGGTTCAGAGCTTTGCGACCCATTAGCAGGTGAACACTCAGCCTTTACCCAACCAACCAACTGATCAGGCTGAGCAGCGGGCAGAAGCACATCAGACTGGACAGCGGGCACTGGATCGTCAGACTGGTCGGCGGATACCGGAACATAAGACTGGACAGCGGGCACTGGGACATCAGGCTGGACAGCGGATTCCAGCTCATCAGACTGGTCAACGGACATCGGATCATCAGACTGGACAGCCGGCACCGGGTCATCAGACAGGGCAGCGGGCACAGGATCATCAGACTGGAGGGCAGGCACCGGATCAGACTGGACAGTGGGTACTGGGTCATCAGACTGGACAGTGGGCACCGGAACATAAGACTGGACAGCGGCACTGGATCATCAGACTGCAGATTGGAGCAGATTGGTCTGTGTGGGGACAGACTGGGGTACATTGGCTGGTGTGGAGGCAGACTGGGGTACATTGGCTGGTGTGGAGGCAGATTGGAGCAGATTGGTCGGTGTGGAGACAGACTGGGGTACATTGGCTGGCATGGAGGCAGACTGGGGTACATTGGCTGGTATGGAGGCAGTATTGGATACAGGCTGGATAGTGCAGGTTGGGAAAAACTTCAGTTTCTTCTTAGGCTTTACCACTGGAGTTCTGTAAGTGACTGCAGGGCTGTAAATAGGGGGTGTAGCTGATGGAAGAGTATGGCTGGTGTATGGTAAAGAGGGAGTGGTCAATAAGGGAGATTTTTGTGGAATTGTTGCAGGAAGCAGAGAAGAGGTAGGTGGGTTAAAGGCAGGGTAGGTGCAGCACGTGGAAACGGGGTACCAATACTTGGTAGGTAGCAGAGTATATTGGGCTGTGACTGTGGTTGCTGTAGTTGAAGGAGAGAAGGAACTTTGAGCAGGTAGGTCTCTAGTGGCAGGAATTGGTTGGTGCAAGCTGACTGGGGCTGAATGCAATATATCCGACCATGCCTGTAGTATAGGTTGAACAAAACTCGGTGTACATACGGCCTGTCTGAAAAGAGCCTGCACTGCATCTATGCACTCTATTAACACCTGTCAAGGGCATGCTGAATAATGCTCAAAGAAATAAGCTGAGTCATCTTCGAGTAACAATAACAGCGATTCTACCTGAGTCTTGCTGAAGGGAGGGGAAAAATCATCACTGCCTTTAGGAAAGCTGGACAAAGCCAACTCTGCACACACTCGAATCAAAGGCTGAACATCACTGAACAACATACTGCCCTGATCAACTAGGACATGAGCCAGACGTATACATTCCAAAAGCTGATCCCTAGTCCACTCCTTCAACATTTGGCGACAATAATCAGGATCCTCTGTCACCAGCAGAGAAAAATAAACAACCTCCTCCGGATGCATGTTGCCACCAAAACCAAGATGGCTTCCCTGTGCAGTCACCTCTGGTCAGGACTGGCCCTGATGTAATGCCAGGAACTGGTGTGACCAGAAATGTGTGAACTGCACAGAGAATACCAGACACAACGTAAAGTGAATAAGTGATTTATTAAGGATATAAGTGAAATGGTGATCCAAACGAACATCTAATATAATAAACAGTGTAAAAAACCACAGCAACAGAAATAGTGAAAACTGCTAAACAGGTATAGGGAAATGTCCAAACCGTAAATGTAGCCAGGCCAGGGTCATGCACGGGAGATCAATCAGAGGGTGCAGGGAGCAGGATAAGGCAGGAACTAGGAACAGATGACGGGAAAACCGGTAAGACAGGATCAGACTGCAGACAGGGTCAGACTGCAGACAGGGGTCCAGGAGCAGATTCAGGATACAGGGTTCATAATTCCAGATACAGGATTCGGGATTCCAGATACAGTGTTCAGGATGGCAGATACCAGATACAGGATTCCAGAAACAGCATACAGGATTACAGATACAGAGTTCAGGATTCGGGATGCAGAGGCACATGGAGAACAAACACCAAGGCACTAAGCACATGGTGGACAGGGTTTAAATATCCTTCCTGTAACGAGTGTCAGGTGGTGACTCATGAGCCTCTGATTACTGGGAGACATCTGCTGGTGGACCCTGGAACTGCAGCCCATGGATCCAGGAGCCACAGTGCCATTACCAGATGAGCCCTTTACTGACACCCGCTGGTGGACACTGGAACTGCAGCCCATCGATCCCCGAGTCACAGCGCCACCAGCTGGAGGGACTATTCCTAACACAGACCATATGCCGTACACTGCATCAAATTAGTCTGCATGGCTGTCCTCCCAGAAGGAAGCCTCTTCTAAAGATGCACAAGAAAGCCTGAAGACAAGCTGACTAAGGACATGGATTACTGGAACCATGTCCTGTGGTCTGATGAGACCAAGATAAACTTATTTGGTTCAGATGGTTTCAAGTGTGTGGGGCAGCAACCAGGTGAAGAGTACAAAGACAAGTGTCTTGCCTACAGTCAAGCATGGTGGTGGGAGTGTCATGGTCTGGGCTGCATGAGTGCTGCCGGCACTGGGGAGCTTCAGTTTAGTGAGGGAACCATGAATGCCAACATGTACTGTGACATACTGGAGCAGAGTATGATCCCCTTCCTCCAGATACTGGGCCATAGGGCAGTATTCCAACATGATAATGGCCCCAAACACATCTCCAAGAGAACCACTGCCTTGCTAAAGAAGCTGAGGGTTAAGGTAATGGACTGGCCAAGCATGTCTCCAGACCTAAACTCTATTGAGCATCGGTGGGGCATCCTCAAATGGAAGGTAGAGGAGCGCAAGGTCTCTAACATCCACCGGCTCTGTGATGTTGTCATGGAGGAGTGGAAGAGAATTCCAGTGGCGACCTGTGAAGCTCTGGTGAACTACATACCCAAGAGGGTTAAGGCAGTGCTGGAAAATAATGGTGGCCACAAAAAATATTGACACTGGGCCCTATTTAGACATTTTCACTTAGGGGTGTACTCACTTTTGTTGCCAGTGGTTTAGACATTAATAGATGTGTGAATTATTGATTTGGAAGGGAAACATTGGACTTTTGAAGTGCCAAAACACGAATTTGTAAAATTACCCAAAATGTATTAGTACAATCATTAAAAAAACTGCAATAAACATTACAGAAAATATTTTTGTGATTGAAAGCGATACAGTTACATCAACTCTTGACATGTTTTGCCATAAAGCAGCTTCCTCAGGACAAAGTTTTGATGATACTGTTTTTAATCACTGAACAATGATCAGCTTAATAAATGGAGAATAGGACATATGTAACATGAGGACATCTTTACTGGGATATTTGGTGACCACAGTGGGGGCAAAGAGACCCCAAATTAAATGAATAGGCGCTCACTTAGGAAAAGACACTCCTCAAGTTTGGCTAATGTATACAACATTGAGGTAGCACGAAACCTTTTCAATCAAAAAATGATGGAAAACGTTGTCCTGAACGGCAGCATAGTCTGAATCATCTTGTGTGGATACAAACAATTTCCTCCTGTTCCTAAGGCCGTGAGAGCCTATTCACAAGCCATTTTCAGTTGGGGTCTCTTTGCCCCCTCTGTGGTCACCACATATCCCAGTAAAAATGTCCTCATGTTACATATGTCTTATCCTCCATTTATTAAGCTGATCATTGTTCAGTGATTAAAAACAGTATCATCAAAACATTCTGTTGAGAAAGCCGCTTTATGGCAAAACATGCAGAGAATAGAAAAAAAATATTTTCTGTAATGTTTATTGCATTTTTTAAATGATTGTACTAATACATTTTTGATAATTTTACAAATTCATGTGTTTTGGCACTTTAAAAGTCTCATGTTTCCCTTCCAAATCAATAATTCTTACAATTAAGGGATGTGGTGCCTGACAGGTCTTTGATATCCACTAGACTCTTAATCAATTAATGGCTGTTTGTTGAGTTATTTTGAGGGGACAGCACATTTACACTGTTATACAAGCTGTACACTCATTACTTTATGTCATAATTTCTTCAGTGTTGTCACATGAAAAGATATAATAAAATATTTACAAAAATGTGAGGGGTGTACTCACTTTTGTGAGATACTGTATATGCCATACCTGTCTGATGCCCCTGGAAGCTGGAAATCACTGAAGTAGATACCGCTACCCCAGTGATCTTCACTTGCTTCTTGGTCTTGCATCCATGGCTGCCCTGCTGCATGCTAAGCAAAGGAAGAGGGCCGCTCGGCATTAGTGCCATTCAGAGTATGATTTCCATTTTCTGAATGAATAGAAATCTTTCTCTGTTAGAACAAGGCAGAGAGCATGAGGTCACTGCCCCATCTGTTTATCTTGTCAAACCAGAGAACATGTTGCATTCATTCAGAAAATACGAACCATTCTTTTAATAGTGTCCATGCTTAAAGGCCAATCTCCTGTGTTAAGAATGCAGCAGGGCAGCTGCAAGTTGCAGGACCCAGAAGCAAGTGCAGACCATTAGAGTATTGTGTCTACTTTACTGATTTACAACTTCCAGGGGCATTGGCCAGGTAGGGTAAATTAATATTTACATTGGTCCAAACAGGACTAATGCAACTAGGTGTAATAAATCCATAGCTGGGATTCTTCTTTAAGACAACAGCTATGGGTTAGGAATATGCTATTTTATTACCTTGTTTTGGCAACACTCTATTTTGGCTTCTTGGTACCACTGGTGTTGGAGAGTACCAAAAACAAAGCTGCATTTAGCTTTTGGACCATAATAAAGTTTACAAACACTCATTTAGAGCAGACAATGAATATATGAATGTTGTTTATTGTTATTGCTTGATCAACCCATGCTGGAAGAAGGCATGTACAATAGTAAAATCCGAAAATAATGACTGTTACAGATATTAAAATAAAGAATAATATGTGCCAATTAGGACTGAGAAGCTCAGATGTATCCACAGATTTATAGAGAAAATTGTTGATGCACTGTTGAAATGTTTTTCATTGAGATATTCAATAATGGATAAAATTGCGGCTGTGGTTTCTTCACAGGTTGGTGTAATCTGATCTTCTGGAAGAACAAAGCCATATGTCCCATTATCTCTTAACTCAAATGTGTATGGAAAAGGAATTCCTAGGTCAGTAGCCCAGTCCCTTGAGGAACCAGAGTTGAAATCTGTTAAATGAATGAACAGAAAAAATATAGCCTGGTTACTGGCAATCAAAATCACTCTTAGCTTGCTGGGTAATATAGTAATTTACTATAATTAAACCCAAATACATAGATGCTATATATTCCAATCCAATTCTTCGATGCGGTGGCTACATTCCTTTGCTTTAAGACTTTTTCCTTTTATTTTCACCTGGTGATCCTGCCATTAAGACTGTTATTTTTCAACTTCCTTTAACAGACCAAGGTGTCTAGAAAAAGTGGCAGTTAGGGGGTTAAGACTAACCATTTAACGCTTACAGGGATGCTTACAATGATCAGCTTTTATTCATTTATGTAAAATCTTTATCCAAAAAGAAAAAAAACTGTTGCTGTAACTGCTTATGAAGTATTAGCTGGAGTTGAGGCCACATTTGTTGCTCAAATCCCTCTAAATCTGCTAGAGCATCTAAGACTCCATTCACTGCTGAGCATTTTGTAGCTCTAAGCTTCAATTGTGTCAGATCACGCTTGAGTGTCATGTCACTTGAAGTTTGATGCTCATAGTCTGAAACTGTACATGAGCTCTTTTGAGCTACATGCTTCAAGAGTTTTTTGGCCCTAATACATTTCAATGGAGGTGCCAGAAATTTGGCAAATACTGATGGAAGAACATGTGGAAATAATATATCATGCATTTTTTCCTAGCAATGAACTACAAGCAATGTAAAAAATGCTGAAGCTCCAGATGCCTGTATGAACATTTGTACATATGCTCAACAGGAAAATCAAAGCCAGCAAACTGATCAAAGCTCAAGTGTCCATGCAGTTTAACATTACCCTCACCCCAGAAAGACAATGTTGCTGTCCAAATGTGTCTCTGTTAAGCTGTCTACACATTATACATTTTTTTGTTCAATTTCCTTTATATCAGGGGTAGGCAACCTGTGGCCCTCCAGCTGTTGCAGAACTACAATTCCTATCATGCCTCTGGGAGTAATTGTAACTGCCAGCCTTGCAATGCCGCATGGGAAATGTAGATTCACAACAGCTGGAGGGCCGCAGGTTGCCTACCCCTGCTTTATATGTATCTTCAACTATGTAGTGCAAGGGCCTGCCTGATTGCATACAAATTGAAATTGTTTAGGTTTGACCTCTTATTATATGGTTTTGGTGAGTCTGAAGTAAAAAATTGCAAGAAAATTGTATAATGTGTAGCCAGCTTTAGATCTCCATTGGAGCGGGGACCCCCTAAGAAAGGAATATTGTTACTGGTTAGATCACTAAGTGAAAATAAAGGCCTCCCTATTAACTGGCAATATTTACAGGTGGTTGTAATTGTGGGCTTAGAACAGGTGACAGAAGAGACGTACAGTATCTCAAAAAAGTGAGTACACCCCTCACATTTTTGCAAATATTTTATTATATATTTTCATGTGACAACACTGAAGAAATTACACTTTGCTACAATGTAAAGTAGTGAGTGTACAGCTTGTATAACAGTGTAAATTTGCTGTCCCCACAAAATAACTCAACACACAACAATTAACGTCTTAACCGCTGGCAAAAAAAGTGAATACACCCCTAACTGAAAATGTCCAAATTGGGCCCAATTAGCCATTTTCCCTCCCCGGCATCATGTGACTTGTTAGTGTTACAAGGTCTCAGGTGTGAATGGGGAGCAGGTGTGTTAAATTTGGTGTTATCACTCTCACACTCTCATACTGGTCACTGGAAGTTCAACATTGCACCTCATGGCAAAGAACTCTCCAAGGATCTGAAAAAAAGAATTATTGCTCTACATAAAGATATAGGCTATAAGAATATTGCCAGGACCCTGAAACTGAGCTGCAGCATGGTGGCCAACACCATACAGCGGTTTAACAGGACAGATTCCACTCAGAACAGGCCTTGCCATGATCGACCAAAGAAGTTGAGTGCACATGCTCAGCGTCATATGCAGAGGTTGTCTTTGAGAAATAGACGTATGAGTGCTACCAGCATTGCTGCAGAGGTTGAAGGGGTGGGGGGGGGGGTCAGCCTGCCAGTGCTCATACCATACGCCGCACACTGCATCATATTGGTCTGAATGGCTGTCATCCCAAAAGGTAGCCTCTTCTAAAGATGATGCACAAGAAAGCAGACTAAGGACATGGATTACTGGAACCATGCCCTGTGGTTTATGAGACCAAGATAAACTTATTTGGTTCAGATGGTGTCAAGCATGTGTGGCGGCAACCAGGTGAGGAGTACAAAGACAAGTGTGTCTTGCCTACAGTCAAGCATGGTAGTGGGAGTGTCATGGTCTTGGGCTGCATGAGTGCTGCTGGCACTAGGGAGCTACAGTTCATTGAGGGAACCATGAATGCCAACATGTACTGTGACATACTGAAGCAGAGCATGATCCCCTCCCTTCGGAGACTGGGCCGCAAGGCAGTATTCCAACATGATAAGGACCCCAAACACACCTCCAAGATGACCACTGCCTTGCTGAGGGTAAAGGTGATGGACTGGTCAGCATGTCTCCAAACCTAAACCCTACTGAGCATCTGTGGGGCATCCTCAAATGGAAGGTGGAGTAGCGCAAGGTCTCTAACATCCACCAGCCCCGTGATGTAGTCATGGAGGAGTGGAAGAAGACTGCAGTGGCAACCTGTGAAGCTCTGGTGAACTCCATGCTCAAGAGGGTTAAGGCAGTGCTGGAAAGTAATGGTGGCCACACAAAATATTGACATTTTGGGCCCAATTTAGACATTTTCACTTAGGGGTGTACTCACTTTTGTTGCCAGCGGTTTAGACATTAATGGCTATGTGTTGAGTTATTTTGAGGGGACAGCACATTTACACTGTTATACAAGCTGTGCACTCACTACTTTATGTTGTAGCAAAGTGTAATTTCTTCAGTGTTGTCACATGAAAAGATATAATAAAATATTTACAAAAATGTGAGGGGTTTACTCACTTTTGTGAGATACTGTATATTGTGAGAGCAGGGAATTTGTGGGTTGAGTAGCTCAGTGTTGTCTGCCATGTCTGTAAAGGATCTCAACTGTCCAGGTCATGGTATAGCTAGTAGAAATAAGGGCTTACTTCTGCTGCCTGTATGTTAAACATTACTTTTTAGTGTGCAGGCAGCTGTCAGCTGTCACCATACTACACATCATACAAATGTTGTGTGGTGAATGGGAAACATAGAAAACAAATGTAAAACTACATAGAATGAGATCTAAGGCACTGGATTTGTTCTGTAATATTCACAAATTTTCCACTCCAACCCTTCAGTTCAAATGAGTGTTAGGAACCTGCCCCAGCATTTATTGTCTACCATAATGAATAACAAAGCCATCTTAAGAGGTGTAATGTTGCATAGTGTTATAATAACTATGCAACATTACACCTCTTAAAATGGCTTTGTAATCATATTCAAATGCTTTATATGCTAGTGTTAGCAAGCACAAGAACATTGTTATGCCAGAATGTATAACATCAGACTTACATAATATGTGAGATGCTGATCCAACTCTATATGTTTTGCCGTGTATTTGTGCCAGTCTGGCAGCTGCCATCTCCCCAACAGACAGCTGCAAAATAAGCATTGAAAAAAAAAAACATTTTGATGTGTACTTTTTTAAAAAAGAGCCAAATATACAAGAATGGGGAATGTGCTGTTTTGAGGCTAACACAATCACTGTTGAGATAAGCATAATAAAGGCTCCAAAAAATAAATTAACATAAAAGATTAGTCTTGATTCTTGACTACTGATCTCCTCATTTGCTTACTGTCACTGTTGAAACCAGATTGGTAATTGAAGCATTAAGCCTCGTACACGCGCTGCAATTGTCGTACGACCGCACATCCAATTTTTCCAAAATTGGCTGTCCGTGATTTTGTCTAACTTACTGATGGTAGTAAAATTATCATTTGACCAAAGCGAATACGAGGGTATAAAGAGGAAGTTCAGTTGAATGTGAATTACAAACGCAGGTTTACACGACCGAACAGTTCCGTGTCATTCCTGGGTTCCGAAAATGCATGTTTGTACTTTCAAGTTTTGTTTGTCCAACTTCTGCACAGACGAGCCGAAAATCGTCGGCAGACAAAAATTTTCTAGTCGGCTCATCCAGCTTTTGTTGGACGATAAATGAAAATCGGCTTTCGAATGGAGCATACTAACAGTCAGATTATCGGATGACAGGCTGTCGTATGAAAATTTTCATCCGATAATTGGACAGTGTGTACGGGCCTTTAGATGGTTAGCAACTTTGAGAGCATGCATCCATGCGAATAAGCCTAGCTATGTAAGAATAGCTAATTATATTAAGGTTTGCAATCAATTGACTGGTTTATATTTTACAGAATACATAATTTTGATGTATTTCACAGAAATAGACACACTGTGTACATACTGTTCACTACAAGATTAATTTACTAAAGGCAAGCATGCTGTTCACTTTGCCAAGGAGTTTCACTTTGCAAGGCTATTTTTAGCTTAGTAAATGTTGTGAAAATTCCCTTTGCCAAAAATAATCATGTGCAAAAAAAAAATTAGTATTTTGCTTGCTTCCGATTGGATGATGGAAGTCAGTAGAGCTTCTTCTAATTCATTAAGCTAAGGAAAAATTATCTTGCAAAGTGAACAGCCCATTTCACTTTAGTAAATAAACCCTTGCATGCAAACAAAGGATACAAGCCCTTTAATTGTATCCACATATTTAAAAGGACTAATTATGAAAAAAAAAAGGAACCAGATTTACTGAGTGTGTCAAAAAAAAAGACATACAGGCGGGAATTCACTAAAATTGGAGTCTGCAACTCTCCAGAGAAACTAATCAGTTTCCAGGTTTTATTGCCAAAGCTTAATTGAACAAGCTGAAGTTAGAAGCTGATTGCCTACCATGCACAGCTGCCCCAGTTCCTGTGTGCACCAGTTTTAGCAAATCTCCCCCACTATGACTGTCTGCAATCTGAGATTGAAAGGGAGGACAAAGGTCATTTAACAAAATGTATGAATTATTTTAATTCATGATGATTGAGGCCTTGTTCCCAGTGAGTTTAACTTGTATGTGCATTTATTTTGGTTACTATTAACCTCCCTGGCGGTATTCCCGATAGGGTTTCCACCTCATCCCTTTAAACCCGAACACATATTAATTACACAGGTTCTGTGGCTGATAAAAGTGGTAATTAAACTCACTTGGTGCTTTATCTGCATTAAATTAGCCTCAGCACCTGTGTAATTCATATGTGTTCGGGTTTAAAGGGATGAAGTGGCAACCCTAATTCCCAAGTGTGGCTCGGGGTGAATTTTCTGTACCAAGAGCAGTAACCCTGAGCCATACTCGGGATTGCATCGCTGGATCCAGGCAGCATTACTTACCTTGTCCCCTGGATCCAGCAATGTCCCCTCGCTGTGTCTGCGGGCTGTATCCTCTGCCCGATGCCTCTGTGTGCCGGGCTCCATTTCCTGTGAGCACCGCACGGGGGCGGAGTCTGACGGCAAATTCAAAAAGTGAAACACACAGAAAACATACAATACACTGTAATCTGTAAGATTACATTACTGTATGAAATCATTTCACATCCCCTTTGTCCCTAGTGGTTTGCCCAGTGCCCTGCATGCACTTTTATATTATACATGTCATTCTTTCTGCCTGGAAACTTGAGAATGTCCATGGCAACCAAAAAGTGTCCCTTTGCGTCAAAAGTGTTTTTTGATCAGCTAGAAAACACCGATAGTAAATAAGAATCATTTGCAGAATTGAGTGATACTGATTTTTGGGGAAATTTATCATCAGACACTGAAAGTGATGACAGCGACAATTCTGCAAATGAGCAAATTACAGTGTTTTTTATTTAATTACATTATTGAATACATTTTATTACTATTATATTATTATTTTTGATAATTATTTATAATTATTTATTATATTATAATTTATGATTTCTTGTTTCAAACTTTATCATACCCGGGATATCTACTAGACTCTTGTTTGGACAGATTTAAGTGAGTTATTCCTAAGAATTACAGGCCTACAATATAAAATGCCAAATTTCCATGCAAAATAATGGTACTGCTTTCAGCACTAAAAATCTGAAATAATCATACCGCCAGGGAGGTTAAGGAGAGCAGGCCTATTGATAACTAAGGATGGGCTCGGGCTTGTTCGGAACCGAACGTGCCCGAGCCTGTCAGCAAGTGAACCCTGCGCTGCGCTAATCACAGGCAATGAGACATTCCCCGATCACTGCAGCCGCGCATCGGGGAAATGTCTCATTGCCTGTGATTAGCACAGCGCAGGGTTCACTTCCTGGTGGGCTCCGGCCCATTTGGTTTCATACAAGCCCAAGCCCATCGTTACTGACAACACAGGTCCAACTAACATATAGCCTCAATGGCCAATGCTCCTATTCAACTGGTAAAACTCATTTGTCAGTCTCTGATTTACTTTTGTACTGCCTTAATAAAAATAACATTCAATAGTCAAGTTTGCTGTAAAATACATTTAACAGCAAAATATTACATCTTTAGAAATGTTTTATTCTGTTCTGTGAGTCACAGGCTATCAAGCTAATCTTTTTCTAGTTATAAAAGTGCACAGATCTTTCACTGTACAATAGAAGGATCCAGGATATTACCTTTTCTTCATGGTTAACAGAGGCATTTCGGGTATAGCCATAAGGTAGAAGCACGAGTTGTCCATAGGAGTGCATTGTCAGGAAGCACAAGATGTCAGATTTTAACCTGTTCACCAGTTGTTGCACAGCATAGACCTCTGGCTCGGAGGCTGGGCCCGTTCCACAGAATGTAATGGCGCTACAGTTAGTGGATGCACCAATAGCTACAAAGCAATCATTTAAAAGATAATGAAATCAGTTAAAGTATCTCAGTAAAGACTTACAGTATGTAGCATATCAAGTAAAAAATGCTTGGTTAAGCGCAGGCATTTTTTCTGAGATAAACTTCTTCTTTAAATGGCCACGAGCAATGCCTGTGAAGTAATAGTTAGTGTCCATGACCCATTGTTTTGTTTTGGTTAAATTTCAGCCCATTTGAAGTGTGCAAAACCAGTATAATTACAGATCTATCATTTAGTCATCATCATATTGCATCCTGACATATAAGTGTAATGATAGTCACTTCTTCATAGATATTTTCCAAATGCAGAATAATATTTGCAAGTGCTATAATCTTAAAAAGACAAATGTGCTGCAATGCAAATTTTCTACTGCTTTCTACTAAAACTTTGATAATGCAAAATTCTTCTTATGTTACAGAGCTGGGGTTTGGCAACTGGTTTCTAAGGCACCAATTTATTGTGTCAGTTGTGGAAAAGGCTGGAAAACTGTTCTTCATACCTTCATGCACCTTTGTAAAGAAGATGAATCTGTTACTTTGTCCAGTATAGGCAAAATACAGGTTCACATACTTTTTTTTATTTATATGAATATTTGCTGTCCTCCAGCTTCCGTTTGAGGATGCCCCACAGATGCTCAATAGGGTTTAGGTCTGGAAACATGTTTGGCCGGTCCATCACCTTTACCCTCAGCTTCTTTAGAAAGGCAGTGGTCGTCTTGGAGGTGTGTTTGGGGTCGTTATCATGTTGGAATACTGCCCTGTGGCCCAGTCTCTGAAGGGAGGGGATCATGCTCTACTTCAGAATGTCACAGTACATGTTGGCATTCATGGTTCCCTCAATGAATTGTAGCTTCCAAGTGCCGGCAGCACTCATGCAGCCCCAGATCATGACACTCCCACCACCATGCTTGACTGTAGGCAAGACACATTTGTCTTTGTACTCCTCACCTGGTTGCCGCCACACACACACATGCTTGACACCATCTGAACCAAATAAGTTTATCTTGGTCTCATCAGACCATAGGACATGGTTCCAGCAATCCATGTCCTTAGTCTGCTTGTCTTCAGCAAACTGCAGGCTTTCTTGTGCATCATCTTTAGAATAGGCTTCCTTGGGACGACAGCTATGCAGACCAGTTTGATGCAGTGTGCAGCGTATGGTCTGAGCACTGACAGGCTGACCTACCACCCCCTCAACATCTGCAGCAATGCTGGCAGCACTCATACGTCTATTTCCCAAAGACAACCTCTGGATATGACGCTAAGCATGTGCACTCAACTTCTTTGGGTGACCATGACAAGGCATGTACTGAGTGGAACCTGTCCTGTTAAACCGCTGTATGGTCTTGGCCACTGTGCTGCTGCTCAGTTTCAGGGTCTTGGCAATCTTCTTATAGCCTAGGCCATCTTTATGTAGAGCAACAATTCTTTTATTCAGATCCTCAGAGAGTTCTTTTTCATGAGATGCCGTGTTGAACTTCCAATGACCAGCATGAGAGAGTGAGAGTGATAACACCAAATTTAACACACCTGCTCCATATTCACACCTGAGACCTTGTAACACTAACGAGTCCCATGACACCAGGGAGGGAAAATGGCTAATTGGGCCCAATTTGGACATTTTCACTTAGGGGTGTACTCACTTTTGCTGCCATCGGTTTAGACATGAATGGCTATGTGTTGAGTTATTTTGAGGGGACAGCAAATTTACACTGTTATACAAGCTCTACACTCACTACTTTACATTGTAGCAAAGTTTCAGTGTTCTCACATGAAAAGATATATTAAATATTTACAAAAATGTGAGGGGTGTACTCACTTTTGTGAGATACTGTATATGAACGCAAAGGGAGTTTATGGCTTATATTACAATGAATCCAGCCATCAGTTCCATATTCTGCCTAACTTTGTCAGACATGCTCAATGATTATATGTGGCCTTGTGGAGCACCAGCAAGAGGTATGCAGAGCCAGGTGAGGTGTGACAGCCTCCCCTCCCTCTGTATTCCTTGTGTTGGTGCTTGCTCAGGCAAGTGCGGGGAGCTGGAGACAGATGCTTGCTAGCAAAGTAGCCGTCTACTTGCTAACTGTGGAGTTGGATGGCTGGGCCCTGCCCAACATCGCAGCTAATGTTAAACAGCACCTAAGAAGATGGCACATAGTACTATAATGTACTTTTTCCTCCCAGGAACTGAATATTTTAAACAAGTAATACTACCTTAAATCTAGTTGCCTGGAATTACAACTTGCAGGAACCAAATTGTGAAAGAATAGTGGAGCTGTTAGTACCTCAATAGGGGACAATTAATAAAAGTTAAATCATTCTTGAGGGCTTCAAAACTCACAAAGAGGATAAGTATGACTGTATATGTTATAATCCGATTTTCTGTTAGATCTACATCTATTAAAACAACAAGGATCTATCAGATTGGTTACAAACTGGGCTGTTTAGGTAGGTCCTTACATTACATAGTTTTAAATAATTTAAAAGAGATTGAAATACACCTGTATGTCAGAACTGGGCCTTCTGGGAATAGTTTCTAGTTTTTTTTAGTTCTGTAGAATAAAGTCACTTCTTGTTCTATTTAGTGGTTTTATTAATTCCTCATTTAAAAATAAAATGCCCTATTTTTTAACTAAATTGGAGTTCTTACTTAAAGCCAATCTCTGGGCAAAACTGTTTCTACCCCTATACCTACCTCCTACCTCCTTCTGATACATTAATTGATCAATCTAACTCCACCATTCATGTTCCTCACTGGTGCTGCTTCAAAGAGTGATGACTGGTGATCCAATGCTTTATTCTGTTCCTGCGATGACCAGTTGCCTCTTCATGACATAATCACAGCTCTGCAATCTCTTGCACCTTAAGAGGACCCCACTGCCAGACAGTCAATAAGAAGTGTCTGCATTATTTAGACAACCATGAGAAAACCTGAAGAAAAACCATCCTTCTCTACAGTGAATAAGACGTGTGATGACCACAGATTTAGGTAAGTAAAAGGGACTTTTGGATTTCTTTTTATTTAAATAATTTAACAATTATTTAGGGGGAGAGCAAAGGGTTGGGGGGTTATGCTCAGAATTCAACTTTAACTCATGTTGGAGAATCATACAAGGTAAAGTGTATGTACAGACCTCTGTTAATGCATTCTTTACATCCCCATATAAATAAATATTGTCCCTTGCAATGAACTTACTGCACCAATTTGAATCAAAGTTTCGATTGAGGTCTACTCCAAAGCACGTTCCATTGTTATGGGGTGAGCGTGATTTTCTCCAGAGACGATCCTATGCATTAAAGCAGAATAAAACAGAGATTGAGACTAAAGAGATTACTTAACTATGAAACTAACATTTTTAGACTGTATGGAAGTAGTTAATATTATTGAAAATCATCTTACTGGGTCATATTTTCTTACCGTAGTCCAGGAGTACACAAACCCATCAATATTGAGCACAGGAACAATATAAAAGTCTATATGTTCTAAGGCTTTATGTATGACTTTATTGCTGTTATGATGTACAAGTAGCTGCAAGAGAAAAACAAATGTAAAAAGTATATTTAATTTGATATTACAGACAGATATTACAGGGTGGGTAAAAACAAATACATGTACAATTAGAACATACTTACATATAATACATACCTAGAATATGCAAACAAAAGAGGTAAAATATCAGATATTCCTCCATTTGTAGGAGTTATGGGAAAATGTTTGAGCATTGAGCACTGCGAAGATGTGGATCACAAGTATGTGGTATACTGGAGAGTGATGTTTCACCAATTGGGTGTTTACATATGGGCACTAACTTTTGAGCACAATTAAGACACTGTAAAGTAGTGGTGGACTATTTCCTGAAATGTTGTGATTCACACTGGACTATAATTGATATACGCTATATTGTCAAAAGTATTGGGACATCTGCCTTTATACGCACATAACCTTTAATGGCATCCCAGTCTTATTCCATAGGGTTCAATATTGAGTTGGTCCATCCTTTGCAGCTATAACAGCTTCAACTCTTCTGGAAACACTATCCACAAGGTTTAGGGGAGTGTCTATGGGAATTTTTGACCACTCTTCCAGAATTGCTTTTGTGAGGTCAGACACTGATGTTTTTCTATCGGGTTGAGGTCAGGACTGTGCAGGCTAGTCAAGTTCCTCCACCCAAAACTTGCTCATCCATGTCTTTATGGACCTTGCTTTGTGCACTGGTGTGCAGTCATGTTGAAACAGGAAGGGTGCATCCCCAAACTGTTCCCACAAAGTTGGGAGCATGAACTTGTCCAAAATGTCTTGGTATGCTGATGCCTTAAGAGTTCTCTTCACAGGAACTAAAGGGCCAAATCCAACCCCTGAAAAACAACCCCACACCATAACCCCCCCTCCACCAAATGATTTGAACCAGTGCACAAAGCAAGGTCAATAAAGACATGGATGAGTGAGTTTGGGGTGGAAGAACTTGACTGGCTTGCACAGAGTCCTGACCTCAACCCAATAGAACACATTTGGGATGAATTAAAATGGAGCTGTGCTTATGAAAGAATGGACAAATGTTCCCATAGACACACTCCTAAACCTTGTGGATAGCCTTCCCAGAAGAGTTGAAGCTGTTATAGCTGCAAAGGGTGGGCCAACTCAATATTGAACCCTACGGACTAAAACTGGGCTGCCATTAAAGTTCACATACGTGTAAAGGAGGTGTCCCAATACTTTTGAAAATACAGTGCATGTGTTTATAGAAATATTTGTGTTAATGGCTGATCGCTTAGGCCACCTTACATCTGTAATTTTATTGCAGATGTAATGGTATACTGCAATTAATTTAAAGGTGGCAGCATGGATCTATTTATGCATATATTATTGAAGTTTTACATTAGATGGTTTATTATTTTTTATATTAGATTTTATTTTTTAATCTACCCAAATGTTTGTTTTTTAATTTTACATGTAAAAATCATAAATTTTTTCTAGAACCCCAAAACATATTTAAGCAGATGCCCTAGAGAGTAAAATGGTGGGTTTTGCAATTTTTTATGTCCCATGGTATTTGCACAGAGTTTCTTTTAAACGCAATTTTTTTCGGAAACAAATGCACTTTAATGAATTATAGTGCACACAAACACAATATAATACCTATTTTTCTGTAAAATATAAAAAATAATGTTACACTGAGTAAATAGATACCGAATAAACATGTCATGCTTTAAAATTGTGCACAGTCGTGGAACTGCACCAAACTACGGTACTTAAAAATCTCCATAGGCAATACTTTATAAGCCTTTACAGGTTACAAGTTTAGAGTTACACAGGAGGTCTAGTGCTAGAATTAATTCTCTTGCTATAACATTCATGGCGATACCTCTCACCGTTTACATATGAGTGAGTGACCTACGTATGTATTTGCCTTTGTGAGCAACAAGGGCACTTTAAATTTTTATTTATCTTATTATTTGTTTCATTTGGTTTAATTGTTTTTATTTTTACACTGTCTCTTAAATTTTTTTTAGCAACTTTATTGCTATCACAAGGGATGAACAACATCTCTTGTGATAGCATGGGCAGTGACAGGTACTCTTAACTTAGACATCTGGGATATATTAGACCCCAGGTCTCTCCACTGCCATTAAAAGCATCTGATCAAACTGAGATCGGTTTGATCAGATGCTTTCACAGACCAGTAATGGCTTGTTTACATTCTAGCACAATCGGAAGTAACAAAATACTCATAGTTTCCAGTTTATTAGACCTCTGAGATGATAGGGGATGTGCCAGTCCTTGGTCATCTCTATAATAAGCCAGTGGACCCATTCTTGAAGCATGAAAAAGCAATCCAGTGGCTATTTAGCCACTAGGATTGCTTTTACATTAAAGAGAAATTCTAACAGAAAAAAAAGCTGCAGTCATCATCCCGGTTTCACCACTCAAAGTCCAGGATGTCATATGACGTCATACGGGCTGGAAGTGGCTAAATAGCAAAGTGAATCTTTGCTTAGCTTAGTAAATAAGGTGACACTATGTTCACTTTGATTTACCCACTCATGTGTAACAATGTTAATTTTTTTTTGCTTGCACTTGATTGTTTTTTTTATGTTAGCACAAGATCACTTTAAAGTGGTTGTCAGCCTGTGACAACCACTTTAACCTACAGGTAAGCCTAGAATAAGGCTTACCTGTAGGTGCCCTGCATATCTCCAAATCCTGCACGGTTCAGGAGCTATGCAGTGTTGTGCATGTGCCGACGTCATGTCGGCACATGCGCAGTGAAGAAACGGCCTCCGCGCCGTTTCTCCACTGACCCTGTGCCGTGACTGGTGGCTCCTGCATGCATGCAACTCCAGCCAGTCACAGAGCCAGAGTCGCGGCCCCGGAAGGAAAAGGGGCGGAAGATGGACGCGGCCTGGAGCCGGGACATTGCTGGACGTCGCAGGCTTCATTTGCAGGTAAGTGGCACATAATGGGCTACTATACGATGCATAGTAGCCCATTATACTTCTACTTTACAGGGTTATATTCAGGAAGTAAACCCAATCTGTGTTTACTTCCTCTTTAATCAGTAAGTTAAGAGGAGTTTTATTTGCATTTAGCACATCAAGACATTATACAAATTGGTTAACAAACTTAACAACACAATATCAATGGTTTTTATCATGATGTGCTTATTCAGCAGAGCAAAGAAGAGAGTACAAAGTGCATCAAGTCAACATAGCTGATCACAAGTCACACTTTGCAGATCTGACTTCAATAAAGAGAATTCTAGCTGCTATGGACTGCTTCACTTCGCACATCAACTTTGTTTTTATACAGCTTTGTTACAGGTTAAAATACGAACACACACATATTAAGTAGTGTTATTGTAAAGGTTTTTTAGTCAGTTATATTTATCTAATATAGTATAGTATAGTTCAGTAAGATACTTACCTCTCTAATAAACCACTGACAAAATGCTACTGAGATCCATTCCCGGGCATGTATTCCACAGTCCATCCAAATAATTTTCTTTTTTTTATCAGATGGAAATCCAATCTGCAAATACATTAAATAAATGCAATCAGAGAATATTCCTACCAGGATGAATAGTAATTTAGATTATGAATAATTGGGTAGTGATATCACCCGGAGAAGGAGTCTATAGAGAATTTATGTTTTCAACTTTACAGTCAGACTTCTAATTTATTTTAGATGCAATCACTATTTTTTTTTAATCCAGTTATATAACTCCTTCATGACTAAGCCTTTTACTGACATTTGTTGCTTGCAAGTTAAAATCCATATTTTTAGCTAGAAAATGACTTAGAACCCCAAAACATTATATATATATAAATATTTTTTTAGCAGAGACCCTAGAGAATAAAATGGCAATCTTTGCAATATTTTATGTCACACTGGATTTGCGCAGCGGTCTTTCAAATGCAATTTTATTTTGGAAGAAATACATTTTCATGAATTAAAAAAAAACAAAGCAGTTAAGTTAGCCCAATTTTTTTTGTAAAATGCGAAAGATGATGTTGCGCCGAGTAAATAGATGCCTAACATGTCATGCTTTAAAATTGTGCACACTTGTGGAATGGCGACAAACTACAGTACTTAAAAATCTCCAAAGGCGACGCTTTAAAAATGTCTGCAGGTTACAACTTTAGAGTTACAGAGGAGGCCTAATGCTAGAATTATTGCTCTCACTCTACTGATTACGGCTATACCTCACATGTGTGGTTTGAACACTGTTTACATTTGCAGGCGCAACTTATGTATGTAATCGCTTCTGGGCGCGAGCACGGGGGGGCATTTTAAATTTTTTTTTTCTTATTTATTTTATTTTTTTACACTGTCCCTTTAAAAAAAATAATTCTGATCACTTTTATTGCTGTCACAAGGAATGTAAACATCCCTGGTGACAGAAATAGGCAGTGACATGTACTCTTTATGGAGGGATCTGGGGTCTATAAGACCCCAAATTCCTCCTTTGCACTTAAAAGCATTCAAAACGTTAAGTTTAACAGTTTTGAATGCTGTAATTTTTTTTTTAATTTGGCACCGTTAAGTCTTCTGTAAACCGCAAGGGATGTCATGACGCTGCTTCCGGGTTACTAGATCCAGCTTTGCTTGGGTCTCCAGCCATCCGCCAAATGTGCTGGCAGGTTGCTTGGGCCTCCGGGTGGGATGGGAGAGCCGCTGAAGGTGGCGGGGGGGTGGGACATCCCCTCCAGCTGCTTGAGATAAGAGACGCTGCTTGAGGTAACAGCTTCTTAGCCACATCAGTTGTTATCACAAGAAAGCCGACCGCTGGCTCGAAAAAATGGTATCGGGGTGATGCATGCAGCTGCATGCATCATCCCGGTACAACCCCTTCAAGCCAGGGCCGCATATTTGCTTACGGTCAGCTTGAAGGAGATAAGCTTGAGGAAAGTCTTGGATCAATCATGTGGCCTCTACAATAAATAAATAAACTTTATGTGCAAGATGCTGTTTGTAAAACAATGTTAATTCATCACAACTTTTTAATGACAGCTTCATAATACTGCATTAAAGCAGAGTTCTACCCAAAAGTGGTGCGATACACTATGTGAGGCCAGCTTAACGGTTACTTTAAACTGAACTGAAATCAAAATATTCTATGTGGCTTTACTATCATTAATTACTGGACAAGTTAAAGTGGAATTCCAGTCAAATTCTTACTAGGGTTAAATCTACCTCCACACCCATTCTAAGACTATTCTATCCAACCTGTAAAATAAAATATACCTATACTTCTATACTATCTATTCTGAAGCTGAACCAGTTCAGTCACATGATCAGGTCCCCGTACCAGCTTCAGTGTAAGGGAGAGGCAGAGACAATGGCTGCAGAGCCTGGGCGATGATGTCACTCATAGGCTTACTATGGGGCAGCCATTGTCAACTGTCCCTCCTCTACACAAAGAAGCTAGTGCTGGAAGCTCCAGCTTCAGTGAGGTATCGGGTAAATATAATAATCTTAGAATGGGGTGGGAGTAAATTTAGCCTTAGTTAGAATTTGACAGAAATGACACTTTAACTACTTCAGCCATGGAAGGTTTTCCCACATTAGAACCAGAGCACGTTTTGCGATTTGGCACTGCATCGCTTTAACTGACAATTGCGCGGTCATGCGGCGTTGTACCCAAACAAAATTTGCGTCCTTTTTTTATCACAAATACAGCTTTCTTTTGGTGGTATGTGATCACCTCTGCATCACTTCTGATCAACGCTATAAACAAAAAACAAGCAACAATTTTGAAAAAAAAAACCAATATTTGTTACTTTTTGCTATAATAAATGTCCAAAACAAATATATAAAAATAAAATGTATTCATTAGTTTTGGCTGATAAATATACTTCTACATATTTGTGGTAAAAAATAGCAATTGGCGTCTATTGATTGGTTTGCGCAAAAATTTGCTGCGTTTACAAACCATGAGAATTAATTTATGGCGTTTTTTTTACTAGTAATGGCTGCGATCTGCGATTTTTATTGGGACTGCGATATTGCGGTGGACCTGTCGGACATTTTTGACAATTTTTGGGACCATTGACATTTATACAGCGATCAGAAACTTAAATAGCCTCTGATTACTGTATAAATGTCACTGGCAGGGAAGGGGTTAACCTGCGGGGGGCAATCTAAGGGGTTAACTGTGTTCCCTAGGTGTGTTCTAACTGTGAGGGGGCTGGGCTGGCAGGGGCATGAGAGATCTAACTGATCCCGAATACAGGGATCAGTAGATCTCTGTCATGCCGCCTGACACGGCTGGGAGCCGCCGTGTTTACATTGGCGGTTCCCCGCTTTCCTTCTCTAACAGACGATCACGGGTCACCGGCGGACATCGAGTCCGCCCGACCCGCGGGCCCGCTCAGGGAGTGTGCGGTGGGCATGAGAGCGTGCTCACCCCCTAGCTGCGCGTGCACGGATCGCCGTTTATAGACGGTGATTGGTGCTACACTGCCACTCTACAGCAGTAAATGTATGCGATCTGGTCCGGAACCGCTTAAGCCAATATGTGATAAGACAGTTAGATTGTAAGCTCGAGCAAGGCCCTCTGATTCCTCCTGTATTGAATTGTATTGTAACTATACTGTTTGCCCTAACATTGTAAAATGCTGTGCAAACGGTTGGAGTTATATAAATCCTGTATAATAATAGCAATAATAATAAAATGAAATCCACAATCACATTGCTAGACAGAACCAAACTATAGTTTACTAATAATCATGAAGCAGCAACAATAAGGTAGCTGCATTAAAGTAATCATGTTGGGACCATTAAAACTGAAGCTTCCAATCAGTGCTGAAGGGAATCACTGGAGCTAGGACCAGCTCCAGGGCAAGCACGTTACTATAAAAAACTTAGATATAGGCTGTGCCCTGGAGCTTGGACTGTATTAGGGTGTCAGGCTATTGCAACTCCAAAAGCTTAATAGAAGCTTTGGTTGCAACACATTCCTGCTGTCCTCAACAAAATGCATGTATAAAACTTACTTTAAAGTAGTAAATAGGCCTCATTTCATAGGTTGATCCCAAATAATTTAATGTAACTAGATGTGAATATTCTTGCTTGATTTGGTCAATCCACTTGTAAATCTGTAAAAGACAAATAAAACTGTATAATTACCTATGTGTGTTTGGAGCTTCTAATTTATCCAGGTCATGATAGGTCTAGTGGTAGTTGGTCACATGCAACTAGACTTGTTCTGTAAAGTTGAAGTTATGTAGCTTATCCAAACATTTTTTCAGTTCTTATGTAGACGTGGACTGGACAAGCTATGAAATATCTTTTAACATTACAAAACAATTCCAGTTGAATGTGTCTAACTACTGCTAGATATACTTACTTATGTATTAATTATGGGTACCACATTTGTAGAACAAAATTCTATTAGCTCAACTGGGTGTTTTTACAATGTACAGGACTACATACTTTAAAGTAGAACTATAGGCAAAACTTTTTTTTTTTTCATTTTAGATAGAGTAAGGGAAGGTCATAACCCCTGTCAGATTTTTTTTTCGCCATCTATGTCCATTTTTATTGTGGAGATTTACCTTCACTTTCTGTCCTATAGCTAAACAGGAAGTGAGAGGAAATACTTGCAAGTTAAGGGAATTCCTTGGGGACCCCCAGGTCACCGGAACTAGTATCCTTATTGGAAGAGTTCCCCTCTATTACTTTTCTGGGGACAACCCAAAATTTGGGGTTTTCTTTTACTTTCACTTTCAATGGTAACGATAATGGTAAACAGGACAAATAGAGAGTAGGGATGGGCCAAACAGACCCCTGTTCAGTTTGCACCAGAACTTTCGAACATGCCGAAAGTTCGGACCCGAACAACGAACCCCATTGAAGTCAATGGGACCCGAATGTCAAAAATCAGGAGTGCCCATTTTGAAGGCTTATATGCAAGTAATTGGGCATTCAATGGTTATAGGGGTCCAGGTCCTGCCCTAGGGAACATGTATCAATAAAAAAAAAGTTTGTAAAAAACGTAATTTTTAAATGAGCAGTGATTTTAATAATGCTTAAAGTGAAAAAAAAAAGAAAAAATCCTTTAAATAATGTGCCTGGGGGGGGGGGTCTCCTTAGTCTACCTGTAAAAGGGCACATCTCTGCGATGTGTAGAACATAGCCAGAGCAAAATGACATTTTGAAAGGTACATTTTTCGTTTATTATTGCAGCTGTAATGTATATTGCCAGCTCCCGGCAATATATAAAAAAAAATCACTGAAAAAAATTTGGGTAGGGTCCCCCCCCCCCAGTCCATACCAGGCCCTTCGGGTCTGGTTTGGATTTTAAGGGGAACACCGTGCCAATATTTAAAAAAAAATGATGTGGGGCCCCCCCTGGAATCCAAACCAGACCCTTATCTGAGCATGCAACCTGGCCGGTCAGGATGGGGGGAACAGATGAGTGCCCCCTCCTGAACCGTACCAGGCTACATGTCCTTGACACGGAGAGTATGGGTGCTTTGGGGCAGGGGGGCTCTGCACCCCCACCTCAAAGCATCTTGTTCCCATGTTGATGGGGACAAGAGCCTCTTCCCCATAACCCTGGTCTGTGGTTGGGGGAGTCTCCTTCACCAAAAAGTGTCAAAAAAGAAAAAAACATAGGAGACAATTAGGGACAAGCCCTTTGTTAAAAAAAAAAGTGTCCCCCATTGTAATCCACTTCAATCACGGTGAGCGACGGACCCGAAAAAAAAAAACACAAGAGCTCCTCCTCCATGGGAGGGCTTCTGCCAACTGAGCTCTGTTTGTTATGACAGTTTATTTATAGTGAAGGGCGGGGCCACCTGGTGACATAAGCACATGACCCGTCCCCTCTGATGTCACAAGATGTCAGAAGGGACGGGGTCATCCGCTTACATCGCCGGGTGGCCCCGCCCTACTATATAAATTAACTGTCATAGCAAACAGCGGGCAGACAGCGGGAGCCCTCCCAACGGGGAGGAGCTGTGTGCGCTGTCTGCGCCATGGATTATGGGGCGCACCACGGCGGCGAAGTCGCCCCATAATGTCGTAGGTCGTTCGGGGGGGAAGAATAAACAGCCGAACTTATGCTCGGGCCGAACCGTTCGCCCATCCTTAATAGAGAGGATCAATCTCTTTAACAGGGGCACACACAGCAATAAAAACCGACAAGTGTTCTAATCCCTCTCGACTATATCCAAAATTGAAAAAAAAATGTTTTGCCTTTAGTTATACTTTAGGAAGTAAAAACGTAAACTGTGTTATTGTGCTGCATATACATTTCATATTGAAAACAATGAATTGGGTTACCTGTCATCAGGTCATTTTATATTTTACCAATTAAAATAAATGTATTGTATTTTTTTATGAAGTGTCCTCCCATATTATATTAAGAATTAAAAAAATAAACAGTTCTTCAAATAAACTAACAAACATGTTTTTATTTTTTCAGATACATATGAAATATTGCATATTTATATTTGATATGTATCCCTGTAGCCATTAGGAATAGTTCCAGGTGCTATTACCTGTCAGACACCTGCTTTTTCTCATATGTCTGCTGTTTATTGGTGTCTATGTCCCTGTTGCAGAATTTACCCCCCTTCCTGCCTGGTGAAACAGTTACCAGTAGAATGTGAGGGGAAATTCCTCCAGAAATGTAGACAATAAAAACAATTCCGAATAGCAGTAAAACAAAGAGGGATTTTAATCTTTCTGTACACCTTTCAAAACAAAAATTATATGAGTAGATAATTTGTATTTTTTTAAAAATTCACTTATGAAATGACAAACACTTGACTGGTGAGAAGGACTTGCTATTATTGTCTACAGAGGTCTTTCAGCTTACTGTTGCACTAAAGTATAACTAAAGGCCGAATTTTTTTTAAGTTTTGAACAGAGGGGAGAAGGATTAGAACACCTGTTTTTATAGCCGTCTGTTCCCCCATTAGGGAGATTCCCCCTCTCTATTTGTCCTGTTTACCATTATCACTAAAGGTGAAAGTATAGGAAAATCTCAAATTTTGGGTTATCACCAGAACAAGTATAGAAGGAAAATCTTCCAATGGGAACATTAGTTCTGATGACCCCAGTGACAACCAGGGATTCACTCCTTTTGGAGAGATTTTCTCTCACTTCCTGTTTTGTCCGTGGAAGTGAAGAGAAATCTGCTCAATGGGACACAGATGGCACAAAAAATTACAGAGGTTATAACCCTCCCTTTCCCTGCCCAAAATAAAATGTTTTGCCTTTAGGTTTACCTTAAAGTGTTACTAAACCCACAAGAGAAAAATCAGTCTGTATATGCAGTAAAGCATGCTCATTATACTCACTGCGAAACCTAAGAGGTTAATCCTCTGCATTGTGTAAAAAAGGTTGTTTGATCCCATATGCTCATATTATCCCCTTCTTGCATTGCCTCCAAAACATGTCAGGATAAGACAGAGTTACCGGAGTGAGGCTGCACATGCTCAGTTTAGTGTGTATTGCTAGATTGTTTTTTTTTTTTTTTTGGGAGAGTGCATGTGATCAGCACAGGGCCAATCAGCACTGTCCAGACAGAGGGTTAGGGGTCCTGTATTCTGATAGGACAGCTCAGCGCAGTATAAAAACTCCTCCTACAAGCTTTAAACAGGCACTGATAGAAATCACAAGACTGATGTATACCGCTGATGAGAAAAGGTATATAGCAGTTTATCTTTACTAAAATAATTGCATTTCCATGTTCTGTGTACAGTGGGAGACCAGATATAGTGAATGCAGAGTGCTGGGTTTAGTATCACTTTAAGTTCTCAAAGTGGCCATTTTTGTTCCAAAGTGGTGGCATAACATATGGCTTGATATACTGTATAGCATTTTCTATAAAAATCGGTAACTCATCGGGTTAAACTCGTGCTATAAAATTGACTTGATGATGATTACCTTTCAGGACAAATAAAAAATACAGTATAATATTAATGTGCACTGTAGTATTTGTATCTTAGTTTGCTTCTTCTCCTTTTGCTATTTGTCCCTCCATGTCTGCCAGTCTCTGTTTCACTGTCTGCCTATCCCCGTTGCAGTGTCCTGACCAGTCTATGCTCCCTATTTGCACTATTAATCCTGAAAGTCTTGGGTTTGAGTATGCACAACTGCCATGAGTACAGGAAGGGGTTACTTAAAAGGGGAACTCTATATCTCACAGCACAGCAAATGTTAACTGTATTTACAAATATGCATATTCTTACCTCATGCATTGGATGGTACTTAGAGTAATCAAAGGAGGACAGCAATGTCTGCACTCTGTGCTCATTTGTATTGCTTTTAGCTATGAGTGCTTGTACATCACTGATCATAACGCTATAAAAAAATGAGAGAAAAAAAATGAGAGAAGAGATAAAAACATGTGAGAAATAGTTTATTGAAAATAAAATTCTTCAATTAATTTAGTTTTTTTCTCATTTTGGGAAAATACTAGATTAGAATCCTGTGTGGGATATAAATCAATCACTATTTTATTTGACCAGAGTCAATGTCTCTATAATTTGAATGACTTTTATTTAGAAATGTGTATGTTGTCAATCTAGGAATTGTCCATAAGTAGAATTTTTAAGAGGAATCTTTTTCACTGTGTGAGCTATACACAGGGGTCACAAGAGAGATAAAGAAGGAAGCAAATGGGAATGTATTACTCTGATTGACAAGGTCTGCACTGTAAGCTTTGAGAGAAGAGGGAGGTGATAGTGAAAGACTGTATACATTTCTCTTATTTTCCATGATATTAACCTATAATTTCCATAATTAGGATCTATTAAAGAAGCAGAATAATAAATGGCAAGCAGTATTGGGCCTCATGCACACAGGGTGTTTTAAAACGCAGCTTTTAGAGGCCTTTTACATTTTTTCTGCCTCTAAATGCCCCACAATGTTGCCCTATGTGTCCATAGGTGCAACCAGAAACCAAATATTATCCCTGGGATTTAGGGCAAGTTGTCCCCAAGTAATATGAAGCAGGTGATATATAAAATGTATACTTTTTATTTTATATCAAAGTCAAAAAATAAGAGTACAAAAATTACACAATACATCATAAAATATAACTGTACATTACAAGCTGTGCAAAAGCATATGATGCAAAATTCACATCTGCACACAAGGTGCTGAAGATCCTGACATGTTTCGGAAATTTATATTCCTTCCTCAGGGGATAACATGGCGAATGAATTGCACAATCTATGTAAATATACGAGTATTAATTAATTGGCACATATACATATATATCAAGAGAGTTACAGAATACAATTTACAATATAGATACACATCCTCTAGTGACATTAACTTCTAAAATTGAAGTTGAAAATAAGAATAAGACTATCTATTGGACATATGTAAATGACAATCTATTCTACATCAAACACCAGAATATTCACGTAGATTATCTAAAAGATAATAGTCATCTTGTAAAAGAAAAAAACTAAGAAAAACCTAAGAAAAATGCACTTACGTGACAGCTAAAGTAGCAGCAATTGGACGCCCACAGCCAGAAAATCCCAATACACCAGAAAACACACTAGAGATGGATGAAGAGTGGTGCAGCAGTGGAGGACTGATGGTAAAGTCCACGAGGGTCAGATCAAGGTGGAAATGTGGAGGGGAGGGAAAACGGAATCCTCCTGGAAGGAGTATGCCAAAACTGGCTGAGTCCTCACAAGGAGCACA
The DNA here is from genome assembly GCA_018402905.1 of Glandirana rugosa. Lineage (NCBI taxonomy): Eukaryota > Metazoa > Chordata > Amphibia > Anura > Ranidae > Glandirana > Glandirana rugosa. The sequence continues at coordinate 1,219,171 of BLSH010481413.1, forward strand.
AAAATGGGAGAGGGAAGCCGTCAGGATGCACAACAAAGGAGGATACGTAAAGTCGAATAATGATATATGAATCAGTATAAGGTGGAGGGAGGGGAAAGAGAGGTTTAAATACATGTTTCCCAGCAAGATATATGCAAAAAGGGACAAATAGAGTACTTACTTAATAATGAAGAGCACGTCCAGTATGGGCAAAGTATGGGGTACTGATTGAATCCCTGTATCTTTCCTCCTCCATCATCCCACAGCAATGGATGTCCAGCCATCTCTGGGGCTGGAGGGTGGATGGGTGGTCAGAAAAAGCCCATTGGGCCACGCCCAGGATGGGGAGTGAGCCAATGAGAATAGGCCATACTAGGGCCCACAGGTGCGTCTGGTTGCTAGACCGGCAACCGTGTCATGCATGTCCAGCATGAGGTATATCTCCTGGCCCGCTCCCCTGGCTTGATGGCGTCCGAGGTCGCCGCGCATGCGCTGCGTGATGACGACAGATGCCAGGGGGTCGCCAACACATGATGGGGAGGCTGCCATGTTGGAAGCTGTAATGCCACAGGCAGGAGGGGGCAGGCATGAAGATTGCACCAGCACCTCCCACACACACGCTCCGCGAACACACTGGGGCAACCCCCGGAATGATTGCCCAGAGGTGGAGAATTCACCAAAGGGCCGGCACCTGCCAGGGAGGAAATCAGTCTAGCAACCCCCCAAAAAAGGAAATGACACTGAAGCACAGAATGAAATGCAAAATTGGGGACATACATTATATGGCATAAGCATGACAATCATGTCTGAAAGCAATAGGCACTAGAATAACAAGCATGGTTCAATAATGAGGGTGATACATGAGAATAATCTGAATACAATGTACATATGCTGCATATAGATAAGTCCATAGACAAAAAGCTGAAGTTTTTGACACTATAGATAAGAACAGTCTGTCGATGGGGGAGGAAGGGAAAAAGGGCAATGGGGTACATATCTTTTTCAAACCCTCCAGAGGAATATCCTTGGAGAAAGGGCTTGAAATTTAAAGCTTGGTTTAAACCTGGTGGTGAGGTGGCATTTAATCTAGATATCCACGCGCTGGCATGTATACGATCCAATACCAATACTGATACTTTAGAAAATTTGCCTGCATGTACCTGAGTGACATGTCTCCCCCAAGGGAGGTCAGGGTTCCTTTTCTTCATGGCCAAAATATGTATATACAAGCGTTGCAACAATCTTTGAATCGTTTTTCCTATGTAAAAACAGCAGCAACTGATATAGACAATTGCGGTTTGGCAATTTGCATAATGTCTAGAGATAAATCTATGGCTATTTGGAAGGCAGGGTTTTTTTTCGAGTGTACATGTATTGGCAATAAGAACATGTGCCACAATGGAAGGTGCCCACAGTGTGACAAGGGTCATCTCGTAGCGAGCCTCGAAATTCAGTCTGCACCAGATGGTCACTAGGGATGGGCTGAATACCCCCCGGTTTGGTTCGCACCAGAACATGCAAACAGGCAAAAAATTTTTGCGAACATTTGAACACTGTTAAAGTCTATGGGAAGTGCTCATTTTAAAGGTTTATATGCAAGTTATTGCCCTAAACAGTGTATGGGGACCCAGGTCCTGCCCTAGGGGACATGTATCGATGCAAAATTTTTTTTTAAACTAATCATTTTTTCAGGAGCAGTGATTTTAAAAATGCTTAACCACTTCCATACAGGACACTTACACCCCCTTCCTTACCAGACCAATTTTCAGCTTTCAGCACTCTCACACTTTAAATGACAATTACTCAGTCATGGTACACTGTACCCAAACAAAATTTTTATCATTTTTTTTCTCACAAATAGAGCTTTCTTTTGGTGGTATATAATCACTGCTGGGTTTTTTATTTTTTTCAATATAAGCGAAAAAGTAGCGAAAATTTTGCAAAAAAGTAATTTTTCTTCATAAATTTGGGCGATAATTTATACTGCTACATATCTTTGGTAAAAATAACCCAAATTAGTGGATATTATTTGGTCTCTGTGAAAGTTATAGAGTCTACAAGCTCTGGTGCCAATCATTGAAAATTGATCACACCTGATGTACTGACCACCTATCTCATTTCTTGAGACCCTAACAAGCCAGGAGAGTACAAATACCCCCCAAATGAGCCCTTTTTGGAAAGTAGACATTCCAAGGTTTTTAGTAAGGGGCATGGTGAGTTTTTTGAAGTTGTAATTTTTTCCCACAATTCTTTGCAAAATGAAGAATTTTTTTTTTTGTTTTTTTTTTTTACACAAAATTGTTAAACAACAAGTTATTTCTCACACACAGCATATGCATACTTGTAATGACACCCCAAAATACATTCTGCAACTCCTCCTGAGTATGGCGATACCCCATGTGTAAGACTTTTACACAGCCTGGCCACATACAAAGGCCTAACATTGAAGTAGCACCTTCAGGCGTTTTATGAGCATAAATTACACATCTCATTTCTCAGCCACCTATTACACTTTTGAAGGCCCTGGAACACCAGGACAATGGAATTGCCCTCAAAATGACCCCATTTTGGAAAGCAAACACCCTAACGTATAATTTATGAGGCATAATGAGTCTTTTGAACGGTTCATTTTTTTCCAGAAGTTGTTGGAAAATGTGGGAAAAAAATGAAAATGCATTTTTTTAACACAAAGTTGACCATTTATATGATATTTCCAACACATAGCATGTACATAGCAAAAATGACACCCCAAAATACATTCTGCTAGTCCTCC
>BLSH010481413.1:1281681-1293067 GCA_018402905.1 Glandirana rugosa
AGCCCAGGCCTGTCTTGGGCTTGAAACAGGGCCTGGGGCTTTGGGTAACTTTAGTTACCCCTGGGCTTGAAAATCCGTGTTTTTACCGACATTTTATCAGGACCTTTCAGGATCTCCAGACGTTTTCCTTCCTTTACCCCCATTCCCACCCTGTTCACTGGATGTTTCTTTACCCCTGTCCCTTTATTGAAATTTATAATTTTTTTTTTATTTTTGTATTTTTTTCGTTTTTACCTCCACTTACACCTAGTAGAAGTTTGACCCAGACTTTTCATAATTAATTGCCATCTCCGGTATATTGACAAGATTTTAGTAGAAGTTTGACACAGTTTTTTCATATTTACCATTTTTGTGCCTAAAAGTTCGGGTCCCCATTGATTTCAATGGGTTTCGGGGTCCGGGACAAAGTTCGGGTTCTGTCCGGACCCGAACCCGGACTTTGTCCCGAAGTTCGCTCAACTCTAATAATGATACAAAATTTCAGCAAAATACAGTACTGTAAAACAACAACATTGAAATGTATATTGTTTCTGGACAGCAAATGTTACTAGAAATGGACAGCTAATGCTGCACAGTACCGGCAATATCTGGGCAATGCAGAGGCAGGAGAGGGCTCCACCTCAGCTGTGCCCCTGCAGGACAGTGTCCAGTGCCTCTTCTGCATCTGTCTCTGCCCAGCCCTGAGTATGACCGTCTTCTAACTGTGAGGTAAATGCCTACACTTCATTTATCCCCAAGTCCAATTTCATCCTTGAACCATGTAGTTTATTCATGAAAGTTTTCTATCTTTGAGTCTCACTTTGAAATAGAAAATGTAACAGACAAAACAATAAAGCCATGTTTTAATACAATGTTGACTGCCATGGACTTTAGATATCATAGCCTGATTCTGCTGCATCAGCTCAACTTTATTTATTTTTCTTGTCACCAAAATAGAAAAGTCAATATAACATAATTAACTTTCTGCTGATAGCACTAAGATAGAACATAAAGGCAACATAGTATAAATGGGATGTGTTTTAAAACATTTATGTGCAATGTGGATGAGGGCAAGATGCAGTTGAGGGTAATTTTGCCTCAAAATTAGTCCTCTACTTACCTTGTAGCTCTTTCAGGCATGTGCACTGGACTTCTCATTTATAGAAGTTGAGGCCCTCCCTATGACCTAAGATAATGAAAATATTATATGAATGTGTAAACACCGCGCTAATAAATCATATATCAATAAACCTTGTATGTTAAATTAATACACACAAAGAAATATAATACTGTGAATATGTATATAAACATAAATAATGTGCAAATCAGCTGCTGCCGTAAATAAATCAATAAATCATAAAAAAAAGTCACTTAAAAGTCCAACAAAGTGATAGCAGCGCTCAATAAAGTTCAGTGCAATTATAATAAAAAGTGCTCTGTGCAAATTGCCAAACTAATCAATGAAAATGGATGAAGTGCTTGGTGTTAAAAAAGAGAGTCCGCTTGGGTTGAAATACAGCTTCTTAACTTCCAATGTGACCTCCACCTCAAACACCACGTGTATATGCACACTCTGGGGGCTCACCAGAACTCTGGAACATAACAGTCTTTTGTACCAAAGCGTCAGCGCAAGAGCACCACTCCCTGCTTGTGTCCCGAATGCCTCAAGGGTTAAACGTCTCCAGCTCACATTATCATAAGGGACAAACATAGAAAGCCCTCATAGCGTATCATTGGTAAAAACTTGTTTTATTCAGAGTAAAAAATCATATGCGCTTACATTTAAAAAGAATCAATCAGACATGTGTACCAGTGCGGTTTTTGCAGACAGTCATCCCATGCCTTCCTAGACCGTTCGTAGGTGTCCCGGTACAGTGTGAATTCGCATTGCACGGACATCGCATGTGATCTGAACAGCAATGCGGTGCAAATCACATGCGATGCCTGGCATCGGACCAATGTGAACCGCCCCAAAAGTCTACTAAAGAAATTTTGGAAATAAACTATAAAAGAGGAAAATAAGTCTAATCAGAGACTGTTGGAAAACAAGTACACTGTTGCTCTGTCTGTCATCATCAGCAAGTGATTAGTTAATTTTTTTACCTCAACATCAACTCTTAGCTCACCCTGATGTAAATACCAGACTGGGGGATATGAAGTCAATTGCAATTAGCAGACATTTTACTAACTTTAAATAATTATACAAAATTTCAGCAAAATACAGTACTGTAAAACAACAACATTGAAATGTATATTGTTTCTGGACAGCAAATGTTACTAGAAATGGACAGCTAATGCTGCACAGTACAGGCAATATCTGGGCAATGCAGAGGCGGGAAAGGGCTCCACCTCAGCTGTGCCCCTGCAGGACAGTGTCCAGTGCCTCTTCTGCATCTGTCTCTGCCCAGCCCTGAGTATGACCGTCTTCTAACTGTGAGGTAAATGCCTACACCTCATTTATCCCCAAGTCCAATTTCATCCTTGAACCATGTAGCTTATTCATGAAAATTTTCTATCTCTGAGTCTCACTTTGAAATAGAAAATGTAACAGACAAAACAATAAAGCCATGTTTCAATACAATGTTGACTGCCATGGACTTTAGATATCATAGCCTGATTCTGCTGCATCAGCTCAACTTTATTTATTTTTCTTGTCACCAAAATAGAAAAGTCAATATAACATAATTAACTTTCTGCTGATAGCACTAAGATAGAACATAAAGGGAACATAGTATAAATGGGATGTGTTTTAAAACATTTATGTGCAATGTGGATGAGGGCAAGATGCAGTTGAGGGTAATTTTGCCTCAAAATTAGTCCTCTACTTACCATGTAGCTCTTTCAGGCATGTGCACTGGACTTCTCATTTATAGAAGTTGAGGCCCTCCCTAGAGTAAAAAATCATATGCGCTTACATTTAAAAAGAATCAATCAGACATGTGTACCAGTGCGGTTTTTGCAGACAGTCATCCCACGCCTTCCTAGACCGTTCGTAGGTGTCCCGGCTGTCAAATCCTTACACTGTGTCGGGTTGCCGTGTGGCCACGCCTCTGATGCGTTTTGTCATATCCAACTTGATCACAAGGGCCCTTATTGAGGTTTACAAGAAGGGGTACAGAAAAGGTGATGTCGAACAGACATGATATGATCAGAGCTGTATATAACACAATCCGTGTACATCAAATTGTATACTGACCAGGGCAGGCCTGGTAGGAACGGCCTAAAGGTTACAACTTAGATTAACTGTACATATACAACATACCTGTCTAGTTAAAACTGGCTATGTCAGGAGATAGGGCTAGCCTTCCCAGGCATCCCTACTGGGAGCAAACTGTGCCTGGGAAGGGAGCCCAGATTTCAGTGCAGGTCGTAACCAGGATGTCTACACACATCTATTTTCCAACATGTTCTGAAAGCCAACGAGCCCTGGATGTTGAGTAAAACAAATCGTATTAGATTAGTCTAAAGTAATAAATACCCCACGGAGGGAAAGAGAAAAAGTAAAGAAAAAGATAAGAGGAAGAGGTGGTGAGGGAGAGATAAGAGGAGAAGAAAGGAAGAGTAGAAATAGGAGTCCGATTGGTGGTCCAAGCGCCCCGCTCCACAACCCTGCATTCAAAACAAGGAGGTTAGATGTCACCACGGGCGGAGGCTCTCAAGATCAAAGGAGGGCGGGAGGTAGTGATCAATCCAGGGTGCCCATACTCGTTCAAATTTAGGAGACTGCTCTTTATCTATAGCCTCCATTTTGGCCTGGATAAGGAATCTGGTCATTCTGGACTTGGTCTCAGCAGTGGACAGGTTTGGTGTTTTCCAGGATTTAGCTATTGTTTGCCTGGCCGCTGTAAGGAGGGAAAGAATGAGTTTGAATTGAGTGCGGGACAGCATATTTAGCTTCAAACTTAGAAGGGCTAAAGATGGGTCTGGTGTCAGGGGCACATCGAAAAGCCATGTTAAATATTTCCTTCCAGAATGCTTGTACCATTGGGCACTGCCACCATATATGTTAATGGATACCCGGCTTGGAACAGCCCCTGAAGCACTGAGGTGGGTAGGACGGAACATATTTAGCTACCCTCGAAGGTGCCAAGTACCAACGAGAGAGTTCCTTATAGTTTGTTTCTATAGCTTGCACGCTAGGTGAGGAGCTTTTTGTGGCAGCCCAGATTGCTGACCAATCTTTGGTATTAAAGTGGCGTCCGATGTCTTGTTCCCACTTAAGCGCGTATGAGGGACTGTCCAAGTCGGGGGTGCAGGACAATTGGGTATAGAGCTTCGATATTAGACTCCTCATGTGGGGATCCCTTCTACAGATAGATTCAAATTCAGAGGTCTGATCAAGGCGGGAGTTATTGACTACCTGGTGCGAGCAGATATTTTTGATCTGGAGGTATCTGAATATTTCAGAAGAGGGTAAATGGTGCGACTCTTGGAGGGAAGCAAAGGGGAGGAATGAGGTAGAGCTGGCTAGATTATGTACCCGAGGAAGCCCATCTCTGGAAGTCCCAGGCTAGATAGAAGGCTGGGTTTTTAAGAAAAGAAAGGAGGGGATTGTGAGAGGATTGCAGCTTGTGTCTACCCTTCAAGGTATCCCAAAGAGTTATGTAGTGGTTGGTTATTGGGTTGCTAAGGGTTACACGATCCTTCCTATTTAATCAAAGTAAATTGGCTGCAGAAAGGGGGTCCAGATCCACCGCCTCTACCGCCACCCAGAGTGGGGTTTTTCGGGTTGAGTGGTACTTAGGTAGGCTGGCCAGTTGTGCAGCCCTATAGTAATTAGTAAAGTTAGGCATGCCTAGGCCGCCTAGAAGTTTAGGGAGGAAGAGCGTTCGCTTGGGCACTCTGGGCCTGGTTGACCCCCACACAAATTGGAATGTTCGCTGTTGGAGCCGACGCAGAAAATACGTAGGGACTGAAATAAGGAGTACCCTAAAAAGATAAAGCGGAAGGAAAAGGAGGTTGGGACTTTAAATGAGGATATAGAAGGACACTAACCAATGTGCGTTGTACAAAAATAATTGTTTATTAGCCCTCCAAGATCCTGGAAAGCAAGGCAAGTGCCATGCATCATAAACAGATACATTACATCACAACATGTATTGAATGCCAAACATATATGCGTTTATGGTAATTGGAGTAAAGCAATTGTAGGTTGTACAGAAATAATGATTTACTGACCCTCCAAGGTCGTGGAAGGCAAGGTAAGTACCATACAAGATAAACAATAATTATTCCATCACAACATAAATTAGTAAAAAATGTATAGCAAGCGTATATGCGTTTATGCATTTAAAACCTGAAGAACACTCTGCCTGGTAATTGGAGTGGAGCATCTGCCACGGCATGAAGTAAAACACTTAGGAATGAATAAAAGACCATATGGTAATACAAAAATTGACTTCAGTAGAGAGATGGCATCATTGTAAACCCAACGCGTTTCGTGGGATAGTACCCACTCATCAGGGGTAGATGCACATATATCTGTATAAAAATAAAAAGTAACAAAGTAAAAATATCCAAAGGTCTAATGGTATATCTGTGTAATGGAGTACATGATATAGGTACAAAGGGGGGCGAGATAATCAACCTACCCTTGAAGAACGCCATGTGCGGTGTAGCAATGTGGGCCAGACCAACTGGAAGTTTGTCATGGGAGCTGAGGACACGGTGACATGAGCCGGGGATGGAACCACCATGCAGACCACTCAGACAGCAGACATCTGTGGATGAATATGTGGGTGTAAATGGGTTGAAAAATTAGGTGCCCCTGACTTCGTATCTGTGGTAATTATTTGACATTTAGTTTCTCACACTTTTTGCACTTCTCCCATAGCCACCCTTGATGGTGGATCTTGGTCTAGGTCTGTTCATCTAGGAATGCTCGGACCTGACACCCATAATGTGGTGGTGCACCATCTTGCTGGAAAAACTCAGGGAACGTGCCAGCTTCAGTGCATAAAGATGAACAGTTTCCTGGAAAGTGGATTGGTTTGTCGTGGGCCAGTTGAATGGCCCCCAAGGTCTTCCGATCTGACCCCCTTAGACTTTTATCTTTCAAGCACACCATTGTTTTTCTTTTGAAATTCCCAGTAAGTTTGATGTGTCACATGACCCTCTTCCTATTGAAAAAACAAAAGTTGGATTCAAAATGGCCGACTTCAAAATGGCCACCATGGTCACCACCCATCTTGAAAAGTTTCCCCCCTCACATATACTAATGTGCCACAAACAGTAAGTTAATATCACCAACCATTCCCATTTTATTAAGGTGTATCCATATAAATGGCCCACCCTGTATATCCGACAAAACACATAGATGGGTTCGGGGACCTTGTTGATTAGGTATTAGGCTGAATCTGACAGCCCCGGGGGGTAAGTCTGGGTTGAAGGTTATGGGTTGAGTCCTAGGCCCGGAAGCCTCTTGATTTGTGGGCTGCTAGGGAGAAGTGATTGTCACTTAGTTCCAGCTGTGCCTATGAGGTGTTAGTTCAAGGCCGTTCAACAAAAGTACCTAGGGTAGATTCCGAGGTGAGGAGGCACACAAATGAGCTAGACAGAGGCTTAGATTCCAAAGGGGGAATGTTGTGGACTGGAAGAGAGTTGTTAAGAGGGGGTTGAGGGCGGAGCAGGGAAACAAAGGGTGGCATGCCACTAGAGATGGAAAGCTCCGACGATCACCGTTCAAGTTCAAGGTTATCTAGCCCCTGCGGTGAAAGGTAGGCTATGTCCCATGGTAACGTGCAAGATTGATGGTTTAGGAGCCCTTCAGGGGTAGTGGTCTGAGTAAAGACTGGTTGCACAGCCCCCATGGGTGAAAGGACCATAAGTAATCGTGGCTTCTTGCACATCTAGCAAGGAAAGGTTCTCCTGGGGGGAGAAGATGAAACATAGATAGTTCAGCATACCGTTTGAGGCCGTCAGTCCATAGTGTCCTCTTGGTCTTGGGATGGAGGTTTTAGGCGGCTTTGTTTGTGAACCTGAGAAGACCCCTGTTTTCCAGGGGATGATGAAGGTTTGTGCAGGGAGGGGGTGGCTGAATGACGCCGAGACAGGTTGGAACTGGTTGGAGTGTCAATCAGTTGAAGCTCTTGTAAAAGTGAAGTTCCTCATTTGATTTGCACATGTACTTGTTCCCTTGATATGTAAAGTGTACTGAGAAGGGGAAACCCCATTGATAGGAGATGAGGCGTTGCTGGAGCTCAGACAGGAGGGGTTTCATGGAGAGATCAGAAAATAACTGGTACTTATGCCCTTGAAATGAAAGTGCAGCTTTGCGATATTATCGGGCCTTCGGGTTTTTTGGGTGCAAGGGGCCTGTGGTTTCAAGGCACTCTATTGGAATGGTGAGCTGTAGTTCTTGAAACAGGGCAGTAACAGTGGAGTTCAAGTCTATAACTGATTCTGGTATTCCCCTTATGAGGATGTTCGAGGACCAGGCCCTATTTATGAATTCTTCCGGTTTAGTTTGCAGGGATACGTTTTCTTCCCTAAGGTTGTCCACTTCAAGCCTGTGTTCTTGAGCTGTTGATTCAAGCTCCTCTGTCCTGTCCTCCAGTGCAGCGGTGTGTGAGCCCAGCTCTCTGATCCCTGGTTAGGCTGTTAGTTATATGCTCTGATGTTTGCTTTAGGGCCCTGTGAAGCATTCGTTCGAATTGGTGGAGCAGGGCTGGGGGGCAGATTGATCAAGTCCCTTGTCGGGAGAAGGGGGAAGGTCATGGTCAGAATCCTCAGGGAGTTTTAGGGTAAGCTGCTTGCGGGCTTTCGTCGAACTGACAGGAGCCGCGTGTTGCGCCACCATCTTGGCCAGAGCGCGGGCCAGGGCCTCTTTAATGGCGGTGTTCTTGTAGTGCGTTCAGGTACCCCCGATGACCATGACGGCCCTGCCGGTAAACTTACCAGAGTGTGGGAAGATCGTGGCGTCGGTCCGGGTAGCTGGCGTGCTGCTCTGGAGCCTCTGAGGCCGTGTGTCGTCTCCCGCTTTGCGGAGCACTAGCTAGGCATGTCCGCTCGGCTGGCCTCCGCGTATGTGCCCCAATATAAAGCTATTTTATACCCGTTTCCTTTTTTTCATGTATTTGGCAACTTTAAATAGTTTTGGTAAAGTGAAATCCACCAATTTTTCTCATGCCTATTGGGCATGGGACCAAATTCATGATAGGTTCCTTTTGTTTCATAAACTCATGGAAGAATGCTTCTTTAAACAAAATAATTTGAATTTTGTTTAAACAAACACTTTTGTTTTAATTTTGTTAGCTTCCTAATGCAGAGCTTAATGTTGCATTTTTAGTTTTAGTTTTAATAGAGTAGGCAAGGATTACCTCTTGTAAAGTTTGTTTTGCAGTATGTTTCCTCGCTGGGGGGGGGGGGGGGGACGACTCACTATATATACCTATTTGTCCTGGTGATTTTTGTCACCAGAACTAAAAGTGCTGGGGAATTAAAAATGTTGCAGCTTACACCAGGACGAGAAGTCTTCCACTGGGGACATGTTCCCATATAAGGGTAAAGAAGGTTAATGGGAAGCCTAGCACTAGATTCTTACCATCCGGTCCATCAGAGGAAGTAAGTAAGCACCTGCAGAAGAAGTGATTTAGCTTATTTTATATGGCTTAATTTATTTAAATTGCAAGGGAGGGTGCTGGGATATTTTACATAATTATTGCACTCATCCTTAAACTGCATCAATACTGGACACTTTTACTCCCTGTCTGCCCAGGCCAATTTTCAGATTTCAGTGCTGTCACACGCTGTACCCAAATGAAATTTTTAGCATTTGTTTCACATAAATAGAGATGTCTTTTGGTGGCATTAAATCACCGCAGTTTTGTTTATTTTTTTGCAAAACAAACAAATAAAACAAACAAACCAAAAAACGCTTCATCTATTTAGGCCAAAATGTATACTGCTACATTTCTTTGGTGGAAATAAAGCAAATCAGTGTATATTATTTAGTCTGCAGTAAAGTAATACAAAGTCCACAAACTATGTACTGTATATAACTTTTTGCTATAATAAATATCCCCCAAAAAACATAAAAAAACATTTTCTTCCTCAGTTTAGGCCAATATGTATTCTTCTACATATTTTTGGTAAAAAAAAAAATCACAATAAGCGTATATTGACTGGTTTGCGCAAAAGTTATAGCATTTACAATCTATGAGAATTGACTTATGGCATTTTTATTATTATTTTTTTTTACTAGTAAACGCCGACGATCTGCAATTTTCAGCGGGACTGTGATATTGCAGTGGACACTTTTGGCACTTTTTTGGGACCACTGACATTTATACAGCGATCGGTGATATAAATAGCCACTGATTACTATATAAATGTCACTAGCAGGGAAGGGGTTAACACTAGGGGGCGATCAAAGGGTTATATGTGTTCTCTGTCACAGTGTTCTAACTGTATGGGGGCTGGGATGACTGGGGGAGGAGAGAAATCTCTGGTCTCATATACTGAGAACATACAATCACTCTCCTCTCCCCTGTCAGAACAGGGATCCGCTTGTTTACATTCACGGATAGAGTTGAGCGAACCCGAACTGTAAAGTTCAGGTCCGTACCGAACTTTGGGGTGTCCGTGACTCGGACCCGAACCCGGACATTTGAAAAAAAGTTTGGGTTCAGGTTCTGGGTTCGGGTATTTGATCACGCATTTTGAATAGCTGCAGGGCATCCAATCAACAAGCGTTTCACTGGTTTGCCCTTAGAAGCCATCACAGCCATGCCTACTAATGGCATGGCTGTGATTGGCCAGTGCATCATGTGACCCAGCCTCTTTATAAGCTGGAGTCACGTAGTGCTGCATGTCACATGCTCTCTGGGTAGTGTAGGGAGAGGATGCTGCCAGCAATGTGAGGGACAGATTGCAGATATAATAACATCTCCTCCTGCATTACATAACGATCTGATTGTGGACTAGGTAGAGATTACTACTACTACTGCTTTTAGGGACAGATTGCAGATCTAATAACATGTCATCCTGCATTACAGAATGATCTGACTGGACCAGGTAGAGTCTACTGCTTAGAGGGACAGATTATTGTTCTAAAATCATCTTCTAGTTCTATAGGGTCAGGTTCCTGCTGTTGCTGTAAGGGACAGATTATTGTTCTAAATTCATCCCCTACTCCTATAGGGTCAGGTTCCTGCTGTTGCTGTAAGGGACAGATTATTGTTCTAAAATCATCGTCTACTCCTATAGGGTCAGGTTCCTGCTGTTGCTGTAAGGGACAGATTATTGTTCTAAAATCCCTTTACTTCCTTTTGCAGCCCTCTAGCACTTTCCAGGACTTTTTTACAGTAATTTTTTTGCCGAAAAGTTCGGGTCCCCATTGACTTCAATGGGGTTCGGGGTAAAGTTCGGGTCAAGTTCGGTACCGAACCCAGACTTTTTCCCGAAGTTCGGCCAAACCCACCGAACCCGAACATCCAGGTGTTCGCTCAACTCTATTCACGGATCCCCGTTCTGCCACTGCGGGGGGTCATTTCATTTCATTGTGTACAACAATCATGTGATCTGCTGGGATTGGCCTCAGTGATCACACAGTACTAGCAGCGGGCCAGTACAGTGATCTGTCATTGGCTGTGTCTGGTGGACATGGCGGGTGACACATTGCCCTGGAGCATGGCCCTGCTCCCGGCAGGGCGGGAAGGGGTTAACTACCTTGGATTTTGTGCTATATTGCCAATGTAAATATTTCAATGATATTCAACTGATTATATGCACCAGAATTATTGAAAATACTTTATATATTTACTATTGCAGAACTCTGCATATTAGAAATCAAAACCCTTTATTTTAGAATTCACTTGCAACTCCACCTGTTGCATAACGTCTGGTCATTTATAAATGTACTCCATGAAAGCCAGTATTAGGGTATAGTTGGTCTAAAGTAGGGATTGGCGAACGGTTTGGCCCGAGTATAAAGTTCGGGCCGAACTTTCGCTGTTCGGTCATTCTGCGAAAGTTTGAACAATTGGGATGTTCGATAGAGTTGAGCGAACCTCTGGAAGTTCGGGTTCTGCTGGTCCGGCCGAACTTCGGGACAAAGTCCGGGTCCGGGTCCGGACAGAACCCGAACGATCGCACGGACAACGAACCCCATTGAAATCAATGGGGACCCGAACTTTTAGGCACAAAAATGGCTGTAACAAAGTCCTGGAAAGCCCTAGAGGGCTGCAAAAGGAAGTAAAATGGGGGTAAGGGTAGGGCAAGTGCCCTACAAAAAAATGGGGACAGGGAAATAACTTTAAATATTTTTTAAAAAATAAAAACATAAAAAAGCAAAAATGGAGGTGAATGTGGATCATCTTCAAACTGTGTCTGAAAAGTATTAATTAACGGTAGAAGCCATATAACTGTTCTAAAATCATCTTCAAACTAGGGCAAGTGCCCTACAAAT
>BLSH010481413.1:1313460-1325405 GCA_018402905.1 Glandirana rugosa
ACACTGTACCCATATGAAATTTTTATCATTTTTATCACACAAATAGAGCTTTCTTTTGGTGGTATTTAATCACCCCTGGGTTTTTTATTTTTTGCGCTATAAATTAAAAAAAGACAAAAAATTTTCAAAAACAATGCATTTTTCTAAGTTTCTGTTATAAAATTTTGCAAATAAGCAATTTCTCTTGATAAATTTTGACCAAAAAATCATACTGCTACATTTCTTTGGTAAAAAAAACCCAAATTGGAGTTTATTTGGTGTTGGCGGACAGACAGATGTGACGGGGACTGTGACAGATGTGACGGTGACATACAGATGTTTTGTGTATGGTGACAGATGTTTGAGGACTGTGACAGATGTTTGGGGACTGTGACAGATGTTTGGGGACTGTGACAGATGTTGTGTATGGTGACAGATGTTTTGGGGACATACAGATGTTTTGGGGACTGTTTTATGGGGTGACAGTGTGACATGTATGTGGACAGGGGTATCAGTGTGCTTGGTGCACTGTGTGGGGGCGATCTGTGACAGCTTTCTGCATTAAATCCTCACCATGCAGAAAGCTGTCACATAGCTGCAGCTCCCCCCCTTCCCCCCCCCCGCACTGAGCTCTCACTGAGCTCGGCGGGGAAGAACTGTCACAGAGACGCTCGTCTCTGTTGACAATGTGACGGCTGTGATTGGACACAGCCGTCACATGATCGGGAGGGCCAGTCAATGCGCCCGTATCCCGATCTCCGCTCAGCTGGATCCTGTGATCATAATGATCACAGGATCCAGCAGCAGCGCGGCGCGTGCCCGCGCTGCGAGCCCCCGTTCTGCAGGACGTATATATACATCCTGTCAGAACGGGGAAGCTCCCACCCGGCCCTATATGTGCAGTGGCCGGGTGGGAGGTGGTTAAAATGAACCAGGCATGGATCCCACAAGACTTGTCTGTACCTTGTGCAGAATAAACATTTAGACCGGACTCACACAGACATTCAAATACTTGTTTTTTTGAATAGGCCTCAATATTTTGGGGGCTATCCCAATTATAAACAAACAAAAAAAAAAAAACAGTGCTGGCTACCTCCTCCTCCTCCTCCTCCACCACCGCCACTTCCACCTACACTGCCACGGTCACGGCCTAGTCAACCTCTAGGCTCCTACTCCACATCCACCCCCCCTTCCCATTTTTTTTTTATTTTAATTTATTTTCCCTATCCCATTTTTTTGTAGGGCACTTGCCCTACTCTTACCCCCATTTTTATTTTGCAGCCCTCTAGCACTTGCCAGGACTTTTTTACAGCCATTTTTGTGCCTAAAAGTTCGGGTCCCCATTGACTTCAATGGGGTTCGGGGTCCGGGATGAAGTTCGGGCAACGTTCGGTGCCGAACCTGGACTTTTATCCTAAAGTTCGTTTGGACCCTCCGAACCCGAACATCCAGGTGTCCGCTCAACTCTACTGCTAAGTAAAGTTTTTTTTAGGCTTTGTGTAGTGAATGGAGTGGTTGTTGATTGTGTTGGTCTACTCAGGAATCCTGAGCTGAGAGTTTAATTGCTTCCCCCTGCTTCTTAAAGAAGTTTCCAGAGCATAAGGCTGAGAGATTCAAATAATCAGTTGAATATTTATCATGCCCCAGCCAATCCCTAAAACAAGACATCCAGAAGGTGGCTTGGGAGGTGATAAATAGGAAAGAGGCCTGAACTGAGGATTCTTTCCTCACAAGGCAAGGTTCCAGTTCTCCTGGGAAGGATGTTGTCTCTGAGAGTTATCCAGATAGACAAGAAGCTGCAGTCTGGGCCTGAAGGCCTATGGAAGATTGCCAAAGAATTACACTTGCTGGAGGGCACTGCACTTAAGTCCTTGGTCTAGGGGGCGCATGCGCGGCACGATGCAAGAGCAGCTCTCCATATAAGCTCCACTGACCTAGGAGACAAACAGCACAATCTGCAGGGCCAAATCACTGTTCTTATGCCCAATTTACATCAGCACCCCTGCAGGATACCCTTTTGCATGCCGCTGGGCAAGATGGCACACAGTCACCAGTCTCCGCACCGTTGAACCTACTATTTACTCTGCACTTCGGAGAAAAACAGAATGTCCCGAGATGGTGCCCGCTCTCCTCAGACTCCTCAGTGTCCTGCAGACATGTGTCCAGAGAAGGCCTCTACACAACACGACAGTGAGTACCCATCTCAGCTCACAAAAGCTGATCTTGATGCCAGCTTGTCAGCTATATATGAAAAACAAAATACAATTTGAGCTTCACAAACAACAAGCACTCTTAAGCAGGAAATAGCATCTCTGGGAGGGCGCACAGATATTCTGGAGACCAAATATGACAAATTGTCCCTTGCTCATAATGATCTCACATTTTGAACTTTTAGCTGAAAACTACACCTATTTACAGTCTCAGGTAGAGGACTTAGATAACAGAAATTGCAGAAATAACTTACAAATTTGTGGAATCCCAGAATCTGTTACTGAACTGATACCTGATTCGCTTAATTATTCCACAATCTCCTCCCTGATACGCCATCATTTTAATTTACGTGTGACGGAATCCACAGGGCCTGCGCCCTAAACCACCACCAGACAAGCCTCCTCGTGACATTATTCTGTGCATGAAAGATTTACTAACAAAAGAAAATGTATTAAGAGCCTCCAGAAACACACACAGCATTGAATTTGATGGCACAAGGACACAAATATTCCCAGATATATCGCAACCAACCTTGGGAAGAAGACGCAAAATGAAAGAAATAACATCTGTCTTGCAATCCACTCATATAAGAAACAGGTGAGGATTTCCAAACTGGTGGTCCCCCATAATGGTACTACATATACAGTCTTTAATGTTATGGAAGGCAAGGATCTGCTCCTCAAACTGGGACTGCTGGATTCAGAAACAATACCAAGACATCCATCAACTTCATTGCCATCACCCATTTGGGCAACCCCCTCCTCAAGGTGTGATCAAAGAAGATGGAGAGTATCTTTCAGAAATATGGCCCCGTAATAGAACATTCTGAATTACTACATCTATATCATGAGACTTTCCTGATAGGAAACACAATTTCACTTCATGGAAGAAGAAATATTTGAAAGGACAGTTCGTGATGGAAATCAGAGAGAGATGTGAGGAAAAGGGGTGTTTTTTTTCTTTCCCCTTTCTCTCTCTTTTTTTTTTACCCTATATCTTTCTCTCTCAAGTTTGACAATAACATTGCCCATTATACTGGTTTCTATATGTTCTTAGAAAATGTAAAGTTACATGCATGCTTATTTTGTCCTAAAAAATTTTATATAAATGCTGCTGGGTCTCTCTGCTTCACTTTCGGAACCCAACTATAGATCGGATAGCACAGATTTTTGTGCTTCTGACTATACAGCCTTTTGTCTTTTTTGACAGGGCTCCGCATGTGAGTAATGGACCGTAAAGTCCAAGTTCAACTGTTTTGTAGTCAAATGGGTGTTCTCGTTTTGACCCCGTGTTTCTGAGGAATTCAATTCCAAGTTCTTGTTTAAGATTATGTAACATATCTCACTGTTATAAAATGTCTATGGTGGTTAATCACTCGTTAATAATGATCATTCTGCTTGTACTCATCTTGCACACATGGTTATCTCATAATTTTGTTTCCGGTTCTATCTCATATATATAACTATATCATTTTGTAAAATTTGATGGCATTGCACCAAGCCTTAACTGCAATCTATCTATTGTCTCCCTGGGCTTTGTGAACACCACCCATCACTTGTTAAGACCTACAGTATCTCACAAGAATAAAGTACACCCCTCACATTTTTTCTAAATATTTTATTATATCTTTTCATGTGACAACACTGAAGAAATGACACTTTGCTAAAGTAAAGTAAATTTGCTGTCCCCTCAAAATAACTCAACACGCAGCCATTAGTGTCTAAACCGCTGGCAACAAAAGTGAGTAAACCCCTAAGTGAAAATGTCCCAATTGGGCCAAAAATGACAATATTTTGGGTAGCCACCATTATTTTCCAGCACTGCCTTAACTCTCTTGGGCATGGAGTTCACCAGAGCTTCACAGGTTGCTACTGGAGTCCTCTTCCACTCCTCCATGATGACATCACAGAGCTGGTGGATGTTAGAGACCTTGCGCTCCTCCACCTTTCATTTGAGGATGCCCCACAGATGCTCAATAAGGTTTAGGTCTGGAGACGTGCTTGGCCAGTCCATCACCTTTACCCTTAGCTTCTTTAGCAAATCAGTGCTCGCCTTGGAGGTGTGTTTGGGGTCGTTATCATGTTGGAATACTGCCCTGCGACCCAGTCTCCGAAGGGAGGGGATCATGCTCTGCTTCAATATATTACAGTACATGTTGGCATTCATGGTTCCCTCAATGAACTGTAGCTCCCCAGTGCCAGTAGCACTCATGCAGCACACCATGACACCCCACCACCATGCTTGACTGTAGGCATGACACACTTGTCTTTGTACTCCTCACCTGGTTGCCGCCACACACGCTTGACACCATCTGAACCAAATAAGTTTATCTTGGTCTCATCAGACCACAGGTTCCAGTAATCCATGTCCTTAATCTGCTTGTCTTCAGAAAACTGTTTGAGAGGATTCCTTCTGGGACGACAGCCATGCAGACCAATTTGATGCAGTGTGCAGCGTATGGTCTGAGCACTGACAGGCTGACTCCCCATCCCTTCAACCTCTGCAGCAATACTGGCAGAATTCATATATTCATTTCCCAACGACAACCTCTGAATATGACGCTGAGCATGTGCACTTAACTTATTTGGTCAATCATGGCGAGCCCTGTTCTGAGTGGAACTTGTCCTGTTAAACCACTGTATGGTCTTGGCCACCGTGCTGCAGCTCAGTTTAAGGGTCCTGGCAATCTTCTTATAGCCTAGGCCATCTTTATGTAGAGCAACAATTCATTTTTACAGATCCTCAGAGAGTTCTTTGCCATGATGTGCCATGTTGAACTTCCAGTGACCAGTATGAGAGAGTGAGAGGGATAACACCAAATGTATCACACCTACTCCCCATTCACACCTGAGACCTTGTAACACTAACAAGTCACATGGCACAGAGGGAGGGACAATGGCTAATTGGGCCCAATTTGAACATTTTCACTTAGGGGTGTACTCACGTCTGTTGACAGCAGTTTAGACATTAATGGTTGTGTGCTGAGTTATTTTGAGGGGACACCAAATTTACACGTTTATACAAGCTGTGCACTCACTACTTTACATTGTAGCAAAGTGTCATTTCTTCAGTGTTGTCACATGAAAAGATATAATAAAATATTTACAAAAATGTGAGGGGTGTGCTTACTTTTGTGAGATACTGTATATCATCCATTAACCTCTATGATGAGACTAAAGGTAGTTTTGCACAATGCACAGGGTTACAATTCACCCCAGAAATGTAAAAAGGCTTAAAAAGTTTAGGGGCTGATATAATTTTATTACAAGAGACCCATTTTTCTACAACCAGCCAACCCCAATATTTTGATGAATCATATAGTCGATTTCATTGTACAACTTATGATTCTAAATCTTGTGGAGTGGCCATTTTCATAAGGAATTCTTTGATCTTTGAAACACAGAATATATTCAAAGACCCAGAAAGTCCCTTTTTGGAAACATAGAAACATAGAAAAGTGACGGCAGAAAAAGACTGAGTAGTCCATCGAGTCTGCCGCTTTTATTTATTTATTTTTTTATAGATTTTTTTTACATTAACCTTGTTGTCTGACTATAGATTTATGTTCATCCCAAGCATGTTTGAAGCCATTTACTGTTGACTGTCTCACAACCTAGGTTGTTGGTAGTTTATTCCAATCATCAACCACCCTTTCAGTAAAATAATACTTTCTAAGATTAGTTTTGAACTTCCCCCCAGTTAGTTTGAGGTCATGTCCCCGTGTTCTTGATTTTGGTCTCATATTGAAAAGACTGCCCTCCTGAACCTTATTCACCCCCTTGATGTATTTAAAGGTTTCAATCATGTCTCCCCTCTCCCTTCTTTCCTCCAGACTGTACATATTAAGTTCCTGAAGTCGCTCTTGATATGTTTTATCCCCCAGACCTTTCACCATTTTTGTTACCCGTCTCTGAACTCGTTCTATTTTATCAATATCTTTTTGTAAGTGTGGTTTCCAGAACTGGACACAGTATTCTAAGTGAGGTCTCACTAAAGATCTTTATAGAGGAATCAGAACCTCCTTCCTCCTGCTGGTGATCCCTCTACTGATACATCCCAGAATTCTATTTGCTTTTCCCACTGCCTGGTTACACTGTTTGCTCATTTTGCAATCATCTGAAATAAGCACCCCAAATCTTTTTCTTCTGTAGTGCTGGCTAACACTGTGCCCCCAATGCTGTACTCTCTAAGCGGATTCTTTTTGATACTAAAATAATCTATCAAGGGCTGAAAAATCACTATTGCTTCTATTTATGCTCTAAATAACTCTCAATCTACATTTTTCAAAAATGTTTTTGATATCTTAGATAGATACCAATCTCAATACCTAATAATAGGAGGAGATTTCAGTTTGGCAGCTCATTCAACGCTGGATAGGAGTAGAGTTGTACCATTCTCTAAGGCATTCCCTAGAATAACCTCACATATAGGCCTTGCTCCTACACCCTATAATTGGAGCATTAACGATTTCTTACTATCAGACCTAATCATTACACAACAACTATCAACTTACTTGGAGCATTATTTTTCTTATAACATATGCCAAAATATGCCCCCTACATCTACATGGATAGCACATAAAGCTGTCATAAGAGGTAATTTCAATAATATAGCATCCGCAAAAAATAAATCTAAACTAACCGACATAAAATCTTTTACTAAAGACTTGGATCCTTTATATAATAAATATGGTCACTCCCAATCTTAAAATCCAAATCCAAGAAAAACATAAAGCCCTAAATGCATTATTATCCGCAGACTAGGGGTGCTACAAGAGCTGACAAGAGCTTCTTCCCCACAACCCTAGGCTGTGGTTGCGGGGTCTATGGGGGGGTGGCCCCCAGATCCTGGTCCCCCATGTGAATTCGTATCGGGTACATTGTAATCCATCTTCAATCACGGCGCACAAAAAAACACAACAGCTCCTCCTCCATAGGAGGGCTCTCATCGGCTGAGCTCTCTTTGTTTTGACAGTTTATTTATAGTCAAGGGTGGGGCCACATGGTAACTTAATTGAGTGGCCCCTGGGTGGCCCCGCCCTTGACTATGAATAAACTGTCACAACACAGTGAGCGCAGACAGCACCAGCCCTCCCATGGAGGAGGAGCTGTGCGCGCCATCATCTCGCCATGCATTATGGGGCGCTCTGCAGCGGGCAAAGTTGCTGCAAATGCCCCATAATGTTTACACTTCATTGATCAGGCGATTGTTCGAGTCAAACTTACGTTCAACCTGAACCACGGGCCCATCCCTACCGCAGACACAGAAAAGGCATTGAAATGGTCTAACGCCAGATTCCTATTATACAACAACTCTGCCTCTACCATGTTTGCTAGAAAACTGAATCATTCTACAAAACCTCTGCATGTCTATAAGCTACGTAATCCTGCCGGTAATTTGATCATCCATCCTAAAGAGGTACTCAATATATTTTCTGAATTTTACAAAAAACTTCTCTCTACCCCACAAACATCTCCCAAACAATCCTCTATGCATTGGCTTGGGGACATCCTACTTCCCACTCTATCAAACCAGCATATTGAAACTTTAAATGCCCCTTGTTCAGACACCGAAATAAACAGTATTATTAAATTACTTAAAACTTCCACAGCCCCTTAGCCAGACGATTATCCTGCAACATATTATAAAAAGAAATTCTCACATATTGGCCTCCCACCACTCCAAATTATACAACCACATTTTAGAAGGAAATCACTTCCCAAGTGAAATGCTTTTAGCTAATATGTCCCTTTTACCAAAACCCCATAAAGATCATTCTCTTCCACAAAACTACTGCCATATCTCAGTCATTAATAATGACTTTAAAATATTTGGCCGCTTGCTGGCAGATAGACTGGCTAGAGTTATCACCCCATTAATTCATCCAGACCAGACTGGATTTATTCCTGGAAGACAAATCACAGATAACATGCGCATAGTTACTAATGTAATTCAAGGCGCTAATCTGCACTCACATCACACACTCATACATAGCCTTAATATTCACAAGGCTTTTGACAGAGTCAGCTGGTCTTATTTAGATTTATTACTCCCTAAATATGGCATAATGAATTTCTACATGGTTTCAAAGCATTATATCAGAATCCCCAAACACAAATTAAGCTCCCCGGTAACCATTCAGATTTCTTCTCACTAGGCAGGGGTGTCCACTATCTCCACTCCTATTTGCTTTGGTCATAGAACCCCTGGCCTGTGCTGTTCGAAACACCTCAAGCATGAAAGGTTACACTAAGGACTCTAGAGAATTTGAACGAAGTCTTTATGTGGATGATGTCCTACTGTTTCTCACAGACCCATTCATTTCCCTACCTAACCTCATTAAAGAATTAGATATATTCCATACCCTTACTGGTTTAGGCGTAAACGTATCCAAGTGTGCTGCTATACCTATACATTTGCTACCCCAAATGACATCTTTCCTAAAGGAAAAAATTCCATTTGGCTGGTGTTCTGGCTCTTTTAAATATTCACCTCACTCCCTCCTATAAAGCCCTTTATCAGGCTAATTACCCATCACTTTTTAACAATATACAATCCTTTTTTGCACCATGCTTAAACTATGGCCGACTTATCACATTTACGAGGAGAATAGTTGCCACCAAGATGGTTGTTCTGCCTAAGCTCTTATTTTTTTTAGAGCCCTCCCACTATTAATCCCTAAAAACACCCTAGATTCCCTCAAAAGAGAAATTAATAAATGTATTTGGCAAAACAAGAAACCATGTTTAGACCTCAATCTAGTGGAGGACTAGATGGTTTGCTCCAAACAACCAAATTCCTTGGCTGTATTTTGAAGAATAATCAATTCTCCCTTACCATTTACAAGGCCTACTGTGGTCCAAGGCTATATTAACCTGTAAGATATATCCTTTAAACACAGTGGTAGCTCACTCCTTTCAATTATGACATGGACATAAAGATACATTTAACTTGATTTCTACCACCCCACCCCTAGCTTCCTTCCTGGATACTCATTTTCCTTTAGCTTACAACAACCAAAACTCCTTTGCCATATGGCATTCATATAAGCTGACTACTTTAAAATCTATTATCAAAAACAAATAATTTCGCTCTTTTACTGATCTACAATCAGAATTTAACCACCCACCATGGCAGAGCAGACAAACTAATCAAAAATTTAAAACTTTTTTCAAAAACATTATTTTCTAACCCTACAAACTCCTTTTTCACAATTTGAGCAAATATGTTTATCACAGAGAGATAAAGGAGTCATCTCTCAGTTATATCATTGTTTAAATGAATTTTCTTTGTCTGAAAAGTCTAAACCTATGCTTCAGTGGGAGTCAGACTTAGATCAATCTTTTTCAAAAGAAGACTGGGAAATTATATTACGAAACCTACATAAAAGTACCAGAACATTATTTGTTAGCGAATCGGCTATTAAGTTACATACTAGATGGTGTTTAACCCCTGAAATAATACATTTCTTCTACCCATCATCTTCCACCCTGTGTTTCAGGGGTTGCTTGTCTCAGGGTACTTTTTTACACATTTTTTGGAACTGTGAACATCTTAAACCTATATGGCAACAAACTATGAGCAAAATAGAGCAATTAACAGGTAAAGCAACCCTATTATCACCACAGATGTGCATTTTGTTTACACCCATACCAGCTATATCCATATCTTGCACTAAACTTATCCATACCTTATTTATCTCTATCCATTGGGCAATAGCATTTAATTAAACTCTATCTACAGGGTGGGCCATTTATATGGATACACCTTAATAAAATGGGAATGGTTGGTGATATTAACTTCCTGTTTGTGGCACATTAGTATATGTGAGGGGGGAAACTTTTCAAGATGGGTGTTGACCATGGCGGCCATTTTGAAGTTGGCCATTTTGAATCCAACTTTTGTTTTTTCAATAGGAAGAGGGTCATGTGACACACCAGATTTATTGGGAATTTCACAAGAAAAAACAATGGTGTGCTTGGTTTTAGCGTAACTTTATTCTTTCATGAGTTATTTACAAGTTTCTGACCACTTATAAAATGTGTTCAATGTGCTGCCCATTGTGTTGGATTGTCAATGCAACTCTCTTCTCCCACTCTTCACACACTGATAGCAACACCGCAGGAGAAATGCTAGCACAGGCTTCCAGTATCCGTAGTTTCAGGTGCTGAATATGAATATGAATATTTCTGGATATGGCACACGTGCACTCAATTTCTTTTGTCAACCATACCGAGGCCTGTTCTGAGTGGAACCTATCCAGTTAAACCACTGTATGGTCTTGGCCACCATGCTGCAGCTCAGTTTCAGGGTCTTAGCAATCTTCTTATAGCCTAGGCCAGGGGTGTCAAACTGGCGGCCCTCCAGCTGTTGCGAAACTACAAGTCCCATCATGCCTCTGCCTGTGGGAGTCATGCTTGTAATTGTCAGCTTTGCAATGCCTCATGGGATTTGTAGTTCCGCAACAGCTGGAGGGCCGCCAGTTTGACACCTGTGGCCTAGGCCATTTTTATGTAGAGCAACAATTCTTTTTTTCAGATCCTCAGAGAGTTCTTTGCCATGAGGTGCCATGTTGAACTTTCAGTGACCAGTATGAGAGAGTGAGCCTGATAAACACAAAATTTAACACACCTATTCACGCCTGATACCTTGCAAAACTAACGAGTCACATGACAATGGGGAGGGAAAATGGCTAATTGGGCCCAATTTGGACATTTTCACTTAGGGGTGTATACACTTTTGTTGCCAGCAGTTTAGACATTAATGGCTGTGTGTTGAGTTATTTTGAGGGGACAACAATTTTACACTATTATGCAAGCTGTACACTCACTACTTTACATTGTAGCAAAGTGTAATTTCTTCAGTGTTGTCACAGGAAAAGATAGAATAAAATATTTACAAAAATGTGAGGGGTGTACTCACTTTTGTGAGATACTGTATGTGCCCAAGTCAGGATTCATGAATGTTCTTTAAATGTACTTATCTTTCTGTTATGCTTGGATCAGCTAGGAGGGGTCAAATCTTTCTCATTTCTGCAGCACCAAGTAACATGATCATAACCCCCTCAATCAAGCTCAATGGCATTGAAAATATTCTTGCTTAATGTTAAGGGACTTAATAGTGCTTTCAAACGATCCCTTATGTGGAAAGAAGCACTTAAAGCACAATCCGAAATCATCTGTATTCAAGAGACTCACATCACTTCCTCCAACCCACCGAAGTGCTCACACCCAAAATTCCCTCACATGTTTTTCTCTAACGCTGACTCAAAACGGAAAGGAGTCATGATCGCTATTCGCGATTCTGCCTCCTTTCTCCTACATTCTATAGAAACAGATCCCAATGGTAGATACCTCATCCTCACGGCGACCATCAATAACAATCGCCTTACTATTGTTAATCTTTACGCCCCTAACACCCACCAGAATACCTTCTTCAAATCCATCTTCAATAAGCTCCAACCCTATAGATCCAGCTCCATTATCATCTGTGGAGACTTCAATGAAGTTATAAATCCGGATCTTGACTCCACCAATCCCAAACGAAAACACTCATCAATTCTACACTCGTTAATTTCTCAAGAAGACCTCTTTGACCCCTGGCAATGCTTTCATGGAAATGAGAAGGATTATACCTTTTTTTCAGCTGCTCATAATGTATATTCCAGACTTGATTTCTTTCTGGTAGACAAATTTACACTGCAAAAAGTTGACTCCACGTCAATCGGTCTGATTACATGGTCAGATCACGCTCCT
>BLSH010481413.1:1327645-1339347 GCA_018402905.1 Glandirana rugosa
CTCAACTAGGGTCTTCCCAACCTGTTTTCCTGTAACGGTGGTATACACCATTTCTTACCTATCCCTATCATCCTCAGCCAAACTACAAAAACCAAAGCCTTTCACAACCTGGGAAAAAACACTCTCCTTCACAGCAACCCCAGAACAATGGCACACAGCACAACTTATTCCAAGGAAACATTCCAAATGTACTCTCCACTGGGAAAACGCACAGAAAATCTCATTCAACTGGTATCTTACCCCTCAGAAACTGGCCAAAATATACCCAGACCAGTCTCCGCTATGTTGGAGGAATAGCAATAACCAAGGTTCTCTTTACCACATATGGTGGCAATGTCCTTTTGTCCAACCCTTCTGGGATCAACTCTTCAAACTAACCTCTTCCATCATCAACCACAACCTATCTCCGGACCCCAAAGTAGCCCTACTCGGAATAGGCATCGAAACGTGGCCTGTTAAGTACCACTCCATCCTTACACATATCTTTATTGCGGCCAGACTCGCTATAGCCCGCAAATGGAAATCCACTACCCCACCAAGCATCAGTGAAGTCACTCTCATTCTCAACGACCACGCTCAGCAGGAATACTCTTTCGCAAAGGCTCACCTTAAACAAGATCTGTTCCTCAAAGATTGGCACCCATGGACAACACACCCACAATCTTCATTCCAATGCTAACCCACATAACCGATGACTCTCAGCTTCAAATTTTCTGGATATATCCTATACTCTAAGACTCAATCTAAACAATGATGACTAATACAAGCAACATAATTTTCAACAATCCTTTATATAAGGGTCTAATATCACACCTGAAATAACTACTTCAACCCTCTACTCGGGCTATACCAGTTCACCAACAACCCCTATCTGTTCCCCTCCTTTCCTTCTTATTCCTCCTCTTTCTTCCTTCCCTCTCTCTTTCTTATTCTCTACTGAATTGTTATAAGTATGTTTGGTTTCTTAGATCTCAAATGTAACGCAATTGTAGAAGCCTTACTTCAAGCAGACTCTTGCCTCAATGTGACCAAAAAGCATTAAAGCATTAATTATTACTAAGCCCAAGACACAGTTTTGTTCCCAATAGGGGTGTCAGGGCAACGATAACGCTACTTTTCTCTCACATTTGGAAGTATTCAGATGCCCAGAGGCCTCATTGAGAGCATGCGTCTAATTATCTTATCAAGTCATACTTCACTATGTGTTCTTGAAACCATATTGTCTATTATTGCATTTTTTTTGTTTATTGTATGATTCTTAAAAATCCAATAAGAATTTAATGGAAAAAAAAAAAAATCCCAATAAGCGTATACCAATTGGTTTGCGCAAAAGTTATAGCGTCTACAAACTATGGGATAGATTTATGGACTTGTTATTTTTTTTTACCAGTAATGGCGGCGATCAGCAATTTTTAGCGGGATTGCAATATTGCGGCAGACAAATTGGACACTTAACTGACACTTTTGACACTTTTTGGGTACCAGTGCAACTAATACAGTGAACAGTGCAAAAAAATAAATAAAAAATCACTGTCATTGTATTAATGACACTGTCAGAGAAGGAGATAACATCCGGGGCAATCAAAGGGTTAAATATGTTCCCTGAGAGTGATTTCTTACTGTGTGGGGGATGGTTTAACTGAAGGAAGACAGAGATCTATGTTCCTGTGTAGCAGAAACACAAGATCTCTATCTTCCTTACAAGCATAACGGCAATCTGCCATGTTTACATAGGCAGACCCCTGTTCTGTCTCTCTCGGAACGATTGCCAGATTTCCAGCAGACATTGGGTCTGCCGGACCCACTCATTGGCTCCTGCTGTGTCCAGTCACAGTGGGTGAGGTGCTCCAGTGGCACGTGTGCCCCAGAGCCGAAGGAAAAAACATGTACAGGTATGTGAGTTTGCGCTAAAGGGCCATCCTCCTGCAGTATATGTACGTGGGGAGGTCCTTAAGTGGTTAAAGAATAGTGCATTACTTCAATATATGCTCAAGCTTACATTACCTGGGCCCAATAGAATTCAATGGAAGGCTCCTAAACAGGTTGATAGGCTACAGAAAGATTTTCCAGTTAGGGAGGATGGGAGTGCATGACTGTAAAAACTTTTAAAGTGGTTGTAAACCTTGTTACACCACTTTTACCTACAGGTAAGCCTATAATAAGGCTTACCTGTAGGTACCGTAAATAGCTCCTAAACGTGTATGGTTTAGGAGATATTCACTGTATCGCCATGTGCCAACACCATCCGCACATGCGCACTGAAGAAACGGGCCGCTGGTGCCATTTCTTCAGGGCCCGTGCCTTGACTGGCGGCTCCCGTGTGCATGTGCGGGAGTGATCTCATCGCGGCTCCAGCCAATCACAGCGTCGGAGCCTGCGAACCCGGAAATAATCCCGGGAGACCTGTCGGCTTTCACAGCGATGTGCGGGGACTGCTACAACAGCTTCAATCTAGGGTAAGTATTTCATAATGAGCTAGTATGCAATGCATACTAGCTCATTATGCCTTTGTCTTGCAGGTTCTCTTTTTTTTTTTTTTTTTTTTAAGGTTTACAACCATTTTAAGCAAGACTGTGGGGTGCCACACAGAGAGGGATCCCGAGTTGCTGCTCTGGTAAGTATAACACATTAACGTAGTCTTGGTTAGAAGTGGGATGAGGGCTTGCTTCAGGGTCCTGAAGTGCTAAACACAAATGTGGTAAAGCCATATTGCTACTTTATAAATGCACCTCTAAACTGAATAAGAATAACAGCATTAGATTTGACTATACACAATGCACAATTTGTAAAGTGCAAAACCCCTATATCAACCAATCAGATTCTAGATTTCATCAGTTATTATAAGTCATAATATTCAAAAAAGACTGCTGATTGTCTTCTCTTGGCCGCTGAAATTTGTGCACTGCTCTTGGCCTTATTATGTAAGCACAAACTCATGGGTTTTATCAGGCTCCTTGTTTTTTTCTAAATAATTACAGATAAGACCAGAGAGAATATAGTGTTGGATACATATCAGGCGAGAGAAAAGTGAATCTTACTACAAAGGTTGCATTTATGGAAGTAATAAAGATAACAGTGCACATAGGGGGATGTAACAACTAAGAACATGGTACATATATTTAAGGACACTTAACTGAAAAATGCATTTTATTGGTGTTTTTAACCTTTTTATGCTTATAATAAAATGGATATGACCTGAACCTGAAACATTTGTTGCATGCTAGTGCTTTGCTGGCTTAGTAGAGAGCAGGTTCTGAAGTAAACAAAGCCCACACTATAAAAAGGTAGCATGTATACTTATCTTTCTAGTGTCCCAGAGATGTAACTACAACCTTCAGAGCCTCAGTGCAAGAAACCATGAAGGGCCCCCTCTGACCTACCCTCTGGGCCCGGGCTCTTTACTCCCATTGTGGGACCCTTTATTACGGTCTCCCAGCAACCCCCTTCCTGCCATCTTGGGCCCCCCCACAGGGTCCAGCCGCAAGTACAACCTTTGAGACACTGGTAGTTCCACCACTGTGTTCCACCTGTATTTAGGTACTGCCATAAATGTTATAGATTTTACCGGCATTTAAGACCTGCAAGCCCAGCTACCAACAGGCTTTTAAATAGGATGTTACTGTCAGTGAGCAGACCCTGAGCAAATCACCCATGACAGGAGGACCATACCGCAGGAATATAAGCCGCAGTGGTGCAGGAGGAGAGCTCTGACAGCAAGTGGCTCATACTGGGGACACCGATGGAGGATGGAAGGTCAGACTTGCAGCATTGGGCTAGCAGTGGTGGGGAGCAGCCAAGTCAGGTGGTAGTTATCAATAACAGCAGGGCCGGTGCAAGGATTTTTATCTACACAGGTGCAGTTTAGTACCGCCCACCCCACCATCCTGCTGCCAACTCCTTCATATTGCACCCACATTTGTGATGGGGTGCAATGTGAAGGACATCTCTTCAAATATCCCAGGACACATCCACCCCCACCCAATCCCCCTCTCATCAAAAATCCTCTCCCAACTTCTAGCACATATCCTTTTCCCCAGGTCCTCCCCTCTAGCACAACCCCCCCCATCTTTCCCCTCATCCTGGGTCGAATCGGCTCCTCACCCCATCCTCCCCAGCACAAATCCTCTTTCCTCCATATCTCCTATGCCAGCATGAGTACTCTCCCCAATTCTGTCACAAACCCTACTACTCAATTCCACTTCCCTGTACAAAGCCCCCCCCAACACAAATTCTCTCCCCTTCTAATGCAAATCCATACTTCCCAATTGTCCTTGTTTGGTGTGACCTTTCTGATATTCTAATGAAATCCTCTGCATCTGGACTAAGGGTCTGTTCACACCAGAATGCAGTGAGGGAAAACTCTGTTTTGTGTGCGTTCCCCACACTGCATTCAAAATGCACTGCCATTGTGATCTGCAGTGGGTGTCCACTTAGTTTCCATTTACATCAATGCTTTTTTCAGAAACGCGGGACATTTATATTTACAGAGGCCGAACAAGGTCACTGCCAATTACATGAGATACTTATTTTAATAGATGACATACACTTGTGTGAAAAAGTATACTGTACCTCATGAAAATTGTTCATTTTTTTCAACATATTTGAATAAACAAACATCAGATCTTCATTTAAACACACTGATATAATGCAGAATTTATAGTTAATTCAATGACTGAAAACTGCCCAGGTCCAGAAGCAGCAAATAAATCCCAAACCATGACATTTCCACCACCAAGCTTTTTGTCTCTGAAGCAGCCAGCTTGGGTCCTTCAAAACCGTTCAGGCTTTCAGGCTTCACATTAGACATGTGCACTGCGGAAAAATGTGTTAGTTTTTGTTTCATTAAATTTTTTCTTCATTTTTTTGGGTCATTTGTTATGATTGAAATTAATTAATTTGAACAAATTCGTAACTTTGGAAAAATGTGGACATTTCGGAAGTTCAAAAATTTGAAAATGCAAAAATCTGAAAATAAGAAAGAAAATCTTAAAATTTGATATAATGAAAATGCGAAAATAAGGACGAAAATGTGAAAATAAGAACAAAAATTCAAAAATACAAAATAACTAACTAACCAATAATAACTAACTGTTAAACTATAGGTATTGGAATTTCCTTTCAAATTTGGCTGTTAGTGAATGTAACGAATACGAATTTATCCGAAGTTACGAATTATCCTAATTAACGAATGCCGCATTCAAACAAGTGGAACATAGCGAATTTATAATAATAAATAAAAAGTAATAAAAAGTTTTTTTCATTATCATTATTATGATCTATTACTATTAATTTGTTAGGTTCCATTCATTTGGATGCGTCATTAATTATTACGGATAATTCGTAACTTCAGATAAATTTGTATTCGTTACGTTCACTAACAGCCAAATTTGAAAAGAAATTCCAATACCTATAATTTAATAATTTGTAATAGTTATTATTAGCTACTTAGTTATTATTTCAGATTTTTGAATTTTTGTGTTTTCAAATTTTCGTTCTTATGTTCGGATTTTCGTTCTTATTTTTGGATTTATGAATTTTCAGATTTTCTAATGTTTGAATTTTTGAATGTCGGAAAAATGTGTTGAACGGGTTTTCTCTAATTTGAATATTTACGAATTAACACATTTGTCGAATTTCATCAATGGATGAATTCGGAACTAAACAAATTGCACATGTCTACATTCCACATCCACCCTCTCTTCTGGGGCAATGATGATCCCCATCTCTATGATTTCGGCCTTCAACACCCAGGGTCGGTGCAAGGATTTTTGTCTACTTAGGTGAAGGTGCATTTTGGTGCCCTCAACAACCATCCTCCTGCCATCCCCCTCCCCAATACAAACCCTGACCCCCATATGACATAAACTTTATTTGCCAGCTGATACATCATCATTGTTACCATGCATTCAGTCATGAATGTAATGCAGTTGTACATCACATTGTATTACAGTCTTTTCCAGCCTTGATGGCCGGGGAAACTATCAACGTTGCTCCAGGGACAGGAACATAAACGGGAGGGGAGCAGACATGTGTCTGTGTTGCCAACCCCCGAAGTGAAATTTACTGAGAGGGCGTCCAAAATTTACAAACTGCACCAAATTTTTACTGGCAAAAATCATGGAATTTACTGACAGAGCCACTGCAAATATCAGTATTTAAGCTAGATACTGTGCTAATTGCACATATAACTAGTGCGATTAACAATGTGTTTAAGGTATAAAAAAATACAAAAAACATATTTCTCAATTTATATAAAGGTGAGGTCAGGACCCTGACATAAAAGGGAGCAGAGTGGACCCTGATTTAAAGGAGAACTCTGATGTAAGAGGCAATGCTGTGAACTCTGGTGTAAAGGGAAACTGTGATGTAAGGGAGTCTCTGTTCGCCAAAGCCCCCTCCTTACACAAGAGTCTATAGAGCTCCCCCTTACATCACATTCCACAGAGACTGCATACATGGCATAAGAGATAATCAGAGACTGCATACATGGCACAAGAGATGATCAGAGACTGCATACATGGCACAAGAGAGACTGTGGGCATGGCAGAAGAGACAGTGAGAGACTACGGGCATGGCGTGAGAGACTGTGAGAGACTGTGGGCATGGTGTGAGAGACTGTGAGAGACTGCAGGCATGGTGTGAGAGACTGGAGGAATGGTGTGAGAGACTGCAAGCATGGTGTGAGAGTCTGTGGGCATGTTGTGAGAGACTGTGAGAGACTGCAGGCATGGTGTGAGAGACTGCAGGCATGGTGTGAGAGACTGTGAGAGACTGCGGGCATGGTGTGAGAGACAGTGAGAGACTGTGGGCATGGTGTGAGAGACTGTGAGAGCCTGCTGGCATAGTGTGAGAGAAAGTGGGCATGGCATTATTCACAGGCAAACATATTATGACACCATAAGACTAGAAGCAGATTTCCCTACCTTCCACAGAGATGGGAGAGATTTTGATCTGCGGTGGTGCCAGTTCCACACCGAGACCATCGCCGCTGAACTGGAGGGCTTTCCTGACCCTCTCTCTGCCACTGCCCAGGTGGCAGGGGGGATTTTTCTTTTCCAGGATCCAGCAATCCTCGACTACTGAAGTGAAAGAGGGGGCTGCGTCTTCAAGCCACTGGTGTCTTTTTTTCCCCACTTGCATCTAGCAGAGGAGGAGGAGGAGTGAGCCGTGACTCAAGTCTGAAGAGAGAAAGTCAACAGCGTCCAGCCGGTTTGGCTGGGGCTGTGCTGTTCTAGCTGTCAGTGTCCTGAATTGTATGGGTGCGAGTGGAGCCAGCCAGCGGCAACAGGATTACCTCTTGGGGAACCCCTGGATTTGGCGCCCCCCTCTTCTGGCGCCCTCAGGTGGCCACCTTGCCTGCCTTATGCTGGCGCCAGCCCTGATCTTACTGCGCATGTGAACATGGGCTACATCGAGCGGCCTCCACTTCCAGGCTTGTGCATTGGTGACGTTGTTCCTTCAGTGACAGCAGCTTTATTCCATCACAATTGCACTCTCATACTCTTAAAAGATATATTGCAGCGCCCAAGTATCACATGTCAATATCAAGAGATAGTGTTCATAAAAATGAGGTTCAGACAGAGGAAAAATGCACTCTATGAGAGATGAATCCCAACATTCATAAATCTGAAATTGTCAAAGACATCTTATCTGTACAGGAACACTCAGGCCCACAGGGTTTTCTGATAAATCCAATAATTGATATTGTAAGCTTACCAGAATCCCATAGGCAATGCACAGGTATCAGGATAAATCTGTAGGGTAAATGGTCTGATGTCATCAGGATCCAAATGGAGAATATACAGGTCACAGATATCCGAGAAAAGATGGTCTGGAAACGTCTGGTGTCATCAATTAGTGGCAACCAAGATGAGAGACAAGGACGATTTCTATCCGGGTGGATGTCTCCAACTTCTCCAAACAGATACTCTCAAATGGTGTTGATGCATGCCATAATGCAGTAGATAAAGAAAAAACCGCAATAGTGTAATACTGTATGTTGTTAATTTATTCCAATAAATGTTAAATCATACTCACAATGTATATGAATTAAAAAGAGCTCTCAGTAAAATCGTGACAGGGGGGGCATGGAAACCCGCCGCGTTTCGGCTCCAAAAGCCGTCTTCTGGGGTATACCCCCCTCCTGTCACTACCCATATATATAACAAAAGCACTCAAAGTTAACAAACACGCCCACCGAGGGCTAAAACCGGAAGTCATTTTTTGTTGTTAAAATGGCGCCCATTGGCGTGAGTTCCACGCCTCAGTCTCATATCACCACATGTTCAAAAGTGTGTATGAATTAACAAAGTTTAAAACGAATACTACAAATTAAATACCCAAATGAATGAAGAAATCAGTGTACAATAAAATAGTATAAATTAATCTGTTGTTTTGTGGGTGAGTAAATTATCAATTTCAACCGTAATTACGGTATCCGGAGCCTAAACCGGAAGTGGTCATATAACCGGAAGTGGTAATTGCGATAACAGAAGCCTAACCCGGAAGCGGTCATATAACAGCGTCAAATCATAGCTGTGTTCTCCATATGAATATGACTCACGTGACTTCCTTAAACCTTGGTGTCAGCAGAGGAAGTGCAAGTGTCCGCATACCTGAATGCCAGATAAAGCCTCAAGGAATAGTGTGATGTGATATATATGTGCAATACAAATAAAGTGTATCAGTGTTAAATTACCATAAAGTTGGTAGATACTAATAGATAATAGTGGTCAAAATTTGGCGATGCCAAATCCTGGCAGCGCTCTACATATGCTGGGAGTGGTCAAAAAACCTATGTCACTTCCTTAATCAACTGGTGTCAGCAAGGAGTGTGATAATAATAAAAATAAACGATGTGTGTAATCCCATAGTGCCCGGATAAATGATCCATTAAAAAATGTGCTTTATCGAGTATATATCAAAAAAATATTTAAGAAAAATATGCAAATATAAGGATGCGGAAATAAAGTTAAGATAAAAATACTGATTAAAATGGTGAGTATAAAATGGTGAAAAAACCATTAATATCGATAATCAAGTAGATCATATAATAGTTGTAAAATATATATAGATATGAATGTGCAAAGTGTGCTAATTATACATGGCGCCAGATTTATTACAAAAAATGACCCACAATATCTTAAAAAATGATAACATATGCAATAGATATAATATAAAACAAGTAATTGAATAAATAAATCAAGGAACAAGTTAAGACGGGATGAATTATAAAAATGCCAAAAACCATCGAAAAATACAAATGAACTTAAAACCGTCCCAATAATAAAACATATATCCAATATATAACATGACCAGAGCAAAAGATAAAAACATAAAAGTTCATCAGTATATATCCTACTTGGAAGATGTGCTAAAACAAAGGTACTGGGTGGTAATTTTTATGCCTTACTAATAAAAGAATTTATGTCCCAGTCAACGTTCATCCCATGGGGATGGTAACTTTTCAGGGAGTAAATCCAGGACGTTTCCAGTTGGGAAACCCCCCTCTTTACCCATCCCCCTCTCCATGGGGGAACATATTTGTCTATAATCTGGTACAAAGTTCCCTCTGGGTTACGGTTATGGTACCTCAAATAATGTTTAGGAACACTATGATTCGTTTTCCCTTTGATTATATTCGTTATATGCTCGTTGACCCAAACATTGAAGGCCCTAG
Source organism: Glandirana rugosa (assembly GCA_018402905.1). Lineage (NCBI taxonomy): Eukaryota > Metazoa > Chordata > Amphibia > Anura > Ranidae > Glandirana > Glandirana rugosa. Next base: position 1,337,325 of record BLSH010481413.1, read on the forward strand.
TGGTTCTTCCCACGTACTGTTTGTTGCAAGGACAGGTCAATAAATATACGACATTTTTTGTCTCACAAGTACTGAAAAATTTTATATCAAAGCAATGGCCAGTGACTGTGGACATAAAGTTAGGGATTTTCCTGTTTTTGCACTTATTTAATTTACAAACACAACATTTTTGGCATTTAAAATACCGTTTTAGGTCCTGAAAGAATGATGGCTTACGAGGAAGATCAATCACATTAGGTGCAATCCTCTGTCTAAGTGAAGGTACCCCCCTGTATGTGATCCGTGGTTTCTCGGGTAACAGGGGACCAAGTATCTGGTCATTACGGAGAACATCCCAATGTTTGGAAATAACCTTTTTTATTTGTTTATGCTGGATGCTATATCCAGTAAAAAAGGACCATTTAGCCTCATGTTTTACAGTTTTCTGTTTGTCCCTCAGTAGTTCAGATCTGTCAATATATGTGGCCGCCTGTATTTCCTTGTCTAAATCACTACTGGAATATCCCTTTTCCAAGAATTTCTCTTTGAGAACCTGAGCTTGTTCCTTGAATATGTGTATATCAGTACAATTCCGCCTTAACCTAATGAATTGGCTCTTAGGTATCGATCTCAGCCATGGTCTGTGGTGGCAACTATCCGTAGGAATAAAACTATTCCTATCTGTAGGTTTGAAAAAGGTCATGGTTGAAAATTGACCTTGGCTAATATCAATAACCAAGTCGAGAAAATGTATGCTGGTTTGACTACTCTCAGGGGTCAAAATAATACCCCTATCATTAGCGTTAAGTATAGCAAAAAAGGAATTGAGAGATTCTTGATCACCTCGCCATAGGAGGAGGATGTCGTCAATGTACCTGGCCCAGAAAACAAGTTCTGGTCTATCTAAGGCGTAGACGACATCCTCCTCCCATTTGGCCATAAATAGATTGGCCATACTAGGGGCAAATTTAGCCCCCATAGCAACACCTTTGCACTGTGAATAAAAATTGTTGTTATGCCAGAAATAATTGTGCTTAGTAGCATAAATCACCAAACTAGTGAGGAAATCCCTCTGCACATCAGGTATAGTAATATCTTGTTTGAGAAAATGATTTACTGCTTCCAAACCCAATTCGTGAGATATACTGGTGTATAAGGAAGAAACGTCCGCTGTGGCTATAATATCACCAATCTGTAATTCAATATTTTCTAATTTACGAATGGTGTCTTTTGTATCCCTTAGATATGACGGCATTTTTGCGACATGGGGTTGCAAGTAGAGTTGAGCGAACCTCTGGAAGTTCGGGTTCTGCTGGTCCGTCCGAACTTCGGGACAAAGTCCGGGTCCGGGTCCGGACGGAACCCGAACGATCGCACGGACAACGAACCCCATTGAAATCAATGGGGACCCGAACTTTTAGGCACAAAAATGGCTGTAACAAAGTCCTGGAAAGCCCTAGAGGGCTGCAAAAGGAAGTAAAATGGGGGTGAATTTGAGGTAATTATTCCAATGCAGCTTGTGCCTTGTGCCTTGAATTTAGGTGCCTGGTCATGGGGGTTGTGCTCAGGTTGAGAACATTTATGCCCCGGCTCAAGCTATCATTGCACAGCTTGCAAACTACTCGTGTCTTGTCGTCAGCACATTGTCTGAAGAACTGCCACGCGGGGGAACGCCTTTGAGCTGCCTTTGGTGTGCTAGGTCCCTGGGTGCGGTGGCTAGTAGCAGGCCTACTGTCTAGGGGACGCTCGCTCCGCTTTTGCAATCTGCTTCCTCTTTTGCTGTGCTGGTGCCTCTGTGCGACCACCACCTCTTCCTCCAAACTCCACACGTCACTCGCATGACCATCATTCCATGTGGGGTCTAGGACCTCATCATCCTCCACATTATCTTCCACCCACCCTTCACCACTGCCCTCCTTGTCAGTCTGCACACTGAGGCAAGCTGCAGCAGTTGGCACCTGTGTTTCATCATCATCAGAAATGTGCTGCGCTGGTGTTTCCATGTCCTCATCCTGCAACAGAAGTGGTTGGGCATCGGTGCACT
>BLSH010481413.1:1341715-1358448 GCA_018402905.1 Glandirana rugosa
AGTTACTTTTTATTCCAATATTTTTACTCGATTTTGATCACCTCGTTCATCTAATTTATTTAGTACTTTTTGTTTTCATTTCTGTTTCCAAATTTTGGGGTATTGCATCATATAATCAGTCTTTCGTAAATAATTTACCTATTTTAACGTGAGTGTTTTTTACCGTACACGATCCGTATTGTCAGACCCAGCGGACCTTCAGCCCTCACTATATCTGGGGAAGAAACCGGTGGTTGTTCTAATGGTAGTCTAACTCTGAAGCTTATACATATGTGGAAATATACTACTACTAGTCGTAAAAAGTATAGTTGTCCTATCAATATTATACCTAGCTAGGGGAAAGGCTATGTTGTTAGCTAGTGTTGTATCGGAAAGGGGATCGATCCATATTATAACTATCCTGTTGATATGAAAAATGCTGATCATCATCATATAAAGGTGTATACATATTCGAAGTCTCAATCTGATGGTAATCTTGTTGGTGGCCAAAGAAGGGGTCTATATCACTCCCGACTTCCAGGCGACCCAGACTGTTATGCCTAGCACATGCCATTTTTTGTGAGTGCAATTTTATCCATTTAATAAATGCTTTCTGACTAATATACTACGTTATGGGGTTTTAAACCTTTGTCTTTACTTTTGTTTTTCATGATTTATTTAATCTACTTGCTCCACTAGTTTTAGCTCATTTTTATAACCTTATTTTTCATTGAAAAGGTGAACACGCTCAAATTCTTCTATCTCAGGACCATACTTAAATGTAACTAAAGGCATACCTTTTTTTTTATTTTGAAATTAGATCACCAGTCAGTTTTTATTGCTGTCTGTGTTCCCATTAGGGAGATTTGTTATCACTGTTATCATAATCACAAATTTTGGGTTGACCCCAGGACAGTAATAAGGGGGAAATCATCCAATGGGGACACTAATTCTGATGACAGACACCCTGGGTTTTCCTTACATTTGAGGAATTTCCTATAGCTTGTTTTGGCTACAGGACAGGAAGTGAAGAGAAATTTCCCTTATGGAACACAGATGGCAAAAAAAAAAAAACCTCTCTTACTTGGTCCAAAATGAAAACAGAATTTTGCCTATACAGTAGTTCTACTTTAACACCTTCCTGATTCCCTTCAGATATATGATATGTGCTAAATGTAGAAACATTGATCAACTACAATTCAATAGTGCAGCCTACTGTAGATATGATGTTTTTATGATGTTTTTGGTCTGTAAGTCTATTACAGAGACATGTAACTTTACGCTGGACCTGTGCCTAATTTAGTATCTATGCATTTAGAGGTAAAGGGACCAGTGGGCTGTTTAAATGCATGAATGACCTGCAGAAAGCAAACTGGGCTGTCAGCTCAACTATTGTGTCTCTGAATGAGAGAAGCATCTGGAATTACAGCGAAAGACTCACTCATTGAAATCAGAGTTACTGTGCATACATTTTTTTTTGGCAATTTATAAAACATTTGTAGAGGTGAATACTGTACGCGTGCATGTACGTGCATATACAAAGAAAGAGAGAGACAAAAAATAAAAAAGAGAATATATCTGTGTTTTGGTAATATTGACAAACAAAGCTCATCTTATATGTATATCGTGTTTGGTTTGCTGCTTTTTATGGTGTGCAGAATATATTAGCCTATACAGTATATTAATGTGAAAATAATCAGGTAAACATAGTTATTTTGTCATCCTGCCAGATAGTTCCCTCTCAGTTCAGGTAGAGTGTAACACAATAAAGGTTGTGCTGATCTTGCTAGTTCTGTAAACCCTACATGAAAAGCATCCAATAAAATGTACAGGCGTACAGTAATATACAAAAAAGGTTCTGTAAAATGCACTTTAATTGTGATTGGGTGGGGGAATACATGTGTTTAGGATATGCAAATATACTCAAAGGCCTGATACATATAAAAGGGTTAGATTTACTCTATGAAAACACAGACCATTTAAAAGAGCTGTCCCTTAACCATGAGCAAGGTAATGTTATTCTTTTATTTTTATATCAATTCTACATACTTTCAATTTTTAGTTTCCGTACAACACATCAAGGTCTTATTTATACCAAAATAGTGAATTCAGGCAGATTAAATTTTCAGGGATTTTTTTTTCAATTTTTTTGATATAATTCATTGGCCATTTTGGCAGCAATTTATAAAGGAGCAGCAAATAGGTCTGCATATACAGAAAGTTATGAATAGTATTAGAAAAGTTGTGAATAAGTAGTGACTAAGCAGCAATAAAGTGGTGAATAATTAAGGGTGAAAAAAATTGACTACACAATATCTATTAAAAGTTCATCGAGTTTCCAGTCTAAATAGAATTACAAGAGAGTTTCTTACTGAAGTCTCTTTCTGTCAAATGATACATTATTACATATGACCATATATAAAAGTGACACATTGGGGTTGATTTTCTAAAGGCAAATCCACTGTGCTCTTCAAATGCACTGTAAGTGCACTTGGAAGTGCAGTCATGTAGATCTGAGGGGAAGATATGAAATGAGGGGAAGCTCTGCTGATTTCTATCATCCAATGATGTGCAATCAAAAATGCTGTTTTAAATTTACCTTGCATGCCCCCCTCAGGTCTACAGCGACTTCCAAGTGCAATTGCAGTGCATTTGTAGTGCACAGTGGATTTGCCTTTAGTAAATAAATCCCATTTACACTTTCCAATTACTATCAAAGCAGAGCTCCAGTATTTTTTCTAGTTCTAGATAGAATAGTGGAAGGTTAGAACCACTGTCAAGTTTTTATTGCAGTTACATTTTTATTACTTTTTTTTCCAATACTTTTTTAAGACATCACACGGTAAAGTATTTTTATTACTTTTCATACATTTTTTGTCCTGGTGACCACTATAATCTGGCAGAAAGGGAAAACCAAGATTTTGCAGATTTTATCAGGACAGTAATAGAGGGAATGCTTGTGTTAGTGACAAATGATAAAAGGTAAGCTTTCCATACTTTACGGGGAAATTTCTGTTCACTTCTGGAACAGATAATAAAGGGAAAGCTCCCTGATAGGCGCACAAAAAACAATAAAAACATGACAGAAGTTTCATTTGTTCCTAAAAAAATAATTGGAGTATTTCACTGTAATATTTTTTAAGAGTAATATACAGGCTCCAAAAGATTAAAAGTCAGCAGACGCAAAAAAATGTAAACAGACACTCACTTTGCTCATCTTCAGGTAGGGTTAACTGTGGGATGCTGGCTGTGATTCCTTGTGGCTTCACAGCCAGCTTCCCACTGCACATGTACAAGCAGTGCTACGCTGTGTGAATGGCCTCCTGGGAACTGTGATGTGTCAAAGAAGGTTGCGGGTGGGGGAGAAAGTCCATTCGTATCACCTTGACAGGCCTATGAAGTGGGAGCGGGTACCTGCCAAATCTAGGACTGGTTGCCCCTTCCAAAAAAAAAAAAAGAATCAAATATGGTAGAGGAGGGGAGAGGAAGAGGAAGAGTGGAGATTTTTTTGAATAATCAAATGACAGAAATGGCTCCAGTCTGTCCCCAGAGGCCCAGTTATTCCCTCATTGTTCGCAGGTAATTGCACAACACAAAGAAAGTGAAGCCAGGTTTTAAATTACAGTCACATTCAAGAAACCTCTGCACTTTGTATTAAGCACATGTCACTGTTCTTTGCAATTGTCACTAATCATGAGAAGTGGTATTGGAAAAATCTGACTTTTGACAAAAAACGTCAGAATTTGCATATCAATTACAGTGCTGTTTAGTCCGCCTAGGCTGCATATTTTAAAATAAGGAGTGCATTTTAGACAGCATATGGAGTGGATTGAGCAATGGAAAAGTTTGCTATAAAACATTTAGAAATTATGGATGATTGGAAAGCATGAAAAAGGTCTAAGAATGCAAATTAGGCAATGCAAAAATGTTTACAAACTAGATTTTTGAGACTTTAATTACCTGATTAATTTAGCACTTATGCACACTTCATATAACCAAAAAAAAAACCTACATAAAAAAAAAAAAAAAAAAATACACGTGTATTTAAATATAGGTTTAAAGCATTTTTTATGAGTTACTATGGAGGATAAAACTCTCACAAAATATAGCATGTCTCATTTTCTCTCAACACACAGCCTTGGTGAGTATAAAGCTATTGATATTGATTAATAATTTAATAATGGCAATTTTGATTGCACATTTTGACAATATCATGACAGTGGGGTTGGTGTACTAAAGCTGGAAAGTGCACATTCTATGCATTAAGATAAAAAACCTTCTGTGTGCAGCAGCCCCCCTTAGCCCCCTAATACTTACCCAATACTTACCTGAGCCCCATCTCGATCCAGAAATATTGCACAAGAGCCTCACTTGTCCGGGACTTTCCCTCCTCATTGGCTGAGACAGCAGCGAGCGCCATTGGATCCCAATGTTGTCAATCAAAGTCAGTGAGCCAATTAGGAGAGATAGGGGTCCAAATGAATGGACACACAGAGCATCGGCTTGTCTTTGGTGCCACCGTAGCAAGCTGCTTGCTGTGGGGGCACTCGGCAGGAGGGAGAGGCCAGAAACACCAGCGAGGGACCCGAGAAGAGGAGGATCTGGGCTGCTCTGTGCAAAACTAGTACACAGAGCAGGTAAGTACAACATGTTTGTTATTTGTAAACCAAAAAAACAAGACTTTAATATCACTTTAAGCTTTGACAAAAAAACAGGAAGCTAATTGGTTTCTATACAGAGCTACACTAGATTTTTCACCCTCCAGTTTTAGTAAATCAACCCCACTATGATGTATGTATACGAAAGCAGTGTTAATGGGCCCATAAAGTGTATATAAACCAACATTCATTATATTTCAACCAGTAAATCCTTAGATGTGGTGGCTGACTTCTTTTTTTTAACCAGGCTTGTTTTTAACCACTTAAGGAATAAGGGCCTAGCCTATTTTTGGCATTTGTTGTTTACAAGTTAAAATCAGTTTTTTTTTGCTAGAAAATTACTTAGAACTCCCAAACATTATATATTTTTTTCAGACACCCTAGAGAATAAAATGTTGTTGCAATACTTTATGTCACGCTTTATTTGCGCAGTGGTCTTACAAATTCTTATTTTTAAAAATAAAAAAATAAGAAAACAGTAAAGTTAGCCCAATTTTTTCTATATTGTGAAAGATAATGTTACACCGAGTAAATTGATACCCAACATGTCATGCTTCAAAATTGCACCCGCCAATGGAATGGCCACAAACGTTGGCACTTAAAAATCTCCATAGGCGATACCTCACATGTGTGCTTTGAACACCTTTTTTATATGTGGGCGCGACTTATGTATGCGTTCGCTTCTGCGCGCGAGCTTGGAGGTACGGGGTGCTTTCAATTTTTTTTTCTTATTTATTTTACTTTTTATTTTTATACTGTCCTTTAAAAAAAAAAATTGGATCACTTTTATTCCTATTACAAGGAATGAAAACATCCCTTTTAGTGGAAATAAGCATGACAGGACCTCTTTAATGTGAGATCTGGGGTCAAAAAGACCTCAGATCTCACATTTACACTGAAAAGCTAAAGAAACAAAAATGTATTTTTAAAAAAAATTTGTCTCTTTAGGGCCAGTGGACGGAAGTGACGTTTGACGTCGCTCTGGTCCTCCAAGGGCATAGAGTCGAGTGAGGGCTATCGTGCCCTTACTCATCTTCCTGCCAAAAAGGGGATAGGAGCGAATTATCTCCGCCGCTACCGACAGATCCGGTAAGCGGCGGAGACGACTGAGACACGGAGGGAGGGGGGGGGGAGATAAAGATAAAAGTGATCTTGCAGCTTATCCGCCACGGAGACCACTTTTACCTTAAACACTTAAGGACCGGAAGGATTTACCCCCTTAATGAGCAGGCCATTTTTCTTACTTTTTTTTGCAATATAGCGCTTTAACTGACAATTGCACGCCCGTGCGACACTGCGCCCAAACAAAATTGAAGTCCTTTTTTCCCACAAATAGAGCTTTCTTTTGGTGGTATTTGATCACCTCTGCAGTTTTTATTTTTTGCGCTATAAACAAAAGATAGCAACAATTTTGAAAAAAAGAACAACAATTTTTTTTACATTTTGCTATAATAAATATCCAAAAAAAATATATAAACAAACAAATTTCTTCCTCAGTTTAGGCCAATATGTGTTCTTCTACATATATTTGGTAAAAAAAAATGCAATAAACGTATATTGATTGGTTTGCTCAAAAGTTATAGCATCTACAAAATAGGGGATATATTTATGGAATTTTTATTTATTTATTTATTTTACTAGTAATGGCGGCAATCTGCGACTTTTAGCAGGTCTGCAACATTGCGGCGGACAGATTAGACACTTTTGACACTTTTTTGGGACCATGAACAATGCACTGATTACTGTATAGATGACACTGGCATGGGCTACGGGCCGCGACGGGCGTGCGTTATATCTATCACATGTAACAACGTACATCTACAGCGATTCGCATAACAGAGCCAACCTGCCGCAGTATAACTGCGGCGGCTGGTCTTTAAGTGGTTAAAGCAGACTGCTTGCCGTTGTAAAAAATACCAAGTATGTAGCGTCAAAGGACCGACGTATATATCAATGGTGGGCGGTCCAGAAGTGGTCAAACATTATTTTAACCAGGTGTTACTGTCAGTAACACATTGGTGATCTTGTTATAGGGTGACAATGCTTACTCAGTGTACTGTATCTATGGAGGAGCAGCATTGTCACTCTAAGACAGCAAGTATAATAGGACAACAGAACACTTCCCCTCTCCCCAGCTCCATGACATGAAAGGTCTGTAGTTCACAAAAAATAGCTGGGAATGCTGATAACATTGTTTGAACACTGGATTTCAGGTAGGATCAACAGGTATTTTCTGCATGTAATGTACTGTACTTAGGTTGAAATAAAGAAAACAAATGCAGCCAGTGCATCTTAGGACTGGTAAGATCCAATATGTCAACCTTTTTGCTGTTGTACTTTGATCCTCTGTTTTCTTTCTACATTATATATCGGTTTGGGCACCTGTGTAAATTAGATTTTTTATACAAAATTTACAAAAATGATATAACATTGTACAATAACAAAGTTGTTTAAAGTGTTATTAAAATATGTAACTTTTTTAACGCTTCATTTTCTGTTTTTATTTTTATTGCAGATTATTTTTTTCGAGGACAGGAACTTTCAGGGAAAGTTCCATGAATGTTCTGGTGACAATGCAGATCTGCATTCTTACTTTGCACGCTGCAATTCAATCCGTGTAGAGAATGGCTGCTGGGTGATCTATGAACGTTCTAATTACATGGGACATCAATATTACCTGAAGAAAGGAGATTACCCTGACTACCAGAGCTGGCTGGGATTGAATGACTCTATTAGATCTTGCCACTCAATCCCTCAGGTAAGTTATTCTTGCAATCAATCTTCAGCCTGTAATTACCTCTTTACCATTCATATTTAACTGTAATGCACTCTCATAAGTTAAAAAATATAGATATAAAATCTTGTGCTGGTAGATGGAGCTGAGAATTCTTGCTGCTCTGAAACAAAAAAAGACAGAAGCTAATAATAAATGCAGCCCTTGTTGCCCTCGCTGTCCAAATATAGTGGAATGACAATACCAATGCTCAAAGATGTAAATGACTTGCTCCTTCCCAACCCAAACTGACTGTATAAGAAAGACTCAGCCCCATTAGTCTCCTATATACCCTGAAAGTAATATGACCAAGTTACAGAGAGTACATGAAATCGGGTTTCTGATGTCATCCCAGGCCAGAAGAATTTCCTAGTCTCTGTAAGAAAGCAGATAATGAATTCTGTCCATATGGCAGTATTTCTCAGATGGCAATCTCTTTCACATGGCAGAGTCTTGCCATTGTAAAATGTCTTTAATGGGGAACTGTTTCTTAAAATCTCTTATGGAATTAGCTCTCTCGTTGAATTATCTCTTGTGTGGCAACCAATGTGGTAACATAGCCACCACAAATTTCCTGCAATGTGGTAGCATCCTCTAGTAATATGGCAGCATTAAAAAACAATAAGTATACATGCATCATATCTGGTTTTGGCAAAAGAGGGTCTCAAAAATAAGGTTCAGAATATTTTTGAGTTGAGTATTGGTCTACAGACCCATGAATGTTTCTGGAAATATGACAGATACCTCTGGTAAAACTAAGTTCATAAATTTGGATAATTTGCTGTTGGTTTCTACAGTAATGCAAAACTGGCTCAAGGCACTTGTGTTGACTGCATTTGAATATAATATTCATTTTGCTTTAATATGTGAGTTGAATCAGTCATAGAGAGCAAAAGTTGCCCTTGGGGCCAAAAGTTTGCAGTTCCTCCCTAACTGAGCTAAATATATTTTTCTATTTTATTTATAGCATCGTGGTTCTTACAGAATAAAACTGTATGAAAGAGAAGACTTTCGTGGCCAGATGAAGGAATACCAAAATGACTGCTCTAACATCTATGAAAGCTTCCATGTTCGTGATGTTTTGTCTTGTAATGTGCTTGAGGGCTACTGGATATTCTTTGAGGAACCTGGCTTTAGGGGAAACCAATACTTCCTGAAACCTGGAGAATACAGAAGATATAGCACCTGGGGAGCCCCAAATTCCAGAGTTGGATCTTTGAAAAAAATCATGGACTTTCATTAGATGCAACATTATTTAATTTGTTAAACTTGTTTAACTAACATCTGTAAAGAAAATAAATCAGTATAAATCTGGCTTCTTTCCTGTTTTGATAATAGTTTTTTATGCATTCTAGTGTTAAAGGAATCCTGTCATCAGACCAAAGGCATTACTTTGAATACTTCATGTACTTATTGGCCCCTCTGGTCAATATTTTTTTCAAGCATTACAGCATTATGAGTGCCTGGAATATTAGAAGAATTTGAAATTTCTGGGTGTTTTGATTCATTTTCCCACTCCACCACCCACTATGTCATCAGCATTGACAATGTCTCTGCAGGAGAAGGCTTGTAAAGCTTAAAATTGTGCTGTCCTCGATACGTCTCACAATCTGTATCCCTTCCATTCTCCCACTCTTCTAATTAACAATTGAATGTTTCGTAAATGCACTGATATAGTGTGAGTGCAGCCTTATTCCGTTTAATAACTGCAAAATAACAAAAAAAACCCTAATGATCTTTGCCAGAAATCCCAGCTAATAATTTCCTGTGCTTTCTGCTTGTGCTGAACTCTTATCAGTTACATTTTCCCATCTCTGTGACAAACAAAACACTGCCCACCCTATTGGGAAGTGTAGGAAGAGAGGATAGGGGGAGTGTGAAGATAATGCACTCTGAGCACCAAAAAAAGTATAGGCAAACACAGGGCATAACAATCATGAGCTGGCAACTCTATAGCTTCTTGATTAGAAAACTTTATTATTGCACAATAGCAATGGCAAAATGCATCTCCACAGCTGGTAATGAACACATTGCAAGGGAATAATATACTGATGTCATCTACATTCAGCCAGAGCACTATTATTTATTGTGCACCTCAGGTGGAAAAACACTTTTTGGCCAAGTATCTGCACATTCCCCAAAAAAACATGAATTGGCCATTGTAAACTGCCAATGGCTATCATATGTAGAACCGTGATAACCCAGGATCAGTCAAAGGGCTTGAGTGCAAATTACTTATTTTATGCCTTAAAATCATTCAACAGGTGCCCTTCAATCCATGTCTGTAAATGCAGCAAATTATAACCGCCAAACAGATCCTATAATGTCTGCCAACATCCCTTTTTATATGGTTAAGTACTCCCCCAGTACAGTAATGGGACTATTAAGGCAGTTTATCTATGAGACAATAGTTTATAAAAAAATTCAAAGTTTTATTGTACAAAATACATTAAAAGCGTATGACCATGAATAGTACATACATTATCCATGAAAACAAAGTACATTTAATGAAGTTTGTAATCAGATCTTGACAAATGATCTTTCTAGGATGTATACCCTACATACCGTACATGTTTCAGGAGCAATTTCCCTTCCTCGGGGGTAGTATTGTGCATCCAAGTGGAATGACATTACAGTACATGTTTGTAAATGGATCTTAAAAGGCCAGTCAGGTATTTGATACACATCTGCAGTCTTGGTTGATTTAACACAGAGTTAAAGTGGATGTAAACCCTCAAATATACCCAGTGAAAAGAACAGCCTCAGATTATACACAGAGATGAAACAAATCTCCCTACATACGTTTTACATGTATATCTACTGTCTCCAGCTTTCTAGACTCTTTAGAAAGTGAATATCATAGTAGAAATTGTTCATCCTGTTTCAGCAGTGGCAGGAGAGTCTGGGCATATACTATGTGAGCTGATTGGAGGAAAGGTACACCCCCCTCTACATAGGCAGAGGAACGAATAAACTTGCAGAGCTGTGCTGTGAATAGACAAGCTCTCTACTTATCTATCTCTAAGTTACCCCGCCGAAAAAAATTTACAGCTGCTTTTATCTCCTGTGTCGGAGAGCTTGTCAGAAGTTATTATGCTGATAACAGAGGAAGAGAGCAGCAGAAAGACACTGGCCTTTGGAGAGAGATAAGCAAACACTACAGATATATGTGCCCAGGTCATATTTCAGAAATGGGGTTTACATTCACTTTAAGCTTTCTACAATTATCATAACTTTGGTTATATTTAAGATTTTTTTTATAAAACATGTATATACTACTCTGTGAGCAAGTAAATCACCATCTTAGGATTAAACATGCCTATAATATGAACAAGGATCGCAAGAGATGGATAATACATAGTCCATCTCCTAGGTCATATAATAATACATCTATAAACTGGTTACTCGACTGTAACCTGTGGGCATATGTACATTTTAATGCATTTAGAAAGTTGTATCTCAAGGAGAGGCAGCTGCATGATCATAACAATTTATACATACTCTCTGCCACTCCTCAGAATCCTTGACTGGAGAAGTCATCTGGTCAACATCCTTCCCTGGGACCAGAAAAGGGGATGGCATCAGCAGTCTGGAGCTCTCCTTCACCATCAAACCAGAAACATCTACCAAGAGTCTTATTTATTGACAACCAAATACCAAAGACCAAGTTCCATTTATGCCCTTTGATTGCATTTGGAAGCCAATTAGCTCAGGACATTTTAAAGTACTTTCATTCTTCATTTCTTTTAGTTATGCTGTTTTATTACTGTCTCTTTTCTTTTATTATAGGCTTTTCTGTAAATCTGCACTTTTTTTATTAAAAAATATTTTAAAATAATGCATACAATAAAAGGATAGTGCTCACATGACAACTACTTGTGAATAGTGATTAAATACAATGTTGTATCAATCAACTATGGTAAATTTACCATAAAAAAATAGTAAGACCCCTTTCACACTTGTGCAAGTTGTCCTGCAATTTGGGACTGCAAAGTCGCATGACAAGTCGTTCCCCATTATTTCCAATGAGTACCGTTCATATCAGTACAACTTTGAAGTTGTGCCGACTTAAAGTAGTCCCTGCATTACTTTGACCCAACTTTGATGCAACTTAAGGTCCATAGACTTCAATGTTAAACCCTCAAAGTCACATGCAAATCACACCTGAATTATATAGTTGCGGTTTCTGTACTATTTCTGTACGACTTTGTAATATGTTTTCATTGTGTCAAAGTTGCAACAAAGTCAGACCAAAGTCGTACTAAAATCGTGGTAAAATTGCATCGAACAAGTGTGAAAAGGGCCTTAATGATGCAATAAAATATTGACAAAACAAATACAAAAACAATAAAAGTCCAGTGTGACAGTTCCAAACACCAATAAGGATGCTGCAAATTGGAGGTTCCCTTTTATCTGCACTGCAGTGCTGAAGTGGTAGATGTACACTCCCCAAAGGTGTTTGACCCTTGGTTACAGGTAGGTCAAAATACTCTTAAAATGCCCAAGGCAAGATATCCTCTGCTGCAAACTCTCCACTTTATTCCTTCATTAGAGTATGGCATAGATAGGGGAAGTGACTCCACGGGAGACATGATTAAAAGGTTTCATAGTGTAGTACTTTTATTAGTAGATATAAAAACATATATATATAAGGCATTGTATTCACATATATCTGTGCCCATATACCGGCGCTGATGTGTACAACGTGTGTGGTTGTGTTTATGCTCCCCTGGCGCTGGTGTTGGAGGCTTGCATGTGTGGAGGCACATGTATAACTGTATGCATCTAGCCAGTGGCATTTTTTTTTTTGGGGGGGGCAGCAAACAGTGCACAGCCAACCCCCCCCCCGGTCGGTCACTTACAACACTTTCTCCGGGCAGCACTACCCTCCGGGCGACCAGCTTCCCCTGCATCTTCTCCTCGGCATCACGGTAGTATCCTTGCCATGCGTCTCCTCTCAGTTCCTCCCTCAGCCAATGGGGTAGCTTCCCTTTTCGGCCAATCAGGAGACGGGTCTCAGAACTCGCTTCCTGATTGGCCCGAAGGCAGAATCAGTGTGATAGTAATGAATATTCATTCGCTCTTGTCACACAATGGGATGGGCTTCGGGCGCAGTGCTTTGGGCCCCGAGCCCACCCTTTTTTGAAGCCTATTAGAGCCTCTGGCTCTAATCATGTGCTTCAAAAAAAAAAAAACACCCCCCATTGGAATCCCTGCATGTAGATCAGGGGGCCGGATGCATGGATGGGGGGGCGGCGCCTGTGCACCCCTAATGGATGGGCCACCACTGCATGTAGCCATTAAGATTTGCATACGTTTGCATATATTCTGTGTCCTGCCACCTCATACCATTCATTTGTACAGACTAACTGGGAGCAACTATGTGCATGAAGCCTTATTTTCACCTGTTGATCCTGCCAGTAAGTTTGTAATTTTTCAACTTCCTTTAACAAACCAAGCTGTTCAAAAAACGTGGCAATCAAAGGGTTGAGACAAATAATTTAACACTGACAGGGTACATACAAGGGTCAGCTTTTTAAATTAAACCCATTGTAACCCAAATGGAAAGAAAAAATATTAACTGCTTAAAAAGTAGTAGCTAGGGTCATATTTTAATTTTTTTGGTTACTAATGTTAAGCCCATCTATATCTACTAGTCTAACATTGATCCCCCTCTAAGTTGACAATGCTGCTTTCCAAAGGTGGATTAGGTAGAATAGAGGAGTGATCTTAGCCAACTTACATGTGCTGGTGGCTTTATCACCAGGTGAAAACAAAGGGAAAAGTCCTTAAAAAAGGATAACTAATGCAGCCACCACATCTATGCACTGGTAAGCTGCAATATATTTTGTTTCTAAGTTTAGAAACATTTTAATTTTCATCCTAAAAAAGACAAGTCAGAGTCCAGACCTAAATCAATTTGTTATGCTTTGCCTTGACCTGAACAGCGCCTTAACCGGTTCCGGACCAGCTAGTGGGCGGGAGCACGCCACTGGCAGCGCGCTCTCATGCCTGCCGCACTCTGCAGCAGTATGGCCGCAGGTCCGGCACGCTCAATGGCGATTGCCTGGCAGAGAAGAAAAACGGGGAACCGCTGATGTAGACACTGCGGTTCACTGCTCTGTCAGGTGGCATGTAAGAGATCTACTGAACCCTGTCACTGGGATCAGTTAGCTCTCTTATGCCCATGGTAGCCCAGCCCCCTCACAGTTAGAACACGCCTAGGGAACACAGTTAACTCCTAGATCACCACCTGCAGGTTAACCCCTTCACTGCCAATGACATTTACACAGTACTCAGTGGATATTTAGATTTCTGATCGCTGCATAAATGTCATTGGTCCCAAAAAAAGTGTCAAAAATGGCTGACATGACCGCTGCAGTATCGCAGTCCCGATAAAAATCGTAGATCGCCGCCATTACTAGTAAAAAAAAAAATAGTAAAAATGCCAGAAATTAATTCTCATGGTTTGTAAACATGGCAACTTTTGCTCAAACCTATCAATAAACGCAGATCACAATTTTTTTTACCACAAATATGAGGAAGAATATATATCAGCCAAAACTGATGAATAAATTTGTTTTTTTATATTTTTTCTATATGTTTTATAGCAAAAAGTAAAAAATATTGTTTTTTTTTTCAAAATTGTCGCTCTTTTTTTGTTAATAGCGGTGATCAGAAGTGACGCAGAGGTGATCAAATACCACCAAACGAAAGCTCTATTTGTGGAAAAAAAGGGCGTCAATTTGGTTTGGGTACAACGTCGCACGACCGCGCAATTGTCAGTTAACGCGACGCAGTGCCGAATCACAAAAAGTGCTCTGGTCCTCCAGGGCGAAATCCTTCTGGTCCTTAAGTGGTTAAAGAGTAACTAAACCCAGGACCCTGTATTCACTATATCTGGTCTCCCACAGTACACAGAACATGGAAATGCAATTATTTTAGTGAGTATGAATGGCTAAATACCTTTTCTCATCAGCAGTTAGAGCAGTCTTGTAATTTCTATCAATGTCTGGCCGAGCACTGGTTAAAGCTTGTAGGAGGAGCTTTCATTCTCCTCTTATTGTCCTATGGAGCTGCATGACCCCTGACTTTCTGTCTGATTGGCCCTGTGGTAATCACTTGCACCCTCCCCCCAAAATAAAAACTTTCTAGCAATACACACCAAACTGAGCATGTGCAGAGTACCTCCAAGGCTCTGCTCTATCAGCAGATGGATTGGGGTCTGTGAAAGAAGGGGAGGATCAGGGAGGACAGGATCAAACAGCCTTTTTACACAATGTGGAGGATTAACCCCTTAGGTTCCACAGTGAGTATAACAAGCATGATGCATATACAGACTGAAAACCCAAAAGGCTGGTTGTACAGAAGTCGTCTGTGGCCAGCCTTATAAATAAATGTACACATACGTATTAAGATGAGCGTGAGAAAGAGGAAGGAAGGAAGGAAGGTAGAATAAATTCCACAGAGCCCCCTGTACATCAGAGTCCCTGTTACATTAGAGTACTCACTGGGAGGGAGAAAAGAGTAGGGAGGGGGAGACTTCACCCACAGTGGATGGATGGGCAGGCTGCACCTTTCCTCTTCTGGCTGTGGGCTTCTAACTTCCCGCCCACACATCTCCTTCTCTGAGGCACAATGCTGCCGGGCAGGCACAAGAAGAGAGGGTGGGAGGAGAAGGAGTAGAACCAGCTCTCTCGTCTCTCAGTGCTGGCTTTCAATCATATCCTTGCACTACACTTCCCAGCGTCACTTGCTGCAGTCCTGTGTCCTCCTCTTGTTGCTAATTGGCAGCGTGGTGGCTGCTCGAGGGAGGGGGCAAGTGGGATCACACAGACACATTGCCCCTTGCTGCAGCAGCCTGTCTCACTGTCCAGCAGAGGTGGGATGCGTAGAAGAAAATGATAGCACAGCGGTGCCAGCGGGGCAAGAGGTAGAAGACACCAATGCGCACAGGGGGATTAGAGTGTGCCCAGAGACATCTGGCACACCCTGTGCGCATGCCCACGCAGAAAGAATTTGCACTACAATTAGTATGAGAGGCTTTCTAATCTTAGACCACTGAATATATGGAAAAGAAGGTGCATCTGAAACCAAAACTTATCTCTACTGGAGAAGCCCTCTATATATATATATATATATATATATTTTTTATTGCAGTCTGTTTATTGGTTTTCTTGTTGTAGTACAAAGAAAATACAAAATGATAACAGATATATAAACAATTAACATACTGTTAGTAAGGCACATAAAGAGAGAGAACATATCAAATATATGAAACAAACAGGGTCAAATTGCACATCGATATGACCGATGATGACTGATATCCCTAAGACCCCTTTCACACTAAGGCGCTTTTCAGGCATTATTTAGCTAAAAATAGCACCTGTAAAGCTCCTCCTAATTAGAGTTGACACTTTACAGTTCGGGTTCGTACCAAACTTTGGGGTGTCCGTGACATTTGAAAAAAAGTTTGGGTTCGAGTTCTGGGTTCGGGTATTTGATCACGCATGTTGAATAGCTGCAGGGCAGCCAATCAACAAGCGTTTCACTGGTTTTCCCTAGAAGCCATCACAATCATGCCTACTAATGGTATGGCTGTGATTGGCCAGTGCATCATGTGACCCAGCCTCTATATGAGGCTGGAGTCACAGTGCTGCATGTCACATGCTCTCTGGGTAGTGTAGGGAGAGGATGCTGCCGGTGCTGTGAGGGACAGATTGCAGATAGATAGATAGCTAGAGATTACTACCACTACTGCTTTTAGGGACAGATTGCAGATCTCATCCTGCATTAAAGAAAGATCTGACTGGACTAGGTAGAGTCTACTTCTTAGAGGGACAGAATATTGTTCTAAAATCATCTCCTAGTTCTATAGGGTCAGGTTCCTGCTGTTGCTGTAAGGGACAGATTATTGTTCTAAAATCATTTTGCAGCCCTCTAGCACTTTCCAGGACTCTTTTACAGTCATTTTTGTGCCAAAAAGTTTGGGTCCCCATTGAATTCAATGAAGTTCGGGGTAAAGTTCGGGTCAAGTTCGGTACGGAACATGGACTTTTTTCCGAAGTTCGGCCGAACCCACCGAACCCGAACATCCATGGGTTCGCTCAACTCTACTCCTAATTAAACTCAGTGTGTCCTTTCACACTGGGGTGGCACGCTTGCAGGAGAGTAAACAAATTCCTGCAAGCAACATTTTTGGGGTAGCGCGGGGGCGGAGTATACACCGCTCCTCCACCGCCCCTGCCATTGGAATGAATGGGGAGCACCGGCACACTGCTTCAGAAGCATGGCATGCTGGCGCTTTTAACCCCTTTTTAACC
>BLSH010481413.1:1367140-1379983 GCA_018402905.1 Glandirana rugosa
AAGGTATATTAACCCTACAACAACGGTCAGGATAACGTTCGTGGTTGGTACTTGTAACAAACACGTCAGGTGTATATAAAAATCTAAACAAAGAGTCTTAGAATCATTCAAGACAAGATCCAGGACCTCGGACCCCCGAAACACCTCGAAACCCACCCTACTTCGGTGGTAAGAACCCAGGTGTAGAATGGACCATCGGTCTAGAGTAATAAGTAAAGTCGATAGGTCTCCAGAAATTTATACACTCGACTGGCTACGAGTCCACAGAGACAGAACTAGCGAGACGAGCATCGGTCAGCTCACATATTTAAAGACCTCTGGATAGCTGAAATGAATAATGAGATCTGGCTACCAGGTAAGATGTGGACCCAAGAATGGTGGCTTCATCCCACCCAAAGCTCCACAAAGCCCCCAGGCTCCAGGACCTAGAACAGAACTTACTAAGATTCTGAGAAACAAATCTAAAAATATATGTGGACTGCACAAACAATGTTCATGGTTGGTGCTTGCAATAGGACTGGCAACAACATCCCAATTATATGGAAAAACAAACATCTGAGTGCAAGATTATATACATTTATTTTAAATCACATCAATGACAGTGTTCTATATAGGTAAAATATTTTGGGCACAATCTACACTTCCTCAGGTTCGAAACACTGAATAAAGCAAGTAGCATTTCTACTAGTATACAGTATATAGTGTACACACAGACACCAGAAGCATAGAATCAATCAGTTGTTACATAATTACATAGAAATACAAAGCATGAAGTTAAGAAACATTGTCTCAGGATTATTACCCACATTAACCATTTCAGCCCCGGAAGGTTTTACTCCCCCTCATGCCCAGGCCATTTTTTGCAATACGGCACTGCGTTACTTTAACTGCCATTTGCGCAGTCGTGCAATGCTGTACCCAAATAAAATGTATGTCCTTTTCCCACAAATAGAGCTTTCTTTTGGTGGCATTTGATTGTCTCTGTGGTTTTTATTTTTTGTGGTATAAACAAAAAAAGAGTAACAATTTTGAAAAAAAACAATGTTTTTTACTTTCTGCTATAAAACATATGCAATAAAATTTTTAAAAAAAAATCGAATTTCTTCATCAATTTAGGCCAATATGTATTCTGCTACATATTTTTGCTTAAAAAAAAACAATTTTTTGATTGGTTTACATAAAAGTTATCGCTCCTACAAACTATAGGATATTTTTATGCCATTTTTATTTATTTATTTTACTAGTAATGGCGGCGATCAGAGATTTTTCGGGGGACTGTGACAAATTGGACAGATAACTGACATTTTTTGGGAACCAGTGACATTATTACAGTGATCAGTGCTAAAAATATGCACTGTTACTGTGCTAATGACACTGGCAGGCAAGGAAGAGATTAACACCAGGGGTGTTCAAAGGGTTAAGTGTGTCCCTAGGAGGTGCTTGCTAACTGTGAGGGTGATGGACTGACTGGGGGGACACAGAGATCCATGTTCCTGCTTAGCAGGAACACAAGATCACTGTGTTCTCCCCTGCAAGAACAGCGATCTGCCTTGTTTACATAGGCAGATTGCCCTTCTGCCTCTCTAGGGAATGATCGGTGGGTCCTGGTGGACATCGTGTCTGCCGGACCTGCTGATTGGCTCCCCCTCTGGCCAATCAGTGTGCACACGTGTCCCAGCTATTTGTTGCACACAATGATGTACTGGTATGTCGCTTCGTGCAATAGAGACACTCTGCCCCAGTATATATGCGGTAGGCAGTCTTTAAGTGGCTAAGAAGAACCCATCTTAAAGTGGTTCTAAAGGATTAAGATTTTTCACCTTAATGCATTCTATGCTGTAGCACCCCCAGACGCCCCCTTTTTCTTACCTGAGCCAGATCCTATCGAGTGATGTGCATGAACACAGCGACTCCTGCCACTGTCTCTCTCCTCATTGGACAGATTGATAGCAGTGGGAGCCAGTGTTGTCAATAACATTTTTGTGACGAGGGAGGGGGGGGCGGGGTCGTGACCCGTTGCCTGTGTCAATGGACGCAGCAGTGGGGCTTGAGAGCAAGGATGCATGGGTGCCCCCATGGAAAGCAGCTTTCTGTGTGGGCACCTGATGAAGAGGAGGGGCCTGGAGGGCCGGCTGGGGACCCCAGAAGAAGAGGATCAGAGCTGCAAAAGCATTGCACATAGCAAGTAAGTATAACATGTTTGTTATGTTAATTTAAAAAAATAAAATACACAACTGATCACGGTTGTCAACACAAGCCAGTAAGAAGAAAGCCAATAACCAGCTTGTTAAGAGACATCGGCACTGATAATCAGGGCACTGATTATCAGTGTCCTGATTATCAGCGCAGTCCCAACAGTGCCCACCAGTACTGACAAACAATGCCCACCAGTGCTGCCAATCAGTGCCCACCAGTGCTGCCAATCAGTGCCCATCAGGGCCTCCTCATCAGTGTCACCTATCAGCGCTGCATATCAATGCTCATCAGTGCCACATATCAGTGCCCATCAGTGCCACTTATCAGTGCACATCAGTGCTGCCTATCAGTGCCATCTATCAGTGTCGTCTATCAGTGCCCATCAGTGCCGCCTATCAGTGCAGCCTCATCAGTGCCTCTTCATCAGAGCCCACCAATTTTGCTTCATTGGTGCCCATCAGTGCCTATTAGTGCTGCCTCATCAGTGCCCACCAGTGCAGCCTATCAGTGTCTATCAGTGCAGCCTCATCAGCATCATCAGTGTAGGAAAAAAATGACCTGTTTGCAAAATTTTATAACAAACTATGAACATTTTTTTTTTCAAAATGTTCAGTTTTTTTGTTTGTTTAGCACAACAATAAAAATGCAGTGCTGATCAAATAGCTCTATTTGTGTAAAAAAAGATAAATGTTATGTTTGGGTGCAGTGTTGCATGACTGCGCAATAGCCATTCAAAGCGTGACAGCGCTGAAAGCTGAAAATTGGCTTGGGCAGGAAGGGGGTAAAAGTGCCCAGTAGGCAAGTGGTTAAAGTAAAAAAAAGTTTAAGTAAAAGTATTGCCCCATCATCCCCCTTATACTTACATGAGCCCTCACTTGATCCAGTTCTGTGCCCTGTGATGAGGGAGCAAGGGTCGAGTCACGCTGTCTATGTCTATGAATGCAGGCAGCACAGCTCAGGAGCGGCTTCCTATGGTGCCACACCAAAAAGAGGAGAATCATATCTATTGGTAAGCTGTCATAATCAGCCTTATCTTTCACTTATGACAAATCATTGTGCAAAAAAGACTACAACAGATATCTTACCAATTGCTCTTCATATGATTGTATAATTACATGTAGAATATGCTAAATGCAATTCTGTATATAAAAAAGTTGCTTACCTAGCACTACTCTGACCAGACAAAAACAACTAGGTAAAGAGATCACTGGAGGTAAAACATGTACAAGTTTGTAGGGTGATGGAGATCACACGACCAGCTCATTGTGTAACACAAACAATGGCATACGACCTTTAAAATCATGCATGGAAAACCCAAGCTATAGTATGTGGTCACTGCCAGCTATTTCTACTTGTTCCTATTATCTGTTTTTTTTTATGACTTGTATCATATAACTGCATAGGAAATGTATGTAAATAGCTATCAGAAGCCACTAAAACTGCTCATTCAATGTCAGTAGTATTGTTCTCAAAAGAATATTGTAGATGTACATACATTACCAGGCACAAAGCAGAACTATCTGTTAACTGGTCTCAGTTGTATAGTCTGTGCAATGTATATAAAGAGAACTCACTGCTCTTAGCTGTTCTTCAATAGTGACAGCACACTGTCCCAGGTTCAAGGAAATTCAAGTCAAGCAAGGTAACGGGATGTATATATTTTGCTTTATTGTAGAGTAAAATATTCTAATCAAACATAATTAAGGCATCTAATAAATCTGGATTCTAGAAAAACTGTTGTTTAGGGGCACACATATTTTAAACTCTGTAAATAATATGCTATGCATATGTATATTTATTATATGGATATATTTAACTATATATCTAGTCATGAACAATATCAAAAGTGGTGGTATTATTGCAAATTATTTTAACTCAGAAGTTCTATGTTAAAACTCCAAGACAGTTGCGTACTTTTAAATGCTGTTTCTGATAGAGTTGTCTAGAATAGAAAGACTAGGTGAAGCTCTGCCGATAATCAAATCATGTGCAAGCAAGAATACTGTCTTTTTATTTGCCTTGATTGGGTATTCTTTGCAAAGTGAAATTTCACCACATTAACTAAGCTCTGGGAAAAATTCCCTTGCAAAGTGCAACTTCCCTTGTAAAGTGAATAACTAATTTTCCTTTAGTAAATCTACCCCAAAGTCTTCAAATGAATAATGATTTGACAGAGTGCAATCATTGTTCCTAAAAGTGCATGTATTACAGAGAGAATAATACATATAATACAGTTATCTATGGATTATAATTATATTTATTCCAAAGGAGTAAATTGAATAACAATAGATTAGCGCTATAAAAAAAGAGTTCTGAATTAAAATATAAGAGTATTTTTCCTACTTTATGATCTATGATAAATTATACTGTTCTTCATAGTTCTCCTGTCTAGTCCACAAAAGAATTACACATTACCATTTACTCCCCAGATGTTATTCCTGTCATACAAAGGGCAGATGTCCAGCAATCAACCAGCTTTCAGGTGAAGAAACAGTTGGATGGATCAGTGAAACCTACCATCAGTAAAAAAGTTAATATTTATAGTTATATAGCAGGGATAGTGGCTTTCTTTCATGTTATAGCTTATTATGTGATCGAAATTGGCATCGATTTATGGAAAATTGCATGATAGAGAGTCAGTTAAAATGTCATAACATTATCTGTGAGCAAGTAAAGACTGTCAGCCACCATGGAAAGGATTCAGTCTCATGTAGACGCTTCCATTCTGGTGATCCAGCTACTGTGCAGAATATTTATCCTCCTAATGCTAGCTATGGTAGCTTAGTAGATTGATGTCCATTAGTTTAGATATTTTGGTCATTAAGTTCTTAGGTTCCTAAATACTAATTCTACTAATATCTAGAAATTCAGCTCTCCGTCTTAATAACACCAGATAAATGCGCTGTATGGTCCCCCCCCATGTTACAATATAGAGTTGTCAGAACCTGTGAAGATTTCTGTTTTAACTGGACAGGAAACTCCTGTTCTGACTTAGGGTGTATCTAAACCCAAGAACAAAAATATAATACCAGTGTTGGCTGCATTCATTTTATTTTCTTCAGACTTTTTAACCTTTATTTTCATTTGGTGATCTTGCCAGTAACATAATTCCTGTCCTAGGGCAGCCCTCAAAATTTTCACATTTAGCGAGTGGAAATAGGCTGAGGGTGAATGTGGAGCAGGGACGGGCTGGTGAAAAGTTTCCTGGCTGATCATTTCTGGCAGAAGCAGTGCGACCTTTTTACTTTTTAACAGGGCATCGGAGCGGCCTGGGGGGGCAATGGCCTCTCTGGTCCCCGGACCACTCTGATGCCCTGTAAAAAACACCACATCACTTCTGCCAGACATGTTCAGCTAGGAAACTGTCAGGAGGAGAGCAGTTCAGATCACAAGGAGAGAGGATCGCAGCTTGGACCTGAAATGTCGGCCGCTGTCAAACAAAGTCCTACCTCCTGGGCTGACTTTGTTTGATGCCATTTCAGATCCAAACAGTGGGAAATCATATCTCTGTGTCATCTGGCCGGCTCTCCTACCGATACCTTCCTGTAATCCCCTTGCAGTGATAGACTGCATTGATTTGCACTGATCAAGCTGCACTGATGGATGGGCTTTGATAGGCTTCACTGATGGGCACTGATAAGCACTAATGAGGCTGCACTGATGGGCACTGATGAGGCTATACTGATGGGCACTGATAGGCTGCACCGATGGGCACTGTTGATGCTGCACTGACGGGCACTGACAGACTGCATTGAGGGGCACTGATAAGGCCGCACTGATGGGCACTGATAAGCACTAATGAGGCTGCACTGATGGGCACTGAGGAGGCTGTACTGATGGGCACTGATAAGGCTGCACTTATGGGCACTGTTGAGGCTGCACTGATGGGCACTGATAGGGCTGCACTGATGGGCACTAATAGACTACACTGATGGGCGCTGATGATTCTGCACTGATGGGTACTGATATGCTGCACTGATGGGGCTGCACTGATGGGCACTGATGAGTTTGCACTGATGGGCACTGATGGGCTGCACTGATGGACATTGATGGGGCTGCACTGATAAGCTTTATGTTAATATTGTTAATGTTGTTGTTAATATTTATTTTTGTAAATTAATTCTGCATAAAACATTTAACAGTGTCATTTCATGAGAAAATTTATGAGGGCACGTTTAGGGGTGGAATTAGGGGTGGGGTAGGGTTTGGGTGGGGCAACTGGTGGCGAGTAACTCTTAAGACCTAGCTAAGTAGCTCAGGAAATTTTGAGCCCTGTCCTAGGGTATACTTTTCACATATTATATGATTACTGTTTAGGAACCACTTTATCACTAGGCTGTGCAGTCCTGATTTGGATTATGAAACGCCATTCTCCTCATCTCACTAACATATGGGAGGAGTGTTTTGTAGTTCACAAAAGTAAACTAGGTAGACTGAAAATGCTGCTTGGAGTTTTAGTTCAGGACAGAGAGCACAGAGATTTAAAAGCTAGCTTTTTTGGCAGGATCAGTGGGTATTGTAAATGTACATTTAACAGACCAAAAGAGAGCAAGTAAGAGAAGTTCATTGTAGGGTTTACATACATTTAAAAGCAAAACACTGTAATGTTAATATTTATCTGTGTTTAAATCACAAATGTATTATTACCACCTATTTTTTTTTTCTTGCATTGCAAATATGTTCTTCATGATAATATTTTTTTTATTATCTATTACAGATGCAGATATTCTTCTACGAAGACAAGAACTTCCAAGGCCAGTATTATGAGTTTACTAGTGACTGTCCTAATTTCAGCTCCTATTTGAGTCGATGCAACTCTATTCGAGTTGTACAAGGAAGTTGGATGATTTATGAGCGGACCAATTACAGGGGCTACCAGTACTATTTAAAACGAGGAGAGTATCCAAATTTCTCGCATTGGATGGGTTTCAGTGATTCTATTAAATCCTGCTTTGCAATTCCACAAGTAAGTCTCATCTTTCCTTATAGGAGTTTAGTTAGTATATTGTAGAGAATACATTGTTAGGCATTATTGATTATTGATTTGATGTAGTCTAATCCTTAAAAAACAAGTGCACTTTCAGATCCTGTGTCCACAGCTAATCAATCCCACCCTCCCCCTTTACAGATGCATATATAAGATCCAACACTGATGCCCGCAATATGGCCACTCGATAGAGATGATGAGCATGCTTATTTTCTATGATACTCAGTGCAATCTAGTGGCCACTATGCAGTATTTTTCCCTTTCACACATTAGTAGATCTGAAGGAGATATAGTCTAAGAAAATTCAATTTTGTCCCGTTTTCACAGAATGAATTTACATGCAGCTTCGTTGAATGAACTACTATGCAAATTTTTTATAAATACAGTGATACCTCGGTTCACAAACATTTCTGTTCACGAACAACTTGGTTTGCGAACCGAAGAGTTCACAAAAATTAGCTTCAGTTCACAAACTCCTCTTCGGTTCGCGAACACGAGCCACGGCTATATTCCCTATAGTTTTTTTTCTATTTAGAAGTACACGTGAAAGAGGTCAGCTTAATGTAAAAGACTGTATGTAATACATGTTTAAAATCCTTTTTTTGAACATACATTTCATAATTTTACTGTATATATAAACAAAAAAAAAGTTCAGAATGGATTAACCTGATTTACATTGAACCCTATGAGAAAATTTACCTCGGTTCACAACCAATGTGGTTTGCGACCAGAGTCGCTTCACTAATTAAGTTTGTGAACCGAGGTACCACTGTACACCCTTAAGTGTTACAGCAGAACTAAACCCGCCTATCATTTTCAGCCAAGAAAGTTGCCATCTTGGCCAATTGTTTGATCCTCAACTGCCATGATGTTGCACGTGTGATCAGTTATGACACCAGCCAGTTGAAAGTTTGACAGTTTTGTTGAGAGCACAACCAATGTAACTGTTTTTGAAACTGTTAAATCAATGAGTTTAGTTCCACTTTAAGAAGGACATAGATGTTAAAGAGTTACATACAATTACAAGGCATTGCAGAAAGATATCAAGATATGAAATTTACCAAACTAGCCAATTAGATTTTATTTATGTGGCAGATGTAAAAATGTATTTATTTTTAGCTAAAGTGTTCTTATTCTGTTTTCTACTATTACAGTACAAAGGATCTTACAGGCTGAGGCTCTATGACAGAAATAATTTTGGAGGTAAAATGTTGGAGGCCACGGATGACTGCTCTTCTGTGTCTGATCGTTTTAATCAACATGACATCCAGTCCTGCAATGTCTTTGATGGCTATTGGATTTTCTATGAGCTTTCCAACTACAAGGGGCGCCAGTACTACCTAAGACCAGGAGAGTACAGAAGATTTACTGACTGGGGTGCCCAGAATGCCAGGGTTGGCTCCTTCAAGCAAATTACTGATTTTCTTTAATTTAATAAAATAAAAAGGTATTAAAACATTTCTGGTCTTTTCCCTGGATTATAACTGTATAATATGAAATGCAATTAAAAAGAAAAAAGAAAACAGAAAACAGACAAATGGCATTCAAATCAAATCCTTCCAAGGTTCAAAAAGGTGTTTAATTACCAGTTGTGTCTTATGTAGCATTTACATTAAATGTTAACTGTACTTTTTGTAAACTTTCCTTTTTATGTCTTTTGTCCCCTACCCAGCACCCCACCAACCCAAATATTACTCTTTCCTGTCCCTATATATGCTGGTTGTCCCACAGCATTTTCACTTAAAGTATCCAAACCGGTTTCAGCTTCTCCCGTATATACATACCACATTCTCCATGTCATGGAATCGTTATCCACACCTGAGATGAAAGATAGACAACTTTTCCATAGTAATGAATAGAGGATTGAAAAATGGGAGAGGTCAAATTACAGCTGGCCCTTCTCTAAAGAAGACCTCACACCTGCGCCACAAATCAATATTTTTCCCTCTTGTACAAGCAAAAACAGATAGTAACCTTCCTGAAAATAGTTGTATGAAGTAAAAGCTGCCGCTATATATAAATAACAAATGTAACCAAATCCTATATCAATATACATAAAAAGACATAGGTAGCAGCGCTGCTAAATGTGGAAGTATAGTAGACACCCAGTGCAATAGATCACAAATAGTCCAATGATCCTCTGATGGTCAGTCAGATTGTCGAACAAAAGTCCACAAACTTGCAACACTCTGAACGCTCCTTCACCACACCAAGTGTACAGGACGAATCCCACTCGCAGTGGACAAATCCTTACCAGATATATGGGCCAGGCATTCTCATGCACCAGCAAATGCACTTTTCAGTGTTTCCCAAACACAGCAGATGACAAGTATCCCTCTAATTCGGTGAGCGCAATCTGATAACTCTCATGTGGGATAAAAGGAACAGATGCCGCCACATATCGTTTAAAATAGCTTTATTTAGCACACACACTCTTTTCCCTTCCCTCTAGTAAAAACTCTTACCAGATACTTGTAGATAAACAGCATATAAAAATTAAATGCGGGCGCCTGCCATCCCTCGACTCCTCACAAAAAGCTGCTGGGAAGCTTTCACCCTCTCCCCGTCTCACAGGGATCAGGTAGATAAGAGCGTCCTGTTCAGCTGGATTGCCGTACAGCCGTCTCAGATGCGTTTCGTCATGTAGACTTCAACCTGTGATTCCCTGGGGGACAAAAGGAAGGGGCCATCCCCAAACTGTTCCCGATGGCATCTGTGAGGAGTCGAGGTATAGCAGGCGTACACATTTGATTTTTATATACTGTTTTTTTAAATGCTGTTTACCCATATATTTGGTAAGAATTTGTCCACTGGGAGTGGGATTTGTCCTGTACACTTAGACCCCTTTCACACCAAGGCATTTTTCAGGTGCTTTTGCACTAAAAATAGTGACTAAAAAGCGCCCCCAATACACCCCAGTGTGAAAGCCTGAGTAAAAAAAGTCATGCAAGTTGCATCTTTGCAGCAGTTGGGAGTGGTGTATTCACTGCTCCTATATCGCCCCTGCCCATTGAAAACAATGGGGCAGCGCTCCCGAAGCACAGAAAACTGCTTCAGTAGCGCCGCTAACCGGCACTTTTAACCCCTGTTTAACCCCTTGTGGGGGGGGGTTAAAAGCGCACCACCACTGCCCTGAATAGAGGCGCCATAGCGGTGAAGCACTCGGGCAGCCCTGGTGTGAAAGGGGTCTTGTTGTGGTGGAGGAGCGTTCAGAGTGTTGCAAGTCATCTGTGGACTTTTGTTCGACAATCTGATTGTCCATCAGTGGATCATTGGACTATTTGTGATCTATTGCACTGGGTGTCTACTATGCTTCCACATTTAGCAGCGCTGCTACCTATGTCTTTTTATGTATATTGATATAGGATTTGGTTACAAATGAATAGAGATTAATGAGCACATGCATCAAAGAAGCAGAGCTCAGCCAGGAAACAAAAAGGTAAAGGATAATAGATTGTTGTCATATGAGTGGGGTCAAGTAATTTTAAGGGTTTGGAGAAGCAGAGGGGGGGTGATCGTATAAATGTACAATTATCCTTTAAGGACTAAAACTGAGCACAACTGATATTGATTACTCATTTAAAGTCAACATGTAGATTTAAACTACACTCCCCTTGTTTATAACTGTTAACTTTGATCTATTTAGCTCTAGGAGAAGAAACCCTAATAATAAGAATTCACACTGGTAAATCATTTTTGATTAGTTCTATTCACAGCCTTATAATAGACATGGGATGCCATTTTTTCATCTTTGTGTGAAACAATTGCTGCATGGAGATGCATTATCCATCATGTTTGGGAGCCAGGAACCCACCATTGTTAGTTGTTGGCAAAATGCTTCACCCTGGACTGAAATACAATGTCATCACCGATAAAAAAAAAGTATACATTTGCATTACCATGATATGAACATGTGCAAATGTAATTTAGAAAAAAAAAAGTACTTAAGCTGGCAAATTTTTCTTCAATAGACACACACACTGTAGAGATACATTTTAAGTGTTTAGCAAGATGGTATATCATACCGGTTCGGGCACATAAATATCAAGTAGGAAAGTTACCATTATGTTGGAGAGGGTACAACAACAGTGGAACTATGTTTCACATTTGGTGGGGATGTATTAGGTGTTCTATTGGGTTGAGGTGCAGGCCAGTCAAGTTCCTCCACCCCAAACTCGCTCATCCATGTCTTTATGGACCTTGCTTGGTGCACTAGTGCGCAGTCATGTTCAAACAGGAATGGGCCATGCCCAAACTGTTCCCACAAAGTTGGGAGCATAAAATTGTCAGAAATGTATTGGTATGCTGAAGACTTAAGAGTTCCCTTCACTGGAACTAAGGGGCCAAGCTCAACCCCTGAAAAGCAACCCCACACCATAATCTCCCCTTCACCAAATTATTGGGACCAGTGCACAAAGCAAGGTCCATAAAGACATGTATGAGTGAGTTTGGGGTGGAGGAACTTGACTGGCCTGCACAGAGTCCTGATCTCAACCCTATAGAACACCTTTGGGATGAATTAAAATGGAGACTGCAAGTCAGACCTTCTCGTTCACATCAATGCCTGATCTCACAAATGCGCTTCTAGGAGAATGGTCAAACATTCCCATAAACACACTCCTGTGGACAGCCTTCCCAGAAGAGTGGAAGCTGTTATAGCTGCAAAGGGTGGGCTAACTCAATAATGAACCCTACAGACTAAGGGTCGGATGCCATTAACCACTTGCCGACCAGCCGCTGTTATTTTACGGCAGCAGGTCCACTCATTCCCGCGAATCGGCGTAGCTGTACTTTGCTCATAGGAACTTGTGGCGTGGGCGCATGCACACCGCTGGGGGAGCCAATCAGTAGGTAGGGCAGACTCGATGTCCCCCGGCCACCCATGATCATTCCTGTCATGATCAGACGTCCGGCTCTGTGACCAGTTGCTATAGCAGTTGCAGGACTACCACTGACCAGCAGGACAGGTACACAGGTATTCACCCTGGCAGATGACACAGGCTTCCCTGAGGTACGGAGTCTAAGTACTAACCGGTGTTCACCAGAGCTCCTGATGGTGGAGATGGATTTAGCTGCATGTTAGCAAGCCGGGGTCCAGTAGTGGATGAGCAGATAAGGATCAAACAGGAGCGTGGTCAGTAAACAAGCCAAAAGGTCGGTAACGAGTAGTTGCAGGTTGGGATCAGGCAGTAAAGTAGTCAAAGAACGTGCCAAAGTTCAATAACGAATGGTAGCAAAATACGGACAGCAGCAGGGAAAACAAGGCACTGGCTGACAAAGCACAATAACCTGGCAAAGAGGAAGTGCAGAGACAAGGCTTATATAGGAAGTGCATGGGAGGAGCACGGGGTTCAAGGTTCAACAGCAATCAAGCCATAAGGCAGGGTTGTCTAATGGATCAGGCAGAATATACAACAGATTAGGTAGAGAGCTGGCCAGAATCCCTGATAGCTCAGTTAGAAGGATCAATGCCAGACACAGACGAGGTCCCAGGTTCGATCCCAGGTCCTGATATTACTCCCCTCCTCTCTGGATGTCTTAGGGCTGGGTTTGTTAGGAAACCTCTGGTGGAATTCTCTTGTTAATCTAGAGGTATGAACATTCTCCTCAGGCTCCCAAGAATTTTATTCTGGCCCATATCCTTCCCATTGGACCAGATA
>BLSH010481413.1:1387082-1411037 GCA_018402905.1 Glandirana rugosa
TGAGACACTCTTTTCATATGTAATCGGCCCTCTTCGGTCTAGGGACAAGAATCGCTTCTCCCGGCTAATGTATACTTTTCTCACAGAGTTTTAAGATGATTGTAGAATGTACAATCATCTTAAAACTGTGTGATAAAAGTATAAATAAGCCGGGAGAAGCCAGATCACTGTTCTTAGAACAGTGATTTGGCTTTTACCTGCTAATTGATAGTTTTCACACACAGTTTGCAGATGTTCTAAGAACAGGGATATGGCTTTTTCCGGCTAATGTATACTTTTCTCACAGAGTTTTAAGATGATTGTAGAATGTACAATCATCTTAAAACTGCGTGATAAAAGTATAAATTAGCGGGGAGAAGCCATATCACTGTTCTAAGAACAGTGATATGGCTTCTCCCTGCTAATTTATACTTTTCTCACACAGTTTTATGATAGTCCACATCCACCTCCATCCACCTCCATTTTTGATTTTTTTATGTTATTTTTTTTTTCATTATTTAAAGTTATTTCCCTATCCCCATTTCTTTGTAGGGCACTTGTCCGACCCTTACCCCCATTTTCCTTCCTTTTGCAGACCTCTAGGACTTTCCTGGACTTTCTTACAGCCATTTTTGCGCCTAAAAGTTCAGGTCCCCATTGATTTCAATGGGGTTCGGGGTCCGGGTCAAAGTTCGGGTTCTGTCCGGACCCGAACCCAGACTTTGTCCCGAAGTTCGGCCGAACCAGCAGAACCCGAACTTCCAGAGGTTCGCTCAACTCTACACATGATAAGTATAAAAATTTGTGAAAATATAGACCAATTGCTCTTGACATCAAATGAAGCTCAGCGTGTTTCGTGGAGCTTGTCTACTCGTCAGGAGCAGCATCAAGAGGTATCTATAGACAAAAAAATGAAGATTATAATAAATAATACTCAATTTTCCCAAAACAGGGAAATATGATTATCTGTCGAGAACACTAGGTCCCAGTACTCACCCATCCGCCAGGACGGGTCAAACCCCATGTCAGAGGCGGGGAGAGCGGACACCCCATTTATGAAATGTACTGTACATCTACCCTTGAAATGGGCGATGAATTCCATGATCATGTTTAATTAAGTATTTTATAACCAATTTAATATATTAACATGATTTATAATTGATGCCTACAATCTTTTTTGTGACAAGCCTCATTCAAAGTCCCATGACCGCCATATTGCTTGTAGCTGATTGATTTCTATGCAGAGCTGCACCAGATTTTACACTCTCCAGCTTTAGTAAATCAACCCCTATAACTTTTGCACAAACCAATCAATATACGCTTCTTGTGATTTTTTTTTTTTACCAAAAATATATAGCAGAATACATATTGGTCTAAACTGAGGAAGAAATTCATTTTTATTTTACTTTTTGTTTGGATATTTATTATAGCAAAAAGTAAAAAATATTTTTTTTATTCAAAATTGTTGCATTTTTGTTTATAGTGCAAAAAATAAACAACGCAGAGGTGATCAAATACCACCAAAAGAAAGCTCTATTTGTGGGGAAAAAAGGACATCAATTTTGTTTGGGTGCAATTGAATGGTGTAAAGAACACACACAGTTAGGGAGCACAATAGAAAGCGTGAACAAAAACATATTAGCGATAGCTGCAAAGGCAGATGCAAATGTTTGTGATCAGATTGAACAGTTAATAATAAAAAGTGTATATTGGGACAGAAAATTTGTGAATTGCAGGTAACGTTTAACAAAGAGAAAGTTGTATTGCCTATTTGAATCAAAGAGAGGTAGAGAATGAGCGTAGGATAACAATGCTTAGAAAGCAACTACAGGAAGCTCAGACAACCATAAAGGAATTATCTTACAAATATGCAAAAGCTGAGCAGTCTCAATGTTCAACACAAATAGAACAACAATTATGGAAACCGGATGCTCTTGTTGATGCAAATGATGTTGCTCTGGTTGGAATCAATGTTGGCAATGTGGAGGAGGAGTATTTAGACAAAAGTGGTATAACTGCTCTTGAAATTGATTCAGGCGTTGAAATGGAAAACGCGCCTGATCTTTTCGAGGACAGTAGCAATGTAACAGTGGAGACTTCAGATGAGTCTAGTGTTAGCGATTACTCCTCAGACAGTGACAGTGTGAAGTTGATTGATTCCAAACATAGTAATGATATGCAGCAATGTGGGTCTCCATCGCCATATGCTCATAGACGGGCCTATGCAGGGAGACCAGCTCTCAAGTGCTTTGCCTGTAAAAAGTGGGGTCACGTTGCAAGATATTGTTTGGTGTCTAATAACAATAATATGCAGAGAAAATCTCAGTACCCTAAAACTACACCGAGGCATTATGAAGTTTATTCTGCCAGATGGGGTAGCAATCCAAGACATAGAGGCCATAATTATCAAACCCGTGTCCCCTTTAAAACCCAGATTCTGATACTACAAACTCAAAATAGTCAGTTAAGACAGGAAATACATTTGTATTTGGAGCAGCTGAGTAAATTCAAAATGGAGGCAGCCGCATGTTCACACAGGTATAGCACCGGGGGAGACAAATCCTTTGTTAGCAGCCCTTAGTGAATTTCATTGATGGTAAGAATTTTCAGGTTAACATTTCTTGACTATGAATAAGGTATACATGCAAGTCTTTTGTTTGGCTTTAATTTTTGGAATATTATGGAGGACCTTGATGTATTTTTTTAGTATTTTCAAGGGTAGCCCTCTTATTTTTTCTTTATTTTTTAAAATTATTATTTTATTCTCTTTATCATTGATTTATTTTTAGTTTGCTTTAGTATTTTGTTCATTTATTTTGGTTTTTATTTTTTTGTTTTGTTCAGGTGGAAAAATTCCAAATTGTTAGGTTTAGTCCATCTGAAAAGGGGGGGGGGGGTCATTGAATAGGCCCTAAATTGGCAACTGAGTACAGTTTGTTTAAGACAGGAGTTGGCAGAAAGTCACAGTAGCCTCTGGAGTTTTTTTTAGGTTTTTTATTTTTCTTTTCATTCAGGTGGAAACTAATTCCAAAAGGTTTAGGTTTTGTCCACCTGAAAGGGGAGTTAGTGTGTAGGTTTTAAGTAACAGATACACGCATTCTTTTATTTATTTTTTTTTTATGTTTAAAATGAGAACTGTTGGAAAACAGCATTCCTTTTTTTTTGTAATTTCCTTATCATGGGGATCTAGTTTAGAATGGGTCCAGCCTATAGAAGTCATTGGCTGTTTTAAAAGATTGTTTAGAATTGCAGAAGCCAGGAAAACTAAGTTTATTGGTACCAAGGGAGGTTCTGTAAGAAAATGCAAGCAAATAAATATTGTGGATAAGAATTTGATTCTGCCCTTGTTTTTCACTTCCAGAGTCCTGGTGGAGCGAAAGATTGGAGAGGTCTCTGGAACATGGATGAAAGATGTTCATCTGGTGGGCAGTTTGTCTGTGCCATGCCATATCACAAAGTTGTTCTGACAAACAGTCAGGGGAGAAGGGACAAACAAAGATTCCGATTAATATTTGCAAGATAAGGTTTCTTTTTCTTATGGACAATATAATGTGAATGCTGCATCTGAAAGACTGCGCCCATTAACAAGACGTATGGAACATTTTGCTGGAATCTCTCATGTCATCTATGGATACAAACGTACTGTACATTCAAGTACAATGGGTTGGAGGTTAAGGAAGGAATTTAACCTATCCAATCCTTCAGAACAAGAAATTAAAATATATTTTTTTTCTTTTTGGGGGAGGAATTGAAAGAAGGAAATATGTTTGACATGTATTGGCATAACTGTAGTAACATGATGCAGGTACCCAGGAGGCTGAAACTTAGGTGTCTGTTGACCAGACTGGAGAGCTCCAGATGACACAACAACGGGGTGAGAATTTCCTTGTAGGGGTGGTGTCTCAATTTTAGCAGTCCTATAGAGAAGGTATTGGTTACAGGACATGTGGGACACCAAAGCTGCACATAGTGGAGATACGCCTGGTTGATGTCTCACCTGAGCAGTTGGAACCCTGCACAGGTGATGCCCATATCTACTCACAAAAACAGGCTCCATTGGAAAGAGGGGAACCACTACAAATGGTTCTAAGCTCTTCCCATATGTTGGCTACCAGGGCACAGTATGCCTTCACCGCATGGTACATCAACATCTCACAGTGGTTGATAAAACGTATTACCCGATATGTGCTGAATATACTCTGAATCAAGTGCGGTCATTATAGCTTGCTCCCAGAGGTGTGTGGATACAGAATAATGAGAAGCAACCAAAAGAGGAGGGATGTATTCAGCACGATATTGGGGGGAATATGAGCATGGACAGGTGTTATTAATGAAGTGGATGTCAGTATCCTGAGGAACAAACTCTCAACCATAGCGGCAGACAGCGGGGCTGTGTTGCTCAGAGGGAGATTATTGACGTCCTTAATAACATCCAATGAATACCCAGGTTAAAGGGGCTCAAGATTTTATCTACCATTTGGAGAGGTTGGTAGAGAGTGTGGTGGTACAAGGCAAGAATGTATCATGGGCTCTGGCGTGCATGCAGGGGCAGGCGGAATTATCAACCAGCATCAAATTGATTGTGAGGGACAGTGGCCTTGTGAGTTAGCTTCACAGCTCAGTAAGATTTTTGCCAAAACACATTGTTTACAATAATCCAAAATAGTGGTCTAATGCCTGGAGGGGCTGTGCTAGTTTGGATTATGAAAGGTTTGGCTTCCTCGTTGATCCCAGATACAGAAGTGCAGACTCAGTCTGTATATTCTGTGGTATCAATGGGCTTACTGACTGGGGATACTACCTTGTTGCATTTGAGGCTAAATTACCCACATGTGGTCAGAGTGGAGGGAAGCTGGAGGCAGGTTGATATGTCCCTCTGTCGGAGGCATGACCATGGCGTCCTGTGTATGCCAGATCAGTAAACCGTTGGGAATGTTGGGGATGTTCTGGATGGAGAGATCATTGCTAGGAAGGAAGCACCTGGGTATTGTTTGAGATGGTAAGGTCTTTGCATACTAGTTGGAGGCTTTACTGCCAATTCAGAGTCCCAGAGCACCACGTATATGCCAGAATTGTGGTAGGAAAGGCCACATTGAGCAAGCCTGCCTAATCCCGTCCCCTATACACAATGAAGGGTTATAGGAGATTGGGTGTGGGATGCTTAATGTGGTGGGTCAAATGTACATGTATATATTATGGTAATGGGTTGATTTGTGTGATAGTATAATTTGTTATACATGTATTAGGTTAGTAATATGGGTAAAGAAGGCCCTCCTCGAGTGTTCTGTATCTGGAAGCTGGTTGAAACGTGGCTCTGAGCGTGTGTTGATAAATGGTGAGTGAATGGACACCCCTTGCCTATAATGCAGCCCATCAGGAGGAGGCCAGAAAGGAGAAGACACGGAAGGGTGCCATGGATGCTGTCACTGAAGAATGGCGGTAGGTGTATCACCCAGAGGCAAAGCAGCATATGTTGGGAAGCATAACATGTTAAGAAATGTATGGTCTGTGCCATAGGAGCTGTTTCGGAGGAAGGGAGGTGTGTTCCCTTCAGGCAAAGGGGCACATGTTTGGAAGCACAACATGTTGAGACATTTATGGTCTGTACCATAGGAGCTGTTTCGGTAGAAGGGAGGTGTGTGCCCTTCAGGCACAAAGCAGCATATGTTGGAGGGAAACATGATTTTTCCATAATGCAAGAACTATGAAATCTAATCACATCTAGCCTTCACACTGCTGAAAGTAGACTTGGTCTGAAATGCCTGCAATTCAGCAACTAGCAGGATGTTAGTCTTGCCTCAGGGCAGGGGAGTAACAGCTGGAATGTAAGCCCCATGGTGTAATATGGAGACCTGACATGAAGACGTCAATAGTCAACTGCTAAGGTGATTGATTGCCTGACATCAAAAGACCACCTGGCCCTGGAAGATGACTGGGTTAGGTATCAGTGATACAAGGACATATAGTGCCTCTGGTGGTTGCTATGCAACACAGAATGCATCCTGAAGAGTGGATATACTTCCTGGTGATTGAGAAAGACTGCCTCTGATTGTCTACCATTGGTTAAAATCCTATATAGGCTGACATATGGGTGTGTGTGGGTGGGTGTCTGAATGCAGTTTAAAAAGTATTGATCAGCTACAAAAAATTATTTTGCCCATTTGAGCCCAGCCAGAATAGCATCTTGAGGATGGTTACATGTAACGTATCATTTGTTTGTTATGTATTCTATATTTTTTCTTAGTGTTTTATGTTAGCATTTCTAATTTCTGTATAATAAATGAAACCCTTGCTTTATTAAAGCAGAAGTAACTATTTATATGAGCCACCTTATTATCGTACTATCATTGTTACCGTTATCTGAGTTTTAGTAGGTTAATGAATAAGAGGAAAAGACAATTAATATACATGTGTAAAATACATTTGGGGAACACATAACCACCCCATTTTTACTTCAACCAGGCAATTGTCAGTTAAAGCGGCGCAATGCCATATTGCAAAAAATGGCCTGGTCAGGAAGTGGGTAAATCCTTCCGGGGCTGAAGTGGTTAAAGTTCATATGCATTTAAGGCAGGTATCCCAATACTTTTAGTAATATAGTGCATTTGTACCATGGAAGAATTATAGCATTCTAGTGAGGACTTGATGGAAACATTTTTAAAGACCTGGGAGAGGTGGTTTGAGTTTAAAAACATGAAAAATATACGGAGTTGATTGGCGGAAAGAATGTTCTATAACAGACAAGGCAGAGTTCAAGGTTTTATAAATTAATGATGTGGCCCAGTGGAAGAGGTTTAATTGAAGTTTTATGTTGAAGTGTTTTATGGTGTTGTAAATACATATGGTAAATATGCATTTTATGTGAGAAAAATGCAATAAAGATAAAGTAAACAACAAAAACCAAACAAAGTATACATATTGAGTTGTTCTGGGGCAGAAGGCACACACCTTAAGGGTCGATTCACATTACAGTGATGCAGGAACCCTGCAAATCCACTGCCGGGGTTCGCATGTCTCCGGGCGGCAGTTCACACATGGCCGTTCTTCCTCTGTGGCGATCGCGGGTCACCGGCGAACATCGAGTCCGCCGAACCGCGAGCACACTCACACAGTGTGTGATGGGCACGAGAGCGCGCCGCCCACTAGCTGCGGCTGCGCGAATCGCCATTTATATACGCCGATCCACGCCATGCTGCCACCTTTGACACAAAACACTCACTGGGTGACCATAACCCTATTCACAATGTGGGTCATAACGCATTTTACCCCTTTAACTGCTTCCGGACCACCCATCAAACATTTACTGTGGCAGGGTGGCCCAGCTGTGTGAAACAATGTACCTGTACTCTGTTTCTGCCTCGAGGTCTGGGACGCGCATGTGTGCCGTCGTCGATCCACTCCCACTTCGATCGGACACAGCGGGAGCCAATCAGCAGGTCCAGTGGCCGCAATGGCCGCCGGGACATGCCGATCGTTCGTTGGAGAGGCAGAACGACAGACCTGTCAGAGAGGAAGAGAGAGATCTTGTCTTCCTGCTAATCTGGAACACAGATCTCTCCCTCCAATTAAGCCATTCCCTACACAGTTAGAAATCACACATGATACACTGTAAAGCATTCAATCCATCCCATAACACTTCAGAGCATTTCACCCATCCAATGATACACTGCAGAGAATTACAGCCATCCCATGACACAATGCAGAGCAATCCTTCCATCCCAGGGCATTGCAGAACATTTCACCCAGTGGCAGAACTACCAAGGACGCAAAGGTTGCACTTGCGATCGGGCCCTGGAGTTCCACCACTGTGGGGTGCCCCAAAATGGCAGGAAGAGGGTCTGCTGCAGAACATGTGAAAGGGTCCCATTGCATGACCATAATAAAGGGTCCCACAATAGGAGTAAAGGACCCTGGGATCAAGGGGCCCTAGCCCAAAGGGTAAGTCCCCAGGCTCAAAGAGAAGGGTCCCTGGACCAGAGTAAGGGGTCCCAGGACTGATGGAAAGGGCCCCGGGACCAGTTGGTCAGGTTTTTTGCACTGGGACCCTCTAGTTACGCCTCTGTAGAAACCCTATAGATCTTAAATAGTTTACAGAAAGGTGTGTGTCCCTTAGGCAGCGCGTATCCTCTGGTATGTAGTGTGGTACCTATATGCGAGCTGCTGTTGTGGCCCAAATGTTTATGGGGAATGAAGTAGTGTATGTGAACAATTTGTATTTTGTGTTCAGACAGCGCTTGCAATGTGTTCCATAGTGTTTTAATCTGGGTGAGTAAATGAACTTACAGTGCGTTCTCTCTTCTGATAAATAACAATTTCACATAGATGCAATAAAATGCAATAAATATTGTATACTGTAATAAAATTATTATACTATAAAAATGAAATAAATAATGTATACTGTAATAAAATTATTATACTATAAAAATGAAAATATAAGTCCAAGAAAAAGTGCTGTGCTCTGTGCCAAAACAATTTCTTTAGTGAAAGTCCAAAATTGCAAAGTGACTGAGTGCTGCTTCAGTTTCAGGCTATTTTTGCTTGAAGTGATTCTTTATACTTTAAAGTGCTCGTGCTACATTCACAGTGCTGGGTGATGGTAAAAAATAGCTCAGGGTATGGTGCCCTGCTTACCAGAATCCTTTGACTCTCACACCGTACGGTGTAGAGAAGTCAGAAATCGCTTTAGGTCTACAATCCGACCTATGGATGTGGTTATCCTCTCCCTTGTCACGCTCCTTTCCGTGGTCAGAATTTCATATATGGATAGAAAGAAGGACAACTCATCACGTATCACTTGTTGGAAGGTTTATTGGCCAAACAAGCTAATTCACAGTGCAAACATTTAGGCATAAATTTGCATGTTACTGTGACTGCTCTGTACTAGTAATGCTCGCGCTCAGTGCTACAGACACTTCCTGCTAGCAAAACTACTAGGCGTGGCCTTCTCTCACCGTGCGGTATTACAGTATACATTATTTATTTCATTTTTATAGTATAATAATTTTATTACAGTATACAATATTTATTGCATTTTATTGCATCTATGTGAAATTGTTATTTATCAGAAGAGAGAATGCACTGTAAGCTCATTTACTCACCCAGATTAAAACACTATGGAACACATTGCAAGCGCTGTCTGAACACAAAATACAAATTGTTCACATAGACTACTATAGATCTTAAAAGCTGGATTTTCATGGTGGATTGCTATTGTTCCCTGCAAATAAATGATTCCACACTTGTTTGCTACAATATATATTCTAAAATCATCTAAAAATTATCATCAAGCAGATGTTTTTTTCTGATGGTAGCTCATTTAGATAGGTACCTTTCTACTATTGCTACACAGGTATGTGCTTGCTAGAACTTACTTTCTTATTTGATATCTTTTGATTCCTGCCCCTGTACCATCTAAATCTAATATTTTATAAGGAATGTATAGTGTTTTTTTTAAATATTTTCCTTCTCAGTCAGGACAAAAAATAAATAATATTGCATATTAATATTATTTAGTCTTTCCGTTAGCATAAAAAGGTGTGATGCTATACTGGTTATACATAAACCAATATGATTTTTTCATATAACAGTGGTTTTGGTAAAAGAATTGTGTATTTCAGAAAATTATCTTACTACATTGTTTTGATCAATAAACAATCTTTTAAGAAATGGTCAGGTGTGGGAATTTCCTCAGTTATTGATCTAATTCAACCAAACTTATCTTGTCATTGATTAATCAAATGAGCAGATAATAATTTAAAACATTTGTGGATGATCATTTGAAACAATTACACCTAGTAATGTTGTTCAGTTAGTTGTTTTTCATTATGTACATGGTCATCATTTATCTGTGCAGAGTTAAATCTTCACTGAATTTGGGAGAAAAAAAATCCAAATCTTAAGCTAACCACACACATTACTGTCTGATTATACAATCTCCATTAAATCTACCATAGGTGTGCACAGCCTATTTCATTAGGATGTGCACCCAAAGCTCAAACACACACGAGTGTGTGTATGTCTATATATATGGCCCTGGCACATTGATCTCCCAGCTGACACAGGGGAAGAGAAGTGCGTAAGCACTCCTCTTATGGCAGAGTTGGTAAGTGGGAGCTCTTTCCCATCTCTCTGCTGCTACACAGAGCGATAATGCTAATGCGCACTAGGTGATTAGAGTGTGCCCCGGCACATCCGGCACCCCCTGTGCACATGAGATTTACCAGTTTAGACCTGTAACTATGTGTATACCATATCTGGTTGATGCCCCTAGAAGCTAAAAAACCCTGAAGTAGACCCTGCCACTTCCGTGATCTCCACTTGCTTCTGGGTCCTGTGTGGAGTGGCCAGCCATACATTCTGAAAGCAGCAGGTTGGCTGCTCAGCTTGGGCACCATTCAGAGAAAAATTTTCATTTTCTGAACGAATGCAAAGTGTTCTCTGATTGGCCAAGATGGAAAGCATGAACTGACTGCCCACCTTTCCACCTTGTCCGTTGTTTAGAAAATGCTTTGCATTAATTCAAAATATGCAAAGCATTCTCTGAATTGTGCCCATGCCGAGTGGCTGACCTCCTGTGTTCAGTAAGCAGGTGTGAAGTCGCTCGGGGTAGGACAAAGAAGCAAATTGAGATAACTGAAGTAGAGGTTCTACTCCAGATATCTCTAGGTTCCAAGGGCATCAACCAGGCATGGTATATACATAGTTACATTGTTGCAACCTGTATATATAACATAGCCATGCATAGAATTATTACTAATGTAAAAAAGGAGTGCAGGTTAACTATAGTATCTTCTTGCAAGAATCGTAAGGACCATTATTCTCACACTTTTTCTTCTCTTATGTGATGCATTCTTCCAATTTTTAAATCTGTTAAATACTTCAGTAATTTAGGGCAATAACTTATATAAAGGGCATTATTGATTTATAATTGTAGTCACAAAAAATTCTATATGAATTATTATACTTTAGTACCTGAAATGTTTCATCTTGATGATCTAGAGATAAATATGTCAATGTTGACTAAATGATAGATAAAAGCAATTTATCTAGCAATTGCCTCCAAAATAAATAGTTTTATCCTAGTTATTTTAGTGTGCATTCAACACTTTTCATTCAGTTGAAAATAACAATGCAAGCTGTGTCAGTGTAGCGGTTCAGTCTATTGTTGCTTTATGTACAGTATAATGATAATGAGCACATTTTATCAAGAGATTACAGTGCTAGAGTGTTCAACCCTATTACAGAACAAGGACCGCTGCCAGCAGTTGTCTGTGTAGTTTACACAGCTGTCACTTCAGCACTAAACTCATCAAATTCTACAGTGTACAAAACGATTTTCTATAGACTACTAAATACTCTGAAAAATTAAAATATAAGAATGGGTTATAGGTCATTGCTTATACAAAATATTGATATGAAAACATGGTATTAAAACCACACGAGATGTAGAAAGATTGATACCACTCTTACTATAACTTTTTTTTTAATTTGTATTTATCAATTTGCATTAACATAGACAGAAAAAACAAAAATCAACACATACACAAAAACTTCACCCAACTAAGTCACACTCTATACATTCCATATATACATGCATACATACATTACATTTTGTCTCCTTCGCTTATCCCTGGAGCCAATTCCTAAGCATA
Organism: Glandirana rugosa; assembly: GCA_018402905.1. Taxonomy (NCBI): domain Eukaryota; kingdom Metazoa; phylum Chordata; class Amphibia; order Anura; family Ranidae; genus Glandirana; species Glandirana rugosa. The sequence continues at coordinate 1,398,713 of BLSH010481413.1, forward strand.
GAGAAAACCATGATCTAAGACCTAAAACCCTAGCCCCCATGTATAGTATATACTACTAGGATAGAACCTAACCCATCACCCATTTACTATATATTTCATTCAATAGACCATCCACATAATTAGTTATATTTAATATCCATGCTCACTCTTCCTTCCAGAATACAACAAACGAACATTAAAAACTCCAGCCTAGAATCCACACACATTATAAAGTACATCTCCTATGCATTTCAGAACTAGCCAGTTAATACTTTAACTTGAAAATATACCAACTTGTCTGACACAGTTATCCCCAGATAAGGTTACACCTTGCCTCTGGTACAGCTCTGCATGGAAATCAATCAGCTTCCAGGTTTTCTTGTTTGTCAAAGATTAATTGAACAAGCTGAAGTTAGAAGTTGATTGGCTACCATGCAGAGCTGCACCATACTTTGCACTCTCCAATTTTAGTAAATCACCTACTTTTTGTCTCTATAGCAGTAATCACCAGAAGAGATAGTGAGTGTGAATCTCCCCAGTGCCAAAAGCATAACGAAGTCTCAATTTAAATTCATTCAGACTCTTGTATTATAAAAACCCAACATATTTTAAAGTTTTGAAGGGTCCTTCCTCGTCAGGGCTTGGTACTGTTGAATAAAGCATGTACTGGAATGATAAAATTGGAGGGATTCTGAGAGATAATTAGTAAGATTACTCCAGATGCTGGTTAAACCTTAACATAGGCTTCTTATGGTACTAGAGTCTGAATAAAATCAAATCTAGAATTTATATGTTCTGCTTTTGGCTCTTTACTCCTTACATACTCAGTCCGCACTCAAGCTTAGAGCTGACCATTGTCCTCCACTTCTGAGGGAGCAGCCTAAGGAAATTCATTCCCTCAACACTGCTTAACTCCTTCAGATCCGCGCTATTGCCTAAGTATGGCTCCATCGCGGATCTGAATTTCCGGGACGATTTCCGGGACGACGTCCCCCTGTGCACACTCCCGGCGTGCACTCAGTGGTGGAAGTGGCGTGCGCGGCCGCCGCACGCTGCATGGGCATGCCCGCAGGTCGGGGGGACTTGATGTCTGCCCGTGACCCGCGATCGCCTGACAGAGCTGCAGAACGGGGAACCGCTGATGTAAACACGATGGTTCTCTGTTCTGTGACAGGGGACATGATAGATCTACTGATCCCTTTCACTGGGATCAGTGAGATCTGTTATGTCCCGGCCAGCCCATCCCCCACACAGTTAGAACACAATGAGGGAACACAGTTAACCCCTTCACTGCCCCCTGCAGGTTAACCCCTTCACTGCCAATGACTTTTATACAGTAATCAGTGGATATTTAAATTTCTGATCACGGTATAAATGTCATTGGTCCCAAAAAAGTGTCAAAAATGTCCAATATGTCCGCTGCAATATCGCAGTCCTGATAAAAATTGCAGATCGCCGCCATTACTAGTAAAAAAAAAAAAATAATAAAAAAGCCATAAATCAATTCCCATAGTTTGCAGACGCGATAACTTTTGCGCAAACCAATCAATATACGTCAATTGTGATTTTTTAAATCAAAAATATGTAGAAGAATATAAATCGGCCAAACCCGATGAATACATTTTTTTTTTGGATTTGTATTATAGCAAAAAGTAAGAAATATTGTTTTTTTGCAAAATTGTCGCTCCTTTTTTGTTTATAGCGGGGATCAGAAATGACGCAGAGGTGATCAAATACCACCAAAAGAAAGCTCTATTTGTGGGAAAAAAATGATAAAAATTTTGTTTGGGTACAACGTTGCACGACCGTGCAATTGTCATTCAAAATGCGACAGGGCTGAAAGCCGAAAATTGGTCTGGGCAGGAGGGGGGTTTAAGTGCCCAGTAAGGAAGTGGTTAAAGATGATCAGGTTTTGGTGAAGTTTATCAAGTGGATCAAGCTGGTACAAATGAACTATTTAATTCACAAATATCTGCAACTGCTGTCAGCGGTGTATGAACGGTATGTCGCCTCAGCTACATACAGTATACAGCGCTGTAATCTAGGAACTTCCTGTCCCGCGTCTCAGAATAAAATCAAGTCAGCCTAAGTTGCTGGTCAGCAATTCAGAGGGAAATTTATATTGTAAGAATGAATACAAAACTTCCTCTGACTGGCTGAGTTGGAGATCAGGATTTTATCCATACATCTCTCCACCAAAGCCAATCGGTGGAAGCTTTGTATTTATTCTTAGAATGCAAATCTCCCTGTTTATTGCTGACCAGTTCTCAGCCTGACTCAATTTTGTTCCGGATGTGGGGCGGGAAGTTTCCATCCCGCTGCGGGAACATAGCGTTGTATAATGTATGTAACTGAGGCTACATACAGTTTATACAGTGTTGACAGCCGCTGCAGGTGTTAGTGTTGTAGATAGTTTGCTTGGACCAGCTTTATGACCTGACTGTTAACATCTATTGCTTTAAGAGATCCCATGCCCCACACCTTTCTTCTATTTCCTGTCAGTCACCGCTGTCTGCTCTGCCCCTCCAGTGCTCACTGGAGTGTTGGGCTGTGGGAATGGCCAGCTTAGGCTCTCAGTGGCTCGCTGAGAGGCTGAGCCAGGTGCCGGTCCAGGAATGTGGGTGGATCCTGACCATATGGTCGCAATCTTTCCCAAGCCTGGACTGGCTCCGTGATGTCAGTCGACAATGGACTTTAGCCCACTGTCTGTTGAAAATGGGTCACAGGAGTGCAGAACGAACTGCACTTCTGTGATCCGCAGTACAGCTGGTTTGGCTGTACTTCTCCTTTAACTATACATTTTTAATAATGTGGTATATACTGTAGTAGAACAATAGTCTCCATTAATCAACTGTCTTGCTATCAGTTAAATCTATATGATGAAAGCCGAAATTTGCAAAGGCTATATAAAGTGAAAATATTTGTAGCAAGTATACATAACAGTCAAATGTCTTACTTTCTATACAGATATGCATGCTATTACATTCTGTGGGGGGCATTTATCAAGCAAATGCAGTCACAAATCAGGCTACATCTCCTTAGGCAAATTCTTGGCAACATGTTTACAGACCTGTGTGTCTGCATTCCTGTGCAGCCAAGTGTGAGTTCCATTCTAAACAGATGTATAGTATAAAATGGTCTCAATCAGATTTAATGCAGTCAGAAGTGCAGACTTTAGAGCATGCCAAAAGAGGAATTTTATAACTCAGGCTAGTTAAGTGCATCTTTATTAGGTTATGTGCCTTCTTGTTATATTGCTGTAATTCTAGAATATTTATTTATATGTGTAACAGTCACTTCTCTTCACACACAGAAGTAGGCTAACAGTCCCATAGCACATAAAACAACCATAAAAAAGAGCCAAAAATAAGAAAATCTGATATGCAAATCCATAGAGCTAGCAGATTCAGTAAGGTATTGAAATGTTCACACATATCTGAAGTGCAGAAGCGTTCTACTACCTGCATGCCAAAATTGCTTCTCCTGCTGATCTAGACTTATGTGCAAATTTTGAATGTTGGCCCCTCCCAACCAATTTCCTTTGACTGAAAAAGCAAATTAGTCGGGCCAGAAAATAATTGACAGAAAATAATTGACGATTTAAAGTGGAACTGGCATCCTGCATGCCAGGAATGCAAACTGTCACATTTGCTTGTGCTTTCATCCAAACTGTTAAATCATCAAATGTCTGGAACCATAATGTGCAGCACCATGGCAGTTGCAGGTCAAACAGAGGCTAGGATGTCAGCCTCCTTGGCTGAAAAGGGTTGAAGGGTTTAGTTCCACTTTAACAGCAGATGCATCCAATCAGATGCAGCTGATGTTCAGGTATTCTGCCAGCTGTCATAATACAGTAGCCAAGTGTGTGCATGGGAGGGGGGGGGATTCATCTACCAATGCTGTTTAGAAAGGACAGAGGAACCTGTTACATTTTTTATTAAGCCTGCAGAGTGAATAAAAAAAAAGTGTATTGCCAGCTTTACTAAGGGAAACTGCCTACTTTGTACAAATCAAAATAAAATATGGTGGCACCAAGCACCAGCCTTTTTGGTCCTGGCTGGCCGGTTTGTAAATTCAACTTTAACTGAATGTATTTGCAGTAAGGACTAGAGTGATTGAACAGTCAATGAAATAGTTTCTATCCAAAAGGGTTTACAAAAAAACATGCTTTTATAATTAATAAATGCAGATCATGCTTGAAGTAAAAATAAAGATGATTTTATGGAGTTTGGACATTTTTACCTATTGATTCACTATTGTTGACTATCAGGAATGTTGTCTTCATGTGTTCATTGGTTAGGACCTGCTTGTACCCAAGAGTGCAGGAACTCTTTTATATAAAATGGGGCCTAGAAAATAAAATAAAAAGCTGTGCGGTTAAAGTAGCACAGTACCATTTTGTATCTAAACTCACATTAGGGTGTTTTGACCATTGCTGCCACAAACAATACTATATTTACTGTGTATAGGAACATTAAGCATAAGCCATTGGCCTCGGGAGAAAGCATAAAAGGACCCTAAAAAAACAATAAATTATTAATTCTTTTACATTTTTTGTTATTAAACTCAATTATACATTTTGGCTCTGATTACTTGAAATGTATGCCTCAATAGCTTCCAAAAGATATTTAGATAAATGCATTTAATACATATATATTTTAGGCACGTTCACACTACTGCGAGTGCAGTGGCGGCTCTGGCAGGGAGCAGTGTGATGCACATTTCAGCGCATTGTACTGCTTGTTTTCATTTTTTTCAACTTTATTTTAAGTGTCATGTAGCGACATATAATTCATGTCATTTCACAACAGCATGGTGCATATTACTGCTGTGTTGTGACATGCAGTGCCATCCAGTGCATGCTCACGTGCTGCATTTTCTCACACTGCACTGCTCTGTACATCACAGCAGTGTAAATGGGGCCCTTATAAAGCAATCATTTTCCATGTGTCCTAGTGGTGACCTGTGTTAATGCAGTGCAGAAAAATGCAAGTCACTGCAAATAGTGTGACTAAGTTTTATTTTTGTGTGTCTAATTACTTTATATCAGAATATGGAAAACCAAATGTTTAATTGGCTTTTGGCTTTACGTGGGTAATGGTGACTAATTCCCTTTTTAGTGACTGGTGCACCACAGATTTAAACTCACGCTTCCACTATTGCTTGTATCTTTTTTGCAGATTAAAATAGCATCTCTGTAGTTGAGTGTGTATCCCACAAAAAAAAAATAGGACTGCTGGTGAATTATGCCACTGTAGTCCCCAATATCAGAATAAAAGAGCGATTATGAAAGGGAAAGTATAATTTGAATTTAAAGTGAATCTTTTTTATTCATCACTAAACATAGTGTTATGCTCAAAATCTGCTCCATTAGAAATTTTACATTCTCCAAAACATACAGTCTAAAAAGACCAAACTGTGCCATCACCTATATGTAAATGTTGACTCTAACCACTATTCCTGGCCATTGACATATGCAGAGAGCAGTGCATATGGCTTTAATAAGAAGGGCAGAGGTGTCTTTCACATGCAGGCTATGATCACAAGCCTGGCAAGCAAGACACAAGATGGTAATACCCAAAAGGGAAATACATGGGTCTTTGAGGACAGAATTATTCATTATGAAACATTGAGATGTTTACAAAGTTAAAGCTATACTCTGGGCACAAAAAAAACATTCATAGCTCATGTGAACCAGTTTCTGTACATATTGAAAAATAGATTTAGGTTGCTTTAAAATAGAATACTCTTTCATAGAACAATGGAAATACATTTGCATAACTGTTTATTGTGTGGCTATATTTTTCATATTATTGGAAGGAAGTATGTTGTATGGTCTTTGCAAACATTTAAAGAGGCAGTGTACCAATGTTTAGGATACCAATAGGTTTTTTTCACTATTTAAAGAAGTCCCAACCAAATATTGTACATCACTTCCTGTCACATAGAGCTGGCAGCTATAGATTTTATTGGATGCTAAAGACATATTATAACTGTCACCTATTAAAATATATTAATTGCAATAGACATTTATGAGCATACCCAATATAATTAAATCAAGCCATTTATTCAAATGTGTGCTACAACAAATATGCTTTTATCAGCAACCCTATAGTCCAAAAATCTCTAGAAAGAGATACAGTTCAAAAAATGAGAGTACCTATAAAGCATATTGGACATCAAAGGTTCCCCTGAGTACAGTAGAGATAGAGCCCTGGTGACATTTTCCCTTACTGGACAGAAAACGTTCTCTTTTGTTAGAATTCTGCAGATCGAGCATGGGTTCTGATGTATATAAGAGCTACTAGACTCTGCACTAGGTACTGGGAAACTACATCTACAGTCTAACTAAAATGGGAAAGGTAAAAAAAAATGCTATAGCTTAATTATATTTCAAATAATGGTCATAGTAAAATCATTTGCACTAATGTACTCTAGTGAATTTTAAAATAGTAGCTTGCAATATAGAAATAGTTACATCCTAAGATTTTTTTGCAAAAGTATTATTCATTTATAACCGTGGAAGTGACAATTTGTATTGCAGATCATCTTCTACGAGGACAGGAACTTCCAGGGCCGCTGCTATGAATGCAGTGGTGACTGTGCTGATCTCCACTCTTACTTCAGTCGCTGTAATTCCATCAAAGTTGATAGCGGCTGTTGGATGCTGTATGAGCGCCCCAACTTCCTGGGCCACCAGTATTTTCTAAAGAAGGGAGAATATCCTGACTACCAGCAATGGATGGGTTTCAGCGACTCAGTCAGGTCTTGCAAAGTTATTCCACAGGTGAGTCTGATGTTTTTTGCACACATAATACCTCACATGTGCAGTAAGTGCCCATTTGCAGATGATATTACTACTCAGAATAATAGGTCAGTGTCACATTGGTATCCTTAGTGTATGTGAAAGATACATAGGAATTATTGATTATCAGTATAAATGGTTCTCTGACCTCCTACACAGTAGGGAGACTTAATTTCTAAACCTGTCTTTATAACAAAGACTCACAGCCATAAACTGTTGCATTTTAGAAACAAACGGGATCTAAGAACCATATTATTAATAATAACAACAGTGTAATGTGTTTAACCAAATAAAGGAAACAGAACTATTCTTTAATTGCCTAACTTTAACTAGAAAAATTCCAAACTCAAATGGGCTGAAAATGTTTTGCTGTGGATGGTTCTCTTATCTTGTACATAAAAATTAGTCCTAATGTGGTCAATTTAAAGCTGTAGTGGCTATTGAGGGTGCCATTACTGATCTCCATGACTGTCATTCTGTGACAATGGCTTTCAGTACTATATAAATCACTGACTTAGAAGCAGACTAGAAGTTCTGACTTTACATTGACTTCTTTATGATCTGTGGGCTTGTTCCAAATCTTAGTCTCAACTTTTTAAAGCCAGAGTTTTAAGGCAAGGCAGATTGCATTTTTGAAGGTCAGCAATGGCAGCATCTATATTTCTCTCACTATAGACTTCCTTTAAAGGATATCACCATTCATCACTTCACAGCTACTTTAGTTTTGGCAAGAGCAACCACTGGCATCTTAAAACTGAATGCAGGACCTTTTCACTTTATTTCCCAGCCCATACACTTGCCACAAAAAGTTGTCTAATGTATCCTGTAATATTTTCCAGTTATAAAAATAACCCATCACCTTACGTTAATATCCTCTTGCTTTAGTATGTCAATTCCTTCTGTGGAAGGTCAGAACCAGGAAATTTAGCAGGGTGATAAGTTAACTAGATTAGCCAGATGAGATAAAATGTCAGTGGAGGACTCCGTTTAACGGTCTGCAACTGAAATGTCAGTTTTGAATGGACTGAACCTTTAAGGACCTAAAATGTTAGTTGCATTTGTAAGTTTACTTGAATTAAAAATGCAATGCTATCTTAACGGGATATAATTTTTTGTAACATATGTCATTATATTCTTATATCATAATTTATATTTATTGATTAAAGCTGAACTCCAGCCATGAGTAATATAATGCTCATAGCACTCATTTGCATTTATTTTTGTAAAAATGCTCTTTGTTTATCCAGTCCATTTTGCTAGTATATCTGCTCCCAAAACAGTTCCCTAGTGCTTCCAGTTTACCGGGGTTGATTTACTAAAAGCAAATAGACTGTACACTTCACAAAATGCCATTGCACTCTTCAAGTGAAGTTAGTAAATTACTAAGATCTGGAGCAACTGCAGTCTATTTGCCTTTTGTAAATCAAACTGTCTTGTTTGCTTGACCAAGAACTCATATTTTCTGCCTTTGGAGAAATGGCCCCTGATTGTGTTTCCTCCTTGTTGTGTTCTACAGAAAGAGAAGTGTTATGCTTCCATCTGTAGTGCTTAGTTCCCCTATCAAATGTGACATACAACTCCAGCATACCTTCTCCCCTTCATAGGAAATAAAATCAAATGTATTTTAAAAATTGGGCCTTAGTTATAAAAAAAAATTCACAGTAATTTTTTTGAGCATGGGGAGATGGATTTCAATTAGGAATAAAATGTGGACAGGATCCCACAATTCAATTTTAGTATTTTATTAACACACGTATAGCTAGGGATCTTGTTTATTACAGCAAAACTTGTCATAATAGAAAAAAATGAAGATTATATTGCTTGCTTTTACAATACATTTTTTATTGAGTTTTGCAACAATACAAAATATTGAAGGACAAAAAAATATATATTGCTTGCTTTTAAAAATTCTGATTCCCTGACTGCCTCTGGCTACCATACTTTCTAAGTGACTGACCCAAAACAAGCATACAGATCAGGAAAGTCGGGAGTTCTTATTTGCACATTTCCAGGTTAGTGACTCAGAATGTGCTACAGACAGATACAGCAAGGGAACTAACATTTGTCGAGGAGATGTCAGTAATGGCTCTCTCTATGTTTCTCTCATTTCAAGCTTGTTTAAAGTGACTCTGTCATGAGACAAATATGTAGTCTGCCATTGCAGACCTTCTTCTGAAAATGCTAGATTCCTGTTGAAACAAGCATGCCGTAAATGAGTGTCAGAAATATTGCTTTGGGTCAGCATTGAAGTCAAAGTATCATAAAGACAGCCAGAAAACTAAGAGTTTTAGAGGGGGGAGTTTAATAAGGGCAGACTTTATTAATCTCTTGTTACAGTGTCCCTTTACTAATATGACACTTGCACAATAACACAGCACATATTGCTAGTGAGAATGAAGTCTTAACTAGTCAGGCTAATCCACACTGCAAAAACTATGCAGGCAGTTTGTTATCAGAAGTCCAGCATGCCTTGCAAATTGTGAGTAATAAAACTATAAATAAAAATATCTAAAAAAATAAAAACATTACATGGACTTGTACTGAGGAAGTTGTACCAAAAAAAGACAGGATGAGGGTACAGGACTAGTCACCAGTATTGCTTATGGGCTTCATACAGCTGATCTTTTCCTCATTACTAGCACACTGCACGTAATGTTTCTTCATGTAGAAGGGCATCTTGATAGAGGAGCAGGACTTTACTTCCTTATGTCTTGAGCTGACCCTCTAATGCCTGGTGATCTGATGACTGGTGGGGTAATGCTAGTATCTCAGTTGATATTACGCTGCAGATATACAGTATGAGTCTTTAAGCATAGTCACATACCAGTAAGTGCAATTTTTTTTTGTAATAGGAATTCAATTAAGCACAAATCAAAGTGTTCCCTAAATACCAAATAGTTATTGTTTTTTTTTTTGTTTCAATCTTTTTTTATTGAAATAAACAGCAATAAACGAACATATAAGTACAGACATTCTGCGGGGGAAGTTCCCATCCTTATGTGTAAAAGGATGATATAAATACAAAAATAAGAAGATATAGACTTAGTTGCGCATATAGAGGGTTGTACCGTATGCTAAAAGACACTCCCTAATCCCTGCAATCAGATATAATGTAATATTGATAATAATTGGCGGTCTGTAGAGAACCATTAGTACAAGCCTTTAGTTGCAAGACCTGAGGTGAGGAGGAATGTGTATATTGGTCACATGGCGTATTTCTAGGCCTCTGGGCCGATGGACGGAACCGCCTCTACCCCAAATGGGAACAGTCTGTGGGATGGCGGGCACGTCCACCCAACGCCCCAAGGCCCCGACCTAGTTTCCGAAGGACTCCCGAACCTCAGTCCTGGGACCATTAGAATGTTGCAAATAGCTATTGTTGAGTTCAGGTCCATTTTAAAAGGAGTTTCCCATAAAAAGGATTAAACTCTGTTTCAGGAAAGGAAGCTAGTTAGTGCAAAATAACGTTCAGCTTGCTAACATCCTTTTTCCATCACATGCTAAACAGGATTTGGCTGCAGTTACTTGGGTTACATTTCTACTATGAAGGTCATCATTTCTCTGTATCACATATTTAAATTCCATTGTAATATTTTATTTTCATTATTTAGCAAAAAGGTCCCCACAAAATGAGGATCTATGAGAAAGAGGAATTAAAAGGCCAAATGCTGGAGGTCTTGGAAGATTGTCCATCCGTCTTTGAGCTCTTTAAAAACCATGACATCAGTTCCTGCAATGTTCTTGAAGGTCATTGGATTTTCTATGAGCAGCCCAACTATCGTGGAAGGCAATATTTCCTGAAACCCGGAGAATACAGGCGATTTAGCGACTGGGGATCCCTCAATGCTAGAGTAAGCTCCTTCAGGAGAGTCTTGGATTCATGCTAAATTCCTGATAATGATCAGGAGAATGTGTTCTTCCTGACAAAATAAAATAAATATATGCAACTGACTAAGTTTACAGTGTGTGTCATTGTTTCACTCTCCTAACAGTGTGGTATAATTTAATATTATATTTAATAAGATAAAACATTTACATAACAATACACTCCCTTTAAATTATCACATTGCCTTAAATTAGGAAAAGGTGATTGAACTATTGGTACTGCATACAAGATATATACTGTATATATATATATATATATATATATATATAGAGAGAGAGAGAGAGAGAGAGAGAGAGAGAGAGAGAGAGAGAAAGGAGAAAGATAGATAGATAGATAGATAGATAGATAGATAGATAGATAGATAGATAGATATGGTGAGGTGTGTCATTAAACAAATAATAGTATAGGCATTAACACGTAATATCTATATTAATATACATCAACACCCACTTCAAGAGAAGGTCAGCATTGAAACACACATAACAAACTGTAGGTGAAAACTTGTGTATTGTACAAAGGAATATGCAAGGACAGTTTAGTTACTGGTAAGAAAATATTACACAAGTATAACAGAACCAACCCTAAGTGGCATATAAATCACAGGCAAAGATCAACAGTAACAACATACTATCATAAAGCCTCTGCACTATAGAGGTCAACATGCTCATAGAACCAAATGCAATACATTAAAACCATTGATAACTAGATAGATTACTAGCCAACAAGCAAATCAAATATTACCAATCCCAAGGGATTGAACAAAGGCTGGTCTCTCTGGCTCCCCTATGTGACTGAACTCCAAGTGTCCCTCAGGTGTCTGTTACTTTCAGGTCTCTCCTTTCAGTGTGCCACCTCTCCCCCATTTTTATCCTAGTTATATTGATTTGCTATCATTGAGGAATCTCTGAAAGATCCAATGTGTACAAACATATCTTTCTCATGAAAGTGACTGTAAAGTAACTCAAGCCCCTTAACTATTCAATATTAACATCTTCGCGCCTAAGGGTAAAACTAATGTTAATGTCTAAGCAAAATTATGCAACTTTGACATGTGTTATTAAAACTATACATATCATCACCTACTACCTTGTGCATGCAGGTGGATAATACCGCATATTTTCAGGACAAACTGGGCTTTCATTTGGTGGTAAATAGTAATAGATATCTCCTGATTTTTTTCATTATCAAAGGAAAACTGGCCCAAAATAGTAAAAAAAAAATAATTTTTTTAAATAGATATGTATATTTCTTGCTACTAGCATAACCTTCCACAAAAGAACAACCCAAAATAAATTCTCCTGCTCCTGACGATTGCAGCGATACTACATATGTGTATGTTAGTTGTTTGTACCCATAGTACAGCCCAGAAGCAATGGTGCGCATTTTGCTTCTTTTCGGTATTACCTAAAACACGCTGACACTAACTGACAGTGATATTAATTTAAAAAAAAAATCCTGCCCAAAAAAATACTGACCTTTGACCCTGACCTTGACCCAAACACTAACCCTGGCACTGACCCAGATCAATTGATCTAGGTATTTTTTTGTATTTATTTATTATTATTATTATTCTTTCCTTTTTTTTACACAGTTGTTTTTTTCTCTCTGCAAGGATTCATTCAGAGAGAGAAAACACGGGGGGGGGGGGGGGGGGA
>BLSH010481413.1:1411047-1424999 GCA_018402905.1 Glandirana rugosa
GTTATCCATTTTTGTCTCCCTGACTGATCACTATGATAGCCAATCAGAGGCTATCACAACGATCAGGTGACCAAGAATTAGGAAGTTCTGTGTCCCGATTGTTAGTATGGGGCCCAGGGCTCTGGGTGAGACCCCGGTCTCTGTGCTGGGATATGCAAATATGGTGCCCCAGGGAAAATAGCCCAGTCCAGTGGGGGCACAAATTTGTGTTCGCTCGGTAGCAAGGGTTAATTACAATCTCTCTTTCCTGACATCATCAATGGAACTCTGGACAGTAGGTTCACCAGCTTATCATACCAAAATCATATGAGCTTTATGGCCTAGTAAAGCAGTATTAAACCCCCAACCAAAATGTATTATATTGCAGCTTACCAATCATTAGATGTGTGTTTTCCTTTCTTTAGCTTTTTCCCTCTGTTTTTACCTATTGAGCTGGCCAGTAACACACCTCCTGTATTAGTGAGACATAACTCTGGATGAATGAATTGGATACACTAACACATTAAAGCCAAACCCCAGCTCATGCTTTATAATCAGTTACAGCAAACAGTTTTTTCCTTTTGAGATAAAGGTTTTGCATGAATAAATAAAAGCTGATCATTTTAATCATCCCTGACAGTGTTAAGTGGTCTGTCTCATCCATGTAAACTGATACATTCTTTTGGAGAGCTTGTGCTTTTAAAAACAACAGACTTACTGGCTGGACCACCAGATGAAAATAAAAGAAAGAAATCTTCAAAAAAGAAACTAATACAACCATCACATTGAATATTTGGTAAGCTGCAATATCATAAATGTTTGCTTTTGGATTTAATACTGTTTTAACCACTTGACCCCAGGTCAATTCTGACATTCCTTGCATACATGTAAAAATCTGCATTTTTTTGCTATACAAATACTTAGAACCCCCAAACATTACATATGTTTAAGCCCCTCGAGAATAAAATGGTTGTTGTTGCAATGGTTTATGTCACAAGATATTTGCGCAGAGGTCTATCAATTGCAAATTTTCAGGAATAAAAAACGTTAATGAAATTCAGTGAACACAAACAAAATATAATACCCATGTTTTGTTAAAATATGTTATGCTGAGTAAATAGATACCAAACATGTCATGCTTTAAAATTGCGAACACCCGTGGAATGGCGACAAACTATGGTACATTAAATTACCCAAAGGCGACACTTTTAACGCTTTTAAAGGTTACCAGTTTAGAAATATACATGAGATATACATGAGGTCTGGTGCTAGAATTATTGCTCTCACTTGCGGTGATAACTCACGTGTGTGGTGCGATAGCCGTTTACATATGCATACGGGACCCACATGCAAGTTCACATTTGAGCATGAGAATGGGGGGGGGGGGGGGCGGAGGTGCTTTACATTTTTTTACATTTTATTATTCATTTTATTAAATTTTTTTTTTTACACTGTACCTTTATTTATTTATTTTTTAATCATATTTATTGCTATTACAAGGGATGAACAATGTCCTCTTTAACCAATTGCCAGCCGCCCACTGTCAAATGACGGAGGGGTGGTGCGGCTCTCATTCTGGGAAGACGTCATATGACGTTGTAAAAAATTACTTATTTCGAAAATTTACTGACAGAAACTAAGAAAATTTTTTTTTTTTTAAATTCGGTCTATTTTTCAGTAAAAAATAAAAAAACACTGCAGTGATTAAATACCACAAAAAGAAATCTCTATTAGTGCAAAGAAAATTATAAACATTTCACATGCATGCAGTGTAGCATGACTGCGTGATTTTCATTCAGTGTGACAGCACTGAAAGCTGAAAAATGGCCTGGGCAGAAAGGGGTGAAAGTGCCCAGTATTGAAGTGGTTAAGGAGAGATCTAGGGTCTATGAGATCCCTTATCTTTCCTCTGGCCTCCAAAATAGCCAATCAAACCAAGGTCGGTTTGATTGGCTGCTTTACAAGCCGGTAAAGGCATGTTGCTTCCATCACACAGTGTGAGAAACAATGTCAGTTCCTCTCACTGTGTGCAAGGAAGCCGATGCCACAAGTTGGATTGGTCCTGGCCTCCCCTGTGGAACGGGAGAGCCTGGGAAAGGTGTTGGCGGTGAGGGGAGGGACCCTCTTCCTCTGCCTGTAAAAGTGATTGAGGGGCTGCTGGTGAAAATAGTTGAAAACCCCTTCTGTTTTTAGCTGTGACTCTCCAGAACTGTGTAATATTGCTGTGTTTATTAACAAAGTATGTCAGCCCCATTGCAGTGTTACTTTGTTTATCGAAGGTTTGCATTATGGTTGGCATTACAGTTAGGATGTCTGTAAGGGTTTCTGGGGGACTTCTGTTTATTAGGGGTATAGTTTATTGTGCCATGTGTAGTTTATCAGGCCTATTATTCCTGAGTAACTGGCCAGTATAGTCAAGCATCGCACTGAGCCACGTCAGTGAGCCTTTATTAGGCATATTTACTTCACTTGCAAGTTAAATATTTCTGCTAGAAATGAATACACTGTATGCAACATTTATTACACTGAGCAAAATTATAAACGCAACACTTTTGTGTTTGCCCCTATTTATCATGAACTGAACGCAAAGATCTATGACTTTTTCTAATAGGACGGTGCCATTGCCGGCTATTGCCGCTGATTTGGCATGCAGTATGACATGTCAAATCGCATGCCAAATCATGTCAGTGTGAACCAGGGCTGTATCTGTGTTAGTGAGTGTAGCAAAATGTATAACCTAACTATCTCCATTTTGTAGGATGCTTTCTATTACATATATATGCATGTTAAGACCCCTTTAAGATGCATGAAGCTAGTTTCGTTTGTCCAGTTTCTGTTTCCCTGATATTACGTATCAAAAGTGAAACTATTGAAAAGAACCTTATATGGGTTCTGTAACTCCTACTTTTTTCTAACTATAAAAGAGGAACCCGGAAAATAAAGAGTAGCTTTTTCCTGAGAGACAGCTGTGTGTATGTGTACTTATTTGTAGCTCAGGGAAGAGTTCTGGGGCTCCAAGGGAGATAACTGCTCCACTGCGGATTGACGGGGGTCGAGAGGAGTTCATATCCTTTCAGTGAGCACTTCTCCTTTGCCTAGATAATCCATCTACCTCACAGGTGTGGCATATCATGATGGACAGCATGATTATTGCACAGGTGTGCCTTAGGCTGGCCACAATAAAAGGCCACTCTAAAATTTGCAGTTTTATCACACAGCACAATGCCACACATGTTGCAAGTTTTGAGGGAGCGTTCAATTGGCATGCTGACTGCAGGAATGTCCACCAGAGCTGTTGCCCTTGAATGTCCATTTCTCTACCATAAGCCGTCTTCAAAGGCGCTTAGAGAATTTGACAGTACATCCAACCGGCCTCACAACTACAGACCACGTGTAACCACACCAGCCCAGGACCTCCACATCCAGCATCTTCACCTCCAAGATCATCTGAGACCAGCCACCCAGACAGCTGCTGCAACAATCGGTTTGCATAACCAAAGAATTTCTGCACAAACTGTCAGAAACCATCTCAGGGAAGCTCATCTGCATGCTCGTCGTCCTCATCATGCTCACATTCGATAGCGTCTGGCACTTTGGAGAGGTGTTCTCTTCACGGTTGAATCCCGGTTTTCACTGTACAGGGCAGACAGCAGACAGTGTGTATGGCATCGTGTGGGCGAGTGGTTTGCTGATGTTAATGTTGTGGATCGAGTGGCCCATGATTGCAGTGGGGTTATGGTATGGGCAGGTGTATGCTATGGACAATGAACACAGGTGCATTTTATTGATGGCATTTTGAATGCACAGAGATACTGTGACGAGATCCTGAGGCCCATTGTTGTGCCATTCATCCACGACCATCACCTCATGTTGCAGCATGGTAATGCACGGCGCCATGTTGCAAGGATCTGTACACAATTCCTGGAAGCTGAAAACATCCCAGTTCTTGCATGGCCAGCATACTTACCGGACATGTCACCCATTGAGCCAATATCCAGCAACTTCACACAGCCATTGAAGAGGAGTGGACCAACATTACACAGGCCACAATCAACAACCTGATCAACGCTATGCAAAGGAGATTTGCTGCACTGCGTGAGGCAAATGGTGGTCACATCAGATACTGACTGGTTTCCGGAACCCCCCAATACAGTAAAACCGCACATTTTAGAGTGGCCTTTTTATTGTGGACAGCCTAAGGCACACATGTGCAATAATCATGTTGTCTAATCAGCAGCTTGATATACCACACCTGTGAGGTGGATGGATTATCTCAGCAAAGGAGAAGTGCTCACTAACACAGATTTAGACAGATTTCTAAACAATATTTGAGATAAATAGGCCTTTTGTGTACATAAAAAAGTTGTACACCTTTGAATTCAGCTCATGATAAATAGGGGCAAACACAAAAGTGTTGCGTTTATAATTTTGCTCAGTGTAATTTGGTACAGCATAACAGACCTGGTCTGTACCATCAAAGGGGATCATTGTTTCCTTACTGTATTGGATGTATATAGAAACTGATTTACCATTAGGTGTAGTAGTAGGTTTATTATAGATAACATATTACTGGTCTGCATAACATGTGTTAGATATTTTGCCCAGAGATGCACTATAAAGTGTAATTATGGGCAAAATAAAGACTGACATATTTAATGTTTTGTTTTATCCCTTCTAAAACATAGTTAGAAACATAGTTTCTGTAACTGCTTAAAGTGTTACTAAACCCACAACAGTAAAATTAATCTGTATATGCAGTAAAGCATGCTTGTTATACTCACTGTGGAACCTAAGGGGTTAATCCTCTGCATTGTGTAAAAAGGCTGCATGATCCTATCTTCTCTGATTCTCCCCTTCTTCCACTGACTCCAAAACATGTCTGGATAATACAGAGCCTTTGGAGTCAGGTTGCACATGCTCAGTTTGGTGTGTAGTTTGGGAGAGTGCATGTGAACAGCACAGGGCCAATCAGCACTGTCCAGATAGAGGGTCAGGGGTCCTGGATCCTGATAGGACAGCTCAGTGCAGTATGAAAACTCCTCCTATGAGCTTTACTAGGAACTAATAGAAGCCATAAGACTGTTATATACTGATGATGAGAAAAGGTATTTAGCATTTTATATTTACTAAAATAATTGCATTTCCATGTTCTGTGTACTGTGGGGGACCAGATATAGTGCATGCTGGGTCCTGGGTTTAGTAATACTTTAAATGGTGTTACCTTGAATTCAACTTTGATTTGTTTGTCTTTCACTTAAAGTGATATTGAAGTCTTGTTTTTTTTCAGCTTAAAAATAGCAAACATAGAAACACAGAAACATAGAAAAGTAACGCCAGAAAAAGACTGAGTTGTCCATCGAGTCTGCCCCTTTTAATTTTTTTTTTGTTTTCACATTAAATCTGACAATAAATTTACGTTTATCCCAAGCATGTTTGAAGCCATTTACTGTTGACTGTCTCACAACCTCTGTTGGTAGTTTATTCCAATCATCAACCGCCCTTTCAGTGAAATAATACTTTCTAAGATTAGTTTTGAACTTCCCTCCAGTTAGCTTGATGACATGTTATACTTACCCGCTCTGTGCAGTGGTTTTGCACAGAGCAGCCCTGATTCTCCTCTTCTCGGGTTCTTCGCCAGCACTCAGAAAACATTCTTAGTATGCATGCTGAGTAATCCTGCCTTGGCCACATACAGGGTGCTCTCTCAAATGTGTTGAATTTTGCTAAACACACAAGAAGGTTTTGTGTAATATAACAAATTTTGCAATGTGTTGTTTCATTAAAAACAATTTGCATATAGTACAGTATACTGTGTATCATGTATTGAGTATACCGGCATCATACTGTATATAGTATGCTGGCACTGTTGTTCAATAGGTTTTATCGTTATTCAGACTTGCCTCATCTCCTGTATTGTTGTAGTGAAGTGAAGTAGTGAAGTGAATTATATTATTATTTTAGACATAGGAAAATGATCTGTTAAAAAAGACAATGAAAACACAGGCACTTGAACATTTTTACTTTTAAAATATAGTTAAAACAAGGGCTCAGTATATTTTAATGTCAATTATAAAAACATATTAACTCCTTTCTCTTTTTTATAAGGATAAAGACACTGAAAATTGCATTACAAAATTATTACAAAACAGCAAGTCTACTTAGAATGTTATAGAAAAAAATATTGTATTTTGGTTGTTGTATGTAGTTAATACCTTAAATGATAGTAATTAGTATAAAAAGTCCATGAAGCCAAGCTGTAGTAATGTTAGGAATTTGAGGAATTGGGACAAATCATAATTTTGCCAGCCATGCTTACAACGATCAGCTTTTATCTATGCAGTTTGATTTTTTTTTGTCAAAAGAAAAAAATGTTGTTGTAGCTGTAGTTAGGCTTTGATTTGTTTGTTGAGTAATTAAAGTCCATTTAAAACTACATGTCCATCTAAGGCTATCATATTCACTGTTGCTCAATTTCAACAGCCAACCTGCAAACTGAAGTGGAATAATAAGGGATCTACTTTCAGGACTAAGAGGTAATAAGATTATGTTATAAGGGGAATTCAAGGGGACGTGGCCTGCATAGGCATGTGAGCAGTTGCACTTCTCTGGTCTCCTGCACTGAATCCTGCTTCCTTTCCTCTGTTGCTGCCTGGCACCACACAACCACAGCCTTAGAGCTTGCGCTCCCAGGATCCAGCGACACCATTTTCCACCGCCATCCGCCCGCATGGTAACCTGAAAAGGCTGGGAGGAAGCCACAGCCTCAGTGGCTTCAGAGCTCCAAAATGGTGCCTAGCAGCCCCTGCAACAGCGGCCTCCATGCAGCGCAGAGAAAACCAAGGACACTGAGTATAACCCCCAAGTCCTCTAAGTAGATGGAGAAGGAACCACCCAGGGATATGCGTTACTTTGCCCAGAAGCTCTCCAGCTTTGCCAGTTTGATGGCTACTGAGGAACCCGAGACTTCTCTCCCCTCTGCAGATCGAGAGCGGTCGGGGCGGCTATTTTGGAGGTGGATGAGCATACTGATGGAGTGTAGGATCAAGCTACAGATCCCAATGATATGCACACTGATTATACTGCACAACCTACCCTCAATGAATCCTGCATGCTGTGCAGAAACGCATTACATAGGTGAATGATTTAAAGGAGCGCTTTGGTGGACTAGAAAAGGTAGTCTCTCTCCTCTGCCAGAGCTTACAAAAAATAAGAGAGCTTATCTCCGCAGTCGAGAGCAGAGTTAGCAACTTGGAATATCAGCTCAACTGGCCTCTGCTGCTAGGGACTAGGCGGACGACATTGAAAATTGTCTCTGTCGCAACATCATCTACATAGAGGGATTGCTGGAGAAAGTGGAGGGCCGCGGTCCCACTGTATTTGTGGAGCAGTGGCTGTTGTGGAAAGGGCCCATTGTACACCCCTGTGGCCTCTACCTCCTGGAAATCAACCTTGGTCCATGCTGGCTCATATGCTGAATTACAGGGACCGTGGGATTATCCTGCGCCTTGCCAGAGAAAAAGCAAACATCAATATAATGGCATGAAAGTAACCTTTTTTCTGGATTTCACCACAGAGGACCAACGCAAATTGGTGAAATTTCAGGATGTGAAAAACGAATCCAATGCCTACAGTTAATCTATGCCATGCTGTACCCTGTTTGGCAGAGAGTCACCACTCGGGGCCAAACACAGTTCCTTGAATCTGCTCCTGATGTGGCCTCTTGGCTGGATCATAATGAGCATAGTCTACATAACCATGGCATTGTGCCACTGTGGAAGAAGGTTGACCTGCTTCGTAGTGGCTTGCACTAGCTGGTGTGCTGCTGCCTTTACCAGATGATTACCTCTCCTTGGTTTTGGAGGGCAGTTTCCTGGCTTTATTATCATGAGCTAGCACTACAAGCGTTTGTTTTCAAGCTGCTTCTCAGACACCAGACTCCTTTTTGTTCTTGTTTCTTCTGTTGTTGAAGCATGGCATGGTGACTTGTGTTTGGACTGCCTGGATCAGCTCTGTGAGTGAATTTATTACTTCAGAGTTCTCAATCTAAGCTGTTCTGACGCCATTGGTTTTCTTCTGCCGGTGGCTCTCCATATACAGTTTTTATCTGCAGTCTGACTGGACTGCTGTCACACTGTTCTGCTCCACTATGACCTCATGGGGACTTGGCCCCACTTGTAAACCAAAGCTACTTAACCCTTTGGTGCTGACCACACACAAATATGCGGCCTCTTGGATCCCACTGCTAGGCATTGTATTATTCACCTCACTCTACCTCTGTATATGATTTGGTTTATAATTCACCATGGCTGAAATCCCTCTGGTGTCATGGAATGTCCATGGTGTCCATGACCCCCTAAAGAGAATCATGATCTCCTTTGGCCCATGCAGATTTCAGCCTGCCATTGTGTGCCTACAGGAGACTCACCTCACTCCAGAGTCCATTCCCTGCCTAAATTATCCCTGGCTCTTTTGTGTATATATCACCTCCATTTTCCTGATAAACCTTATATTCTATAGTCCATAGTCCGTATTCCCATCACACACACTCCTGGAACAAGTTCTAAATGTATCGGGTGCTGCAGCGACAACCAGCTGGTTACTGATACAGATATGATATGTGAATATTTGCCAGCACATCAAGGATCCTTGATTTCGTCTAAACATTTTTTTGTAAAAAGAGTGATCACATCACAAACAATGTGGTGCAACGTTTTGGAGCCACACAGGACTCCTTTGTCAGGCATGTGATGATCATCACATGCCTGACGAAGGGGTCCTGCGTTGCTCCAAAACATTGCACCACACTGTTTGTGATGTGATCACTCTTTAAATAAAAAACTTTGGATGAAATCAAGGATCCTTGGTGTGTTGGCGAATATTCACATGGCTGATAAACCTGATGCCCCTTTACTGATTATGGGGGGGATTTTATTTGCTACCTAGACCCTCGGTTAGATAGGCACCCATATGTCCTCCAGTCCAGTGGAGGGGAAACTATTGTTTTTTTGTAGACTGTTGACAGAAGTAGGTTGAGTAGATGTGTGGTGGTTTAAAGTGGTTGTCAACCTGTGACAACCACTTTAACCTACAGGTAAGCTTAGAATAGCATGCGCGGGAGTGACATCACGCAACTCCGGCCAGTCACAGAGCCAGAGTCGCGGCCCCGGAAGGAAGGGGGGCAGAAGATGGATGCTGCCAGCACAGGGGACATAGCTGGACGTCGCTGGCTTCGTTTGCAGTTAAGTGGCACATAATGGGCTACTAGATGATGCATAGTAGCCCATTATGCTTCTAATTTACAGGGGTATGTAGAGGAAGTAAACCCAATCTGGGTTTACTTCCTCTGTAAGTACCCCTTGGATAAATAGTGTTCATGTTTCTCTAAATCCCATGGATCTCTTTTCAGAATTGACTTCTGTATTGGAATTACTCAGGCTACCTCACTCATGTCTCGCATAAAATACTTACCACATGGGGTGTTAGATCATTCCTTTCTAGTGACATGGCTTCAAGCCCAACCACCCTTCACACTTCCCAGGGCTCCCTGGAAATTAAATGCCTTTTGGCTGCAGTTGTTCCCCTCTCATGAACATATAGAGGAACAAATACATTCTGTCTTCACTGCTCATGATCAATCTGAGGATGCTTTGCCAAAGTGAGAAGCCTTTAAGACTTACCTTCGGGGGAAAATTCATTGCAGAAATAAATTTGGTTAAGAAATCTTCCTCTGGAACATGGTTTTCCACACTTCATTGAATGACCAATGTTGGGATTGTGAGACCGTGTTTGTAAATCTTAGATAACCCTCCATCAAATATTAGGATGAACCACAATTATCCTGTTCTAGTATTTTACTTTGTGGCATATCAACAAATAGACCATGTTCAGCCAGTAACCATTTTTGTACCTGATTTATACATATTCTACCACAATGGTCTAACCTTGTATACTGTATGTTATGCTTCTTGTTGTTATACTCGTTTTCAATAAAACTTTTGAACAAGAAAATAAATCTTCTTTTGATTTCCTTCTTCAGGTGGAAAGCCAGATGCGACAGTTAAAGCTGCAATATATTACTATCTCATGTGCCTCCATGAGGGAGGTGTGGATCTTGGCTCAAGATTCCTTTGACCATTTGAAGTCCTCCGCTGCGGAGTGTAAACAATTCTTTTCTGGCAATTTTTTTTTTTTTTGCTAAGTACATAATTTTATTGTTTTCAACCGATTTTGTAAGAGTAATTCAGCCAACTGTTTTTCCAGCCACTGTTCTTACAGACCTGCATATGTAACTTTACAGTGAAAAGTGTGAAACAGCAAGCATATATTTTAGTAATAAATTATGCAGTGCTAGTTCATATAACAGTTCAATCACAGTTCATATAAGATAATCATAGCAGCAAAAATAGGAGTGAACTCCCGACACCATCTAGTGTAGAAAGGATGAAGGAGCACTCGTCACCCTGGTGCACAGAGGGGCAATACTGCTTACCAGAATATATGGGCTCTAAGGTCATAAAGAGCCAAATGCACCAAAAATGGCCAGAGAATACACCATCCGTCCTATTCTCAGGTAAAGGGTCTCCTACTCACAATTAGTTATAATCCACTCCAGGAGCCAGGCTTAGAATGGCAAAGTAATATGTGCAAACCAGCACAGTATAACCTTTTATGTGGTTCTAAGAAGCAAATTTCTGAACTGAAGAATAAAAAAAACACGGGCCATTTCATCAGATATAATCCTTCTCTCTACCGCTTCTCTCTACCACTGGCGTTGGTTGCGTTCTCCCGTAGCATCAGCTCTTCCCCGCCTGACCTTTGCAATAAAATATAGCATTTTATGATACAATTACCATTTACTTGAGGAAAATGCACAAGGAGATTTTCATTATGTATATATACTACTGAATATCACCAAAAAAAACTGATGCTGCTGCACTCTTCTGGCTATCAACATTTCTCTAATGTTATCTTCAGCATTCTTTACACTTCATTCTAGATAAGCCTTCTTTTCCTCTAACTCTGCATTCTCCTCATCAGCAACAATTTGTTTATTCAATAACTGGCTATCAATGTTTTCTTTAGTTTGAAGAATAAACATTCTTCCCACACCCTCATACATGAGTGTTGCATCTGGAAAACTCTTTATTTCTATACTGGTAAGCTGGGCATGCTTCTTTGTTCTTGGTAGCTGCTCTGTCTGGAGATCTGCAAGTTTTACCTTTTGCTGAGTATCAATCACTTTGCCCTGAAGTTCTGTAAAGGCCCTTTTCAGCTCTAGGTCTACAGATCCAGCCATCTTGCTTCAGTTGAAGTGTGCACGTCTCTTCTGGCAAATTTCTATGCTTCACTATACCAATTGCAAAGTCAGCATTATGTGAATGCTCTGAATCATTACCTCCACTATTTGACACTCCCCACACTATCCCCACCTCAGCCTACTAAACTTGACTCTCCATTGACTCTGTGAGGCCCCTGGGGAAGATGCTATTCTAAAGAAGTCTACACCAGATATGGGGAAACTATTCTGTCAAATCGACTAACTGTCTTTAATGCTGCCTATCATGCTCAGTGTCTTCCTGAATCCACGTCGAGGGCTAATGTTGTTCTGCTTCTGAGACTGGGTAAGGATCCACTAGATCCAGGCTCCTACAGACCGATTTCACTGTTGCAGAGTGATTTCACTCTAGCAACTCTAGCTTTCTTCTCCTAGCTAAGGTACTGGCCCTTGTTTAAATGAAGCTATTATACCAGGC
This sequence comes from Glandirana rugosa, assembly GCA_018402905.1. Classification (NCBI taxonomy): domain Eukaryota; kingdom Metazoa; phylum Chordata; class Amphibia; order Anura; family Ranidae; genus Glandirana; species Glandirana rugosa. The sequence continues at coordinate 1,422,780 of BLSH010481413.1, forward strand.
AGGCTTTATTCCTCACATGTCAACAGGAGTAAATCTCAGGAGGCTATTCCTCAACATGGAACCACCTGCGGATAACATGGCTCACAGAGCGCTACTATCTTTAGATGTTAATAAAGCATTGACAGTATACTGTAGAATGGCAGTATCTGTGGGCGGTGTTAGCCAAATTTGATTTCGATGCTAGGTTTATTTCATGGGTTAGGCTACTGTATCATGTCCTCTCGGCAGCTATCAGAAACATGGACAGAATTTGAATACTTTTACATTGAGCAGGTGTACCAGATGCGGTGTCCCCTCTACCTGTTGCTATTTGCAATTGCCATCAAGTCCCTGGCTGCCTTGATCCTTGCCAATCTGTCCATCACAGGGTTTCTGTATGGTTACTTGCATGTAAAGATCATACTATACACAAATGATATGTCTGTGCCTCCCTGGAGACAGTCATGGACACATTCTCAGTGTTTGGCCATTTTTCATAGGGGTTCAGTTACTGAACCATAATCCTATATGGGGTAATCATTGCTATTGTTCATGATCCACAAGAAATTCTTGAGTGAGGAATCAACCGGTATTAGTAAAAAATGTCACAGCTTTATTAAACAAACAATATTCCAATATGAACACACCTCTATCACTTCAAAAACTTAAAACTGACAGCATCGTCATAGCAGGCCATGGTGCAAGCAGCTGCCTTGCTAGCTGGGGCTTGCACCACGCATCCATGTACACACACACATATCCTAGGGAAAGGTGTAGGTATCCAGACTGTATGGGATAATCCAGGTGGAAACAATTGATTATTTATCCCCAGATAGTACCATTTTATTCCCGTACAAAATAATGGACATATCTGGAGCACAGAAGTCCAATACTATATCATGAAATCTGAAGATCCTGTTCTGGGTTACCAGGTAATGTGCAATGTGTGAGAAGCCCTGGATGGGTTAAGAACAAATAGGAATGAGCTAATAAGTCATGTTGCATGCATGGGCATAAGCATTTACAGTCCCACAAGTACACATTAGCTGAATATATCAGTGTCACTCACATCCCTGAACAAGTAATTGAACTGGTGCGGACAGGTGGGGATTCAGTTTAACATCTATACAAACCTTTCTCCTTGACGAGGGTTTGGTGTAGATTTTTAAAGATGTATTTGATGCAAAAAAAAAAAAAGCAATACTAGATCCATATTCTTGGTGAGGTTTTGGTATGGAATTTAAGGGGGAACCTCGTGCAAAAAAGCAAAAAATAAACAGTGTGGGGTCTTCCTCAAACCATACTAGGCCACATACCCTCAACATGTGGAGGGTGCCTTGCCAGAGGGGCTCCATCAGCAAAACACCTTGTCCCTATGTTGATAAGGATAAGGGCCTCTTTCCCAGGTCCCAACCCAGTAGATGTTGGGGATATCTAACAATCTGAAAGCCCATTTAACATAAGGGGGCCCAAGATATCCATCTCCCCCTACATGAATGAGTAAGACAGGGCCGTGCCCCGGGCAATGCCTCTAGGGGGTGCCACCAGGGGTTCCGTCCGCACTGGGAATCACTGCTATAAGGGTGTCACTGATGCCCGCCAGCCCTATAGAAAGGTATTCCAGAGCGACGCTTAACCACTTGCCGACCGCCGATCGGCATCTGACGGCGGCAAAGTGGCTCGTTCCCGCAAATCGCCGTCATACGACGGCGGCTGCAGGAACGAGTTTAGTGAGCGCGCGCGCGCCGCCGGAGGCGCGCCCGCGCGCTCACTGTGTCCAGGGGGGGCCAGGGAGCGGGTGCGATGGCTTCAATTGCTGCCGGCTACCCGCGATGGCCCCCCCGGAGCAAGTGAGCGGAGGTCCGTGTATGTAAACACGGACCTCCGCTCTGTGTGAGGGGGAAGGGCTGTGATCACAGCCTTCCTTTACGTGAAGGCTGTGACCACTTCCCTTCCCCAGCTAGGCAGTCCCCCATACAGTTAGAACACGCCCAGGGAACATAGTTAACCCTTAGCGCTCCCCCTGCAGGTTAACCCCTTCACTGCCAATGGCATTTACACAGTAATCAGTGCATTTTTATAGCACTGATCGCTGTATAAATGCCAATGGTCCCAAAAAAGTGTCAAAATGGTCCGACATGTCCGCTGAAATATCGCAGTACCGCAAAAAATCGCAGATCGCCGCCATTTTTAGTAAAAAATAAAAAAAATTAAAAACCCCAAAAATTAATTCTCATCATC
>BLSH010481413.1:1427431-1446225 GCA_018402905.1 Glandirana rugosa
GTCTCGGAGGAGACGTGGGACGGGACACTTAGGTACAGGAAACGGTGCGGTTGGGGTGAAAAGTTCAGGTCCCGGAGGTCACATGAGGGGAGGATCAGGTCCCGGAGGGGTGCCCTGGACTAGAAAAGGGTTGGTGTGGTAAGACCCTGGATTAGGAGCGAAGGCCCTGGGCTAGAAGGGGCGTACACAGGAGGCTCTGGACTGGGAGGTGCAGAGGAGACCCTGGACTAGCAGGGTCGTGCAGAGGGGGCCTTGTACTAGGGGATGCAGGGAAGGCCTTAGACTAGGAGGGGTGTACACAGGAGGCCCTGGACTGAGGGGGATGCAGAGGGAGCCCTGGACTTGGTGATGCAGAGGAGGCCCTGGACTAGGAGGGGAGTACACTGGAGGCCCTGGACTTGAAAAGTGGGGTTGGCGTGGCAAAGGACATGGATTCACAGGGCAGGGTGCAGAGGAGGCTCTGAACTTGGGGGCTGTAGAGGAGGCCTTGAACTGGGGGGGTGCAGAAGAAAACCCTTGACTAGGAAATGGTGGATGGTATGGCAAAGGCCCCTAAATGGGGAGGTACAAGGGAGATACTGGAGATCAGAGGGTGCCTGGAGGTCCCAGATTAGGAGAGGGGGTGTCTGGAGGCCCTGGATTTTGAGAGGGGGATAGTGGAGGTGATCTGGACTAAAAAAGAGGTTGCCTAAAGGACCTGCCAGTTTCAGGGAGAAAGAGCCTGGATCAAAAGCCTGGGCTGAGGAATAGCCTGCCTGGGCCCTGGCGGGTGAGTTCACAACATAAACGGGAACATTTATCAATTTTCGCTAATTAATGCCAAACAGGAGCAGAGAGACAGGTCATGTGATGTATTGGTTGTTCGGCTGTACTTCTCCTGTGGATCACAGCAGTGCAGATTGTTTTGCACTCCTGTAACCCATCTTCAGCTGACAGCGGGTTGTCGGCTGACGTCACAGAGCAGGTCCATGCTGGGGAAAGATCACAAACATATGGTCGGGATCCACCCACATGCCTGGTGATCAGCGGTGTTTGATAACTTGGTTCTCAGCCTTAGAGCCGATGGGGGAACAGATGCAGCATCCACCTATGTATGTATGATTTAAAAAAATTCCCATACCTTTCTTTTAATTACCCGACATCTCCTCTTTCCTGCTATCTGGCCCACATGACAATTAGGCCTCATTCACAAGGAACATATTCGTCCATGCCCAGTGTGATGGCCGTATACCGCGTGGGGGTACTTGGTGTCCCTGTGCAGGCAGTCCAGTCAAAGTCAATTGGGATGCAACAGCTGCATGGACATAGTCGAATGGATGCATGGAAGGGAAGGGATGCATGTATCCGAATGCACAGTGTCTGCTATCTGTGCACCCACTTCTATAGGTGAAAATTTTGGGTTGTTGGGGAAACAAACCTTGATGATAAAGCATCAATGGAGACATATTTTCCACATAATAACTTACAGGAGTGAATTTCCCTTCCTAGGGGTAGATTTCCTATCACTTCCTGTTGTCTCCTTCCGTTTGTAAGTAGGAGTCGTTTGTAAGTCGGACGTTTGTAACTAGGGGACCGCCTGTATACAGTAAGTACATACCTACAATGATATGATACAAACAATGTGATACCTACAAGTGCTTGTATTAGTCCTGTATTAGTCCTCTTCGCTTCTGTGCAACCTCTTGATCCAGGTGAGGATGCCACCTTTTCTGGGGGAAATATTGACCTTGTAAATTCTTTTCTATTTAAAATTTAAAACAAGTTCCATTTGTATTGAACTGGCCACAAAAGTCTCAGTCAGGGTGGTACCCTTCTTCCTGTGTGTGCCACACAGGGTCTAGATATTTCTTCAATCCACGATTAAGCCGCACCCACTCCTGGCAGTAACTCCACCACTTATTCTTTAACTGTGAAAAAAACTGTGTCTACGTGGACTACTTTGCCACACATGTTACAATCTGACTGTACAATCTCCTTTAGATCTACCCACAACTATAGTGCCAGGGCCTGCCTGATTGAAAACAAATTGATTGGATAGATTAGGTAGATCTTCATAGTAAATAGATTTGGTAAATCTAAAGATGATTGTACAAAGATTTTACAGCCATATACTAAAATGTATGGTGACCCTAAGACCCTGCAGCACAATCTCCTAAACGTAACCTAAATGTACCTAACGTAGAGGTACCTATACATATTGGAGGCATTCTAATTGGTCTGTGCCATCACATGGGCGGCACTGACCAATCAGAACCCACGTAGCCTGTCCTGTCACTGCAGGCAAAGAGGAGAGAAAGCCATGGGGATTTCAAATCCCCGTAATGGTAAAGTGGCTATACGATCCGTCAGAATGGGCGATTGCCAGACTCCAGGTCATTGGGACCGGGTGCGATAGGGAGGGAGTCCAGTGTAAGTTCACCTTACAGATTTTCTGTAAAGGTGAACTTATACTTTAAGGTAAGAAAAAAATGTTTGTGAAAAGTCAGGATCTTTATTTTAGTTTTTAGTTTTTTTAAGACCAACATACTTGCCTGTTTGTAATCTCCTTTGGAATGTACACTGAGCTGTAAATGTGCAGCTCACTGTACATTCTTGGCATGTGCCTTGGTGTGAAGTTGAATGAACTTCTGCACATGTGCAGGAGTCACAGCATCTTGCACTGGCCAATCAAGATGGCAGATAATCTTGAAAAACCAAAGAGAAGATGTCCCGCGGACATCAGATCAATGGAGCAGAGTTAAGTATTTGTCATCTTTAGTTCCACTTTAATTTTTGTAGTAGCAGGGCACACATGGTGGTAGGTCAGGACCCTGTGCACAGCCTGGGCATAGGATCCAAAATGGTCCAAATAAGAGCAAGAATTTAATTTTGAACACTAAAACAGTTGCTTTTAGGCACCCCAAGATGCCTACACTTAGCACTTTGGTTACTTTAGGTACCTTTTAGGTCAGGTCAAGTTCACATTAACAAAGTTATATCTCATTTAGCCAGTTCAGAGTAACAGTAACTAAATGTACAGTATAATTGACAATGTACTTTATATAGCATTGTGAATTGTGACAAACAAATGCCTACTGCTATTGGCTAATTACTGATGTTACTGCCAGCATTCTATTGTGAGGCAGTTAAAAACAATTGTATCCCCATTGTCACCTTTTAGCAATAACACAAACAGAAAAAAAGAATAAATAATGCTAGCATCGTATAGAGCTAAAAGAACTATACATTATCCTTACTGGGCAGAAAGTTTTGTTTGATTTATGCAGCTTTGGCATTCCATGTGATATATAAAGAGGCTGCCAGACCATATTCCACCAAACACTGAGGTGTTATTAATGCTGATAAACATGGGGAAAGTAAGAATTTTCCTTTCTTATTTTATTTTATTTGTGAAAATTGGTCACTATTATTATTATATTATTTCTTGTTGTTGCATAATACATCCAAGCTTTAGCTATAAACTATCAGCACATATATCAGGTGGTGTAGTTTACTTTCAGTATGATTACAGCCCTACGACGCTAAGCATGGTTGTTTTTTATGCAATACACTTATGTGTAACCATTGTTTTTTTTTCAATTTCAGATAATCTTCTATGAGGACAGGGACTTCGAAGGGCGTTCCCATGAATGTAATGGTGACCATAGTGACTTACAGTCTTTTTTCAGTAGGTGTAATTCAGCTCGAGTGTTAAATGGTTGCTGGGTAATTTATGAGCGTCCAGGTTACTCGGGTTCTCAGTATTACCTTAAACGCGGAGACTACCCAGACTATCAAAATTGGATGGGATATAATGACTCCATCAAGTCCTGCCGCATAATTCCTCAGGTATGATATGAATATAACCATTCATTTTTTTGTGAAAAGTTGGATGAATGATGAGATCAGAATTGGGTGATCAATGGTTTCAGACATACATCTAAGCCCCGTACACACGGTGCGACGGTCGTACGACCGAACGGCCCAAATCGTATGTTGGCTGATGTATCTCGCGTACTGACATGCAACGTAGGTTTACACGAACTGACACTTCCGGGTGTTCCTGACTACTGAGCATGCGTGTTTTGCACAGTACAACTTATTGGACCAACTTCTCTGTACACACGATACAACAGTCGTGCGACCGCTTGTTGGTACAACCAAAGTTTTCTAGTTTGCTCATCCAACATCTGTTGTACGACCGTCGTACGTTGGCTGTTCTAATCGAGCGTACTAACGGTTGGATGATCATACAACAAGCAGTCAACCGTTTTCATACGACCGTCGCACCGTGTGTATGGGGCTTTAACCAACAGTGTAGGAATTTCTACCCTTCCTGAAGTGTATCATGCTTTGCAGACAATTGAAATTTGTTTGTGGTCCTTATAGACAAAGTACTGTATGATATACACACTGTTGCACTGCATTTTTTTCAGCCGGCGATTCTGAAGAGGATAAAAGTGGTCTTAGCGGTGGATTTGCCGCGAGATCACTTTTATCAGCAGCGGGAGAGGTGCGCCCCCCTCCCGGCGTTTTCCGGTCATCTCCGCCTCTTACCGGATCCGCTGGCAGCGGCGGAGATGATCGCATCCATCCCCCCCAGTGTCCGTGAGCCGAGTGAGCGGATTCAGCCGCTCACTCGGCTCCATAACATGGCGGGGCGGAAATGACGTCAGAAGTCACATCCGCCCAGCGGTATTAAAGGGCCGGTTTTTTTTTTTTTTGAGATGTCATTTTTTCAAAATTTTTTTTTTTTTTTGCATGTTAGTGTAAATATGAGACCTGAGGTATTTTTGACCCCAGATATAATATTTAAGAGGTCCTGTCATGCTTTTGTCTTTTACAAGGAATGTTTACATTTCTTGTAATAGGAATAAAAGTGATCAATTTTTTTTTTATTTTTTTTTTTAAAGAACAGTGTAAAAATAAAAAGTAAAAAGCAAAATAAATTATTTAAAAAAAAAATTAAAGCGTCCTGTCCCCACGAGCTCGCGTGCAGAAGCGAACGCATACGTAAGTCCCGCCCACATATGAAAATGGTGTTCAAACCAAACATGTGAGGTATCGCCGCGATCGTTAGAGCGAGAGCAATAATTCTAGCACTAGACCTCCTCTGTAACGCAAAGCTGCTAACCCGTAGAAATTTTTTAAGCGTCGCCAATGGAGATTTTTAAGTTGCAAAGTTTGTCGCCATTCCGCGAGCGGACACAATTTTGAAGCATGACATGTTGGGTATCATTTTACCGGGCGTAACATTATCTTTCACAATATGGAAAAAAAATGGCCTAACTTTACTGTTTTCTTATTTTTTAACTAAAAAAACTGAATTTATTAAAAAAAAACACGCTTGGAAGACCACTGCGCAAATACGGTGTGACATAAAATTTTGCAATGACCGCCATTTTATTCTCTAGGGTGTTAGAAAAAAAAATATAATGTTTGGGGGTTCTAAGTAATTTTACAGCAAAAAAACATGTTTTTAACTCATGAACACCGAACCAAAAAAACAGGCTTGGTTGGTAAGTGGTTAAAAAGGCACTGAAAACAGGAATGATGTTCAAAGTTCAAAAACCTTTAGGGTGCACATGAAAAATCATCTTTCAGTTATCTGACTTAGATAATGTAACTTCATTGCTTGCTATAAGTCATTGCAGTTTACATAATGTCTTTTTATTACTGCTGCATATAAAAATGGATTTTATGTATATATTACTGCAGTCTCTCCTGATATGTTGTTTCCATCAGACCCTTCACCATTTTTGTCAGCCTACATATTACTTATATCAAGGGCATCCGAGTTTACATTTGTGGTTAGGAGGATGATAAAAACAGGCTGTTGAGATGCACTTTTATCACACCCCCTCCTCCAAGTTGCAAAAGTAGTGACGTAGTCCATATGGAGATATACCTACATATACCATGGGAATAATGCTTTGCATCATGGTGTGGCAAAAATGATCTCCCTGTAGCATTTGGTGGGAAGTACTGTCTGCTGAATGTGACCCATTTAAGTAAATATGTTCAGTGCATGTGGTTTTGACATGGTGGTGTGGGCTAATGCAAGTGTACACAATCCCTGAGGTTTTTTTTATGACCGCTAGCTACAGTATGCCTAAGGATGCATTGTTTTGTTACTTAAACTTTACAATTTGAAGAGTTTGAAGTATGTTCCCAAACAAATTTAATGTTTTGTGATATTTTAATTTTCATGAGATGAAATCATTCGCACCTGAGCAGAGCACATTCCTTGTGATTTTGAAGCATTTTTTTCAGGTGTTGACATGCATTTCACAGGCATTTTTACATGTGTTTACAAAATTAGCACAGAGCAATACAAATATTAAACTCTGTGCTATCAAGTAAAATAATCAAATATACAGTACTGTGCAAAAGTTTTAGGCAGGTGAGAAAACGGTGTAAATTAGTAATGCTTTCAGAAATAGAAGAGTTAGTAGATTATTTTTATCAATTAACAAAACAGAAGGTAAATGACAAGAAGAAAAATCCAATGCAATATTTGGTGCGACTTCAAATCAGCATCAATTATCCAAGGTACACACAGTGCTTGTGCACAGAGTTTAGCAGGATCTCTGCAGATACTGTAGGCTCTTCCATACATCTTCGAGAACTAACCACAGATCATCTGTGGATGTAGGCTGCCTACACCCTTCTGTTTCTTCATGTAATCCCAGAAAGACTTAATGATGTTGAGATCAGGGCTCTGTGGGAGCCAAACCATCACTTCCAGGACTTCTGGTTCTTCTTTACACTGAAGACATTGGCTGTATGTTTGGGGTCATTGCCCTGCTGGAGAATACATTTGGGACCAATCACATGCCCCCCTGAAGGTATTACACAATGGATAAGTATCTGCATGTATTTATCAACATTGAGGACACCATTGATCCTGACCAAATCTCCAACTCCATTTGCAGAAATGCAGCCCCAGACATTCGAGGAACCGCTATCATGCTTCACTGTTGCCTGCAAACACTCATTACTGTACCATTGTCCAGCCCCTCAGTGAACAAACTGCCTCCTGCTACAGCCAAATATTTCACATTTTGACTCATCAGTCCAGAGCACCTGCTTCAATTTTCCCTTAGCCTTGTTTCCACATGTGACGTATGGCTATTTGGCTATAATTCTTCAATGAAGACCACTTCTGGCCAGACCTCTATGGACAATAGATGGGTGTACCTGGGTTCTATTGGTTTCCGCCAGTTCTATGCTGATGGCGCTGTTGGACATCTTCCAATGTTGAAGGGAAGTAAGCATGATGTGTCTTTTATCTGCTGCATTAAGTTTCCTTGGCCAACCACTGTGTCTACGGTCCTCATTGTTGCCCGATCAATGGTGTCCTCTATGATGAGAAATACAGGTAGATAATTATCCATCATGCCATACTATCAGGAAGGCGTGTGATTGACCCCACATTTATTATGCAGAAGCACAATGACCCCAAACATACAGCCAATGTCATTAATAATTATCTTCAGCCTAAAGAAGAACAGTCCTGAGTCCTGGAAGTGATGAGTTGGCCTCCACAGAGCCCTGATCTCAATATCATCAAGTCTATCTGGAATTCCATGAAGGGACAAAAGGATTTAAGGTGAGAAGATCTGTGGTTAGTTCCCCAAAATGTTTTCAAAAAACCTACCTGTCTAGTTCCTTCAAAAATTGTGTGCACAAGCCCTGTATGTTCCTAAAACAATTGATGCTGGTTTGAAGCCAAAAGGAAGTCACGCGTAATATTGATTTGATTTCGATTTTTCTTCTGTTCTTTCGCTTTGCATTTTGTAAATTGATAAAAATTAACAATTAAAATATATATTTTTGAAAGCATTCTTACTGTACTGCATTGCTTCACACCTGCCTATAACTTTTGCAGAGTGCTATATATACCTGCATTATACATATTATGCATGTGTATTCAATATGTGCATGCAAGTGCTTAATACATTAATGTTTGTAACGTCTGAATCACATGCGTTTGTATCTGATATGTGTTAATGCTCAAAATTAAGTGCTTGAAACCATGATCCCGTGTATTATGTGAATTAAATAATCAATACAATCATTATTCAAATACAGTACTGTTCATGCAGTCCAAATCACATGTGCTTGTATAAAACATACATTAATACACTTAATAAACTGCTTGAAACCGTGATCCCTTACATTGAGTCAATTTATTAATCAATTTTCACTTCCGTGTGTTCCATCACCAGCCACACCACCTGCTTACCTTTATAAATTGACCCATATTCAAAATTGGTCAAACTGCTCCTTGCCCTTTAATTAGAGCTACTGATCTCCTCAGGACTCTCCAGATCTATAAACAAATTTCCTCTTAGTAAATAGACCTCATCTCCAAAACTCCAGCCAGCCTCTTCATTAATCCGTATTGCTCAGAAGAAATAGAAAGACATCATCATGTAATATGTTAAAACACCATACACTTTATTAGCCATAAAACATTAACAACCTATGGAAATACACTTACATACACAGCACACAACTTTCTTGTGCACTGTGACTAGTTTGCCACTTTAACAGTACATTGCCCCCTTAACCACTTACCAACCGGAAGGTTTTGCAGCTTTAGGACCAGAGCACTTTTTGCGATTCGGCGTTGCATCGCTTTGACTGACAATTGCGCGGTCGTGCGACGTTGTACCCAAACAAAATTTGCGTCCTTTTTTTCCCACAAATAGAGCTTTCTTTTGGTGGTATTTGATTGCCTCTGCGTCATTTCTTATTGCCGCTATAAACAAAAGAAGAGCGACCATTTTGCAAAAAAAACCAAATTTCTTACTTTTTGCTAAAATTCAAATCCAAAAAAAAAATATAAAAAAACATTTTTTTTCACCGTTTTTGGCCGATTTATATAATTCCTCATATTTGCGATAAAAAAAATTGCAATCGGCGTTTATTGATTGGTTTGCGCAAAAGTGGCCGCGTTTACGGATGGTGAGAATTAATTTCTGGGGTTTTTATTTTTTTTTTATTTTTTACTAATAATGGCGGCGATCTGCGATTTTTAGCAGTAATGCGATATTGGGGGGGACATGTCGGACCATTTTGACACTTTTTTGGGACCAATGACATTTATTCAGCGATCAGAAATTTAAATGTCCACTGATTACTGTATAAATGTCATTGGCAGTGAAGGGGTTAACCTGCAGGGGGAGAGCTAGGGGTTAATAGTGTTCCCTGGGTGTGTTCTTACTGTGGGGGGGTTGGGCTAACATGGGCATGAGAGATCTAACTGATCCCAGTGACAGGGATCAGTAGATCTCTCATGCCCCACTGACAGGGCGGGGAACCGCCGTGCTTACATCGGCGGTTCCCCGTTCTTTTCCCTATAGCCGCTCATCGCGGCTCGCCGGCGGACATCGGGTCCGCCCGAGCCGCGGGCACACTCCCCAGGAGTGTGGCGGGGGCGCACGTGCGCGCCGCCGGCGCGCGCGCCCCCTGGTGGCCAAATGCAAATCGCCGTTTATTTACGGCGATTCGCGCAGGGCTCCCTGACTGCCGCCGTGAAAAGACGACGCGCGGTCGGGAAGCAGTTAAAGACCAGGCCTTTTTCTGACATTTGTTGTTTACAAGTAAAAATCTATATTTTATAACTAGAAAATCACTTAGAATCCCCAAACACTCTCTCTCTCTCTCTCTCTCTCTCTCTCTCTCTCTCTATATATATATATATATATATACATATATATATATTAGCAGAGACCCTAGACCCTGGCAGTCATTGCAATATTTTATATTACACTGTATTTGCGCAGTGGTCTTTCAAACCCATTTTCTTTTTGAAAAAATACAATTCAACGAGTTAAGAAAAAAAAACAAAACAGTAGAGCTAGCTCAATTTTTTTGTATAATGTGAAAGATGATGTTACGCTGAGTAAATAGATACCTTCCATGTAATGCTTTAAAATGATGCACGTGGAATGGCGACAAACAATGGTACTTAAAAATCTCCATAGGCCACAATTTAAAAATCTTTACAGGTTACCTGTTTAGAGTTACAGAGCAGGTCCTGTGCTAGAATTATTGCTCTTGCTCTAACAATCGTGGCAATACCTCACATGTTTGGTTTGAACGCCGTTCACATATGTGGGTGCGACTTACGTATACGTTCGCTTCTGCATGTCAGCATGGAGGGATGAGGCACTTTAAAAAATGTTTTTCATATTTACTTTAATTTTTATTTTTTATTTTTACACTGTCCCTTTATGTTTAGTTTTTTTGATTACTTGTGTTCCTATGACAAGGGATATAAACATTGTAATAGAAATAAGCATGGCAGGTCCCCTTTTTTTTGAAAGATCTTGGGTCAAAAAGACCCCAGATCTCTCATTTACCCTTAAAAGCAAAAGTATTTTTTTAAAAACTTTAACTTAAAAAAAAAAAAATCATATCTTTAAGCCCGAGAACTGGAAATTACTTTGGAGGACGCTCCGGTCCTGAATGGGCATAGAGCCGAGTGGGGGCTATCTTGCCCTCACTCGACTTTCTGCCTAGCCATCATCAGATCAGGCTTATTGATGGCTTCGGTACACTGGGAAATGAGTGGGTAGTGACGGGAGGGAGGGAATCTCTTCTTACGCCTATAAAAGTAATCTCACGGCAAATCCGCTACTGGGATCACTGTTACCTGAAAACCGGCCGCCTAAGGGAAAAAATGACACCGGAGTTATGGCAGTTATCTGCAACCATAACAATGGTATTTCATGTCAAAATCATGATGTATATTCCCAGTTAGGCAGTCAAAGGCAAGACATCAGCATCATTCCACATAAAAAAAGCTCTACTTCTGTTTTCTGGGTAGAACGTGATAACTTCACATAGCTCCACCCCGTGGATACTTTAGTGCATGTATATAACATGTGATTATTTCACTTGATAGCACAGAGTTTAATACAGGCATACCCCACTTTACGTACACTCACTTTATGTACACTCGTGAGTATGAACACACATCCTGATCAGCTTGACATGGCACTGCTCCTGGTTCTTAACATTTAACGTTGGCATCTATGGAAATCTTGGTCAGCTTGACATGGCACTGCTCCCAAACCATAAGTGACAGGGACACCAAATTTGGGGAGCACCGGTAGGGGACCCAGGACTACAACATATTCATTCGGTAAAAGTGCCATATCAAGCTGACCAAGATTTCCCACTGACACCAATGTTAAAGTGTTAGTATACTCTCCTATCATTTTCAGCTAAGGAAGCTGACATCTTAGCCTCTGTTTAATCTGCAACTGCCATGATGCTGCACATGTGATCCATTATGACACCAACCATTGGATTGTTTGCTAGTTTGGTTGAGAGCACAATCAAGGAGACAGCTAGCATTTCCAGCATGCCGGGAATATTAACTCTTCTTTGACACTATCATATCGATGGGTTTACTGCCGCTTTAAATGTTAAAAACTGGGAGCAGTGCCTTGTCAAGCTGACCAAGATTTCCCATAGAGCTGGTTTATTTATATGCATTGAGAAGTGAAAATAGGCATTGCTTCACTTTAAGTACATTTTTGTTTTACATACATGTTCTGGTTCCATTGTATACTTAAAAGTGGGGTATGCCTGTATTTTTTTCAATTTTATTTAGATATAGTCAGAAGTATACAGAAACAGAGATATGGGGCAATGTTAGATGTACAATATAACATAGAAATTGACATAGCAGATGCCTGTATTTTTATTGTGCTGCACTAATTTTGTAAATATATTTTGTTGATGTACGAAAACATGACAATGCACAGCAGCAATTCATATTTGTCTTAGCTTTTTACACAGTTGGTAGCGCAAAGAATATATTTTTTTTAATTTTTACATGTATATCCAGCTTCAACAGATTGTTTCCTGGGCTGGACATGGGGAGAAAAATAGTTCTATAAAAGGAGAGGGATTGTTCAGGTGTACAAATGCACCAAAGCATGCAAAAACTTGTGCATCACATTTTTAAAGGCTCTCCCATTGAAGTCTTTGGGACCAAAAATGCCTGAATCTGCTCAAAAATTGTTCATGTACTATTTTGCACCTAGAGGGCCTGAGCATACAAGAGTGAACAGGGGCAATTAGAAAGACTGGGATTCTGCAAAGATCATGTGCAGTAAGGTGTAGTCAGGCATAGAGAAAAGATTGGAAAAAAAGTGTGAATGGGGGCTAAAACAGCAGGCAGGGCACTGCCACCAAATGATCACAGGGTATTAGTACTATATACATGCCAGTGTACATGTAACCATCTATAAGTGTTGGGTTGAGAAAAGTGAGAATTCTTTTGGATAGCTAGCTTAGTCATAAGAAGAACTGCTCAAGAACTGTTCTTTCAGTATGAGCCAGTAGTCATGCGTCACATTAGCGCATATTATGGCCAGCTGTTATATTTTAAAAAATGATGGGATTCAACTAATTAGTGATAATACATAATATATTTTTATTTTTCCACTTCAGTATGGTGGTTCTTACAGAATCAGGCTGCATGAAAAAGAAGACTTTCAAGGAGAGATGATGGAATTCAATGAAGATTGTCCTCACGTTTTTGAAAAATTCCACCACCATGATATTCATTCTTGCAAGGTACTTGATGGATACTGGATATTCTATGAGCAGCCCAACTACAGAGGACGCCAGTATTACTTGAGACCTGGAGATTATAGAAGATTCAGTAACTGGGGTGGATTAAATGGGAGAGTGAGTTCTTTCCGTCGTGTAATAAATGTCCTCTAGTTGAATGTATAAATACAAATAAAAATAATAATCAGCTACATGTTTCAGGCTATTTATTTTATTTATAGAAAAACCTCTGGGCAAAAAACAATGTTGGAGCATTAGCTAGGTACCAATAATGTACCCCCAGGGATGTGTGTCCCACTGGTGGCTGCTGCAGCATGCAAGACAATTTACAAATAGAGGAACTGCAGAGCAAGTGACTTGCTGTGATTATTGTGCTCAAGCCCCAACTGACATTTTCAATGGCCAATGTTCAGCACTTACATCACTGTCAGGAAGTGCCCACTAACTAGCTAAACACAATAGGAATGGCATATTGCATGTGGGTTGATGGAGGCTTCATCTCCCTGTTGTTCTAAGACACAGGCTGGAGTCGCGTGACACAGCCTGTGACTGGCAGAAATCCACCCACACCATGTTATTGCTAAAAAAATGATAAAAATTTGATTTCAAATTTATATTTGTATGACAATTTAAGTTTATTGATATGAATTATTTATTTTCACTCTGTATCCCAAAGGCTGTTTTGTTTTCATTTTGAACATGTGACCAGCAGCTGAGGACAAGAAGTTCCCCCTGCTTATGTTTCCCTGCAGATAGTCTGGCAAGGAGCTGGGTCTTGTGACAGCCATATATCGATTAGGAAAAACTTAGATTTTTTTTTTTTTTTTTTAAAGATGTAAAGAGAGGGGCAGGGAAAAAAGAAGAGTACAAGTTTTTGGATTGACAGTAGGGTACAGCAAGCAGTGATGACTAGAAGGAAGCACCTTCAATACAGTGGAAAGACAAAGCATTTAGTGGTGGGCACAAGGGAAGAGCAGTACAACATCCAATGTTAAGCAAAGCACATAAACAGAAAGAAAATGGGCACAGTCATTTGAAAAATGAACAAATTGTGGCTGCAGGACAGAAAATGCAAACAATGGACAAAGAAATGTAAGCTTCTAATTTAAAGAATATTGCACATTGCTGTCAGGCATTTCCAGATACAGTATTGATCAATTGGGGCAAATCAATATATTAGTGGCTCAGTTAATACATTTCTGTAAGACCCCTTTCACACTTGTGCGAGTTGTCCTGCAATTTGGGACTGCAAAGTCGCATGACAAGTCGTTCCCCATTATTTCCAATGAGTACCATTCATATCTGTATGACTTTCAAGTCGTGCCGACTTCAAAGTAGTCCCTGCATTACTTTGGTCCAAATTGGTGCAATTTGGTGCAAATAGACGTCAATATTCAACCCTCAAAGTCTCATGCAAATCGCACCTGAATAATATAGATGCGATTTCTGTACTAATTCTGTACGTAACATGTTTTCATTGAGCCCAAGTGGCAACAAAGTTGGACCAAAGTCGTACTGATCCCAAATCGCACCAAAGTCACGGCAAAATCTCAGTAAAATCGCTGCAAAAAATTGCGGTAAAATCGGGTCGCACAAGTGTGAAAGATGTATTTTAGGGAAATGTATACACTGTAAAAAGAATATTAGTGTATATTAATGACATAACTAGCAGTTATGTTTCTAGTAAGGTCTATTCTCTTTGTTCTCTGTATTTCTTTATTCAATCTTGGGGCCATTTGAACTCTTGGAATATTTCATCCATTGACACAATAGTGCAGGAGGAGCCTGAGGAATGATAACATCCAATGAGAAAGTTCTGCCAGCACTGTAAACGATTTTTTGTGATATTAATTTCCCAATAAATATTCCCAGAGCACAGTGAGTCTATATAAATCAACACTCTGATTTAGTCCCCTAGTTACCAGGTAAGCTCCTGCTGAACATCGATGAGATGCCATAGCAGTGTAGCCTGCTGCTGAAAGTGTTATATTGGAATGAAGCAATGCTAGTAATTATAACACAGCATTGCCCACTACTGTCAACTATCCCTTTTTGATTACTCCATAGTGCCATAAATCTTTTCATTCCACCCTTTATCCACTATTCCTTTCCCCATCACTGTTTTTATCCATCTATCCATCACATTATCTATCTCTCTTTCTATGACAATTTTTTTTAGATCTTCCATATACAGGTGCATCTTAAAAAATTTGAATATCATCAAAAAGTTAATTTATTTCAAAGTTACAAATTATCCGAAAGAACGAATGCTGCACCTAAACGAATGGAACTTAACAAATTAATAATAATTATAATAAAATGTTTTTTATTATTCATTTTATTTATTGTTATTAATTCGTTATGTTCCATTTGTTTAGGTAATTTGTAACTTCAGATAAATTCGTATTCGTTATGTTCACTAACATCGAAATTTTAAAGGAAATTCCAATACCTATTATTTACTAGTTAGTAATAGTTATTATTAGTTAGTTAGTTATTATTTTGCATTTTCAAATTTTCGGATTTTTGTAATTATTTTCAGATTTTTGTTCTTTTGAATTTTTGGATTCTCGTTCTTATTTTCGAATTTCAGAATTTTCAGACTTTTGAATATCGTTCTTTCGAATTTTTGAATTTCCAAATTTTCGAATTTATGAATCTTCAGAAAAATTTGTTAAAAGAGTTCTCGTTTATTCGAATATTTCTGTAATTAACAAATTTGTTGAATTTCATCGAAAAATGGATTTGGAATGAAACAAATTGCACATGTCTAAAAATGTGAATATGGTGAAAAAGTTCAATATTGTAGACTCACGCTGTCACACTCGAATCAGCTAATTAACTCAAAACACCTGTAAAGGTTTCTGAGCCATTAAATGGTCTTTCTGCCTGGTTCAGTAGTTTACACAATCATCGGGAAGACTGCTGACTTGACAGTTGTCCAGAAGACAGTTATTAACATTGACACCTTCCACAGGGAGGGTAAGTCACAAAAGGCCATCGATAAAGAAGCTGCCTGTTCATAGAGTGCTTTATCCAATGGAGAGTTGAGTGGAAGAAAAAAGTGTGGTAGAAAAAGGTGCCAAAGCAACAGGGATAACCACAACCTTGAGAGGATTGTGAAGCAAAGGCCATTCAAGATTTTGGGACAGATTCACAAGGAGTGGGCTATGGTTGGTGTCAGTGCTTCAAGAGCCACCACACACAGACGTATCAATGACATGGGCTACAAGTGTTGCATTCCTTGTGTCAAGCCACTCCTGAACCAGAGACAATGTCAGAAGCATCTTAAATGGGTTAAGGAGAAAGAGGACTGGACTGTTGCTCAGTGGTCCAAAGTCCTCTTTTTGGATGAAAGTAAATTTTGCATTTCATTTGGAAATCAAGGTTCCAGAGTCTGGAGGAAGAGTTGAGAGGCACAGAATCTAAGTTGTTTCCACAGTCAGTGATGATTTGGAGAGCCATGTCATCTGCTGGTGTTGGTCCACTGTGTTTTATCAAGTCCAGCGCAGCCCTCTGCTGACCAGCTTTATGGAGATGTTGATTTAATTTTCCAGCAGGACTTGGCCAGCCCACACTTGCAAAAGTACCAATACAGGCGGTCCCCTAGTTACAAACATCCAACTTACGAACGACTCTTACTTACAAATGGAAGGAGACAACAGGGAGTGGGAGGAAATCTCCCCCCGAGGAAGGGAAATTCACTCTTGTAAGAGTTATTATGGGAACAAGATGTCTCCACTGATGCTTTATCACCAAGGTTTATTTCCACAACAACCCAAAATTTTCAAAATCCAACTATCATTGGGACAGGAAGTGATGTGAAATCTTCTGAACAGAAACATAGACAGCAAAACAAACATTACAGGGGCGTTAACCCTTCCCTATGCTTACCAAAAAGCTTAAAATTATTTTTTTGGCTGAAGCTACACTTAAAAAATGTACCTGTTCTGACTTCTGAAAAATGCAACTTAAGAACAAACCTACAGACCCTATCTTGTTTGTAACCAGGGTACCGCCTGTACCTGGTTTGATGATCATGGTTTTACTGTGCTTGATTGGCCAGCAAACACGCCTGACCTAAATCCCATAGAGAATCTGTGGGGTATTGTCAAGAGGAAAATGAGAGACACCAGACCCAACAATGCAAATGAGCTGAAGGCTGCTATCAAAGCAATCTGGGCATCCATAACACCTCAGCAGTGCCACAGGCTGACCGCCTCCATGCCACACCACATTGATGCAGTAATTCATGCAAAAGGAGCTCTGACCAAGTATTGAGTGCATACTATACCGTACATGGACATACTTTTCAGTAAGCCAACATTTTTGTATTAGAAATCCTTTTTTTATTGGTCTTATGTAATTCTCTAATTTTCTGAGATACTAAATTTTGGGTTTTCACTAGCTGTAAGCCATAATCATCAAAATTCAAAATTCACTTTTTGAATTAAATTACTGAAATAAATTAACTGTTTGATGATTTTCAAATTTTCTGAGATGCACCTGTACATTTCTTTTAAAATGTATATATTTTTTTTGGAGCAAGTCAAGTAGGCTTAGAATCTTTTTTCATATTAAATTATATGCCCCTACAGGGGCATATGAAGGAGGACAGTTCTCTGGCCTCCTTAGTGATTACCTAGACATTTATTGATGCTTTCTTTTCACTAGAATAGAGAAGTGAGATGAAATCTCTCCAACAGGACATATACCCTATCCTGTACCCACAATTGATCAAGAGGATGGCAAAAAAAACAATAAAGCATGATCCAATTTGCTCCAGTGGGGGAAAAATATTCCCTCCTGATCCCCCAGGAGGCAGTCGGATATTTCCTGGACCAACTAACCGTTGTATTATTACCAGTATATTTTGTGCAGTCAAGAATGTACCCAGTTTTTTTTGAACAACCTAATGAGCTGACTAGAACTAGTTCTTGAGGGAGTCTATTCCACATTTCCACAGCTCTTACTGTGAAGAAGCCTTTCTCCATTTGAAGGTTACATTTCTTTTCCTCCAAACATAAGGAGTGCCCCCCATGACCTGAAATGATGTGAAAAGTTCATTATATGGACCACTTATGTATTTATACATGTTTATCATATTCCCACATAATTGCCTCTTCTCAAAAGATAAAACATTCAGTCCAGCTAATCTTTCCTCATAGCTGAGCTCCTCCATGCTTGTTATCTGTTTGTTTGCCCCTTTCTGTACTTTCTCTTTTTGTGAACTGGTACCCAAAACTGAACTGCACGTTCTAGATGAGGTGTCACTCATCTAGAATTTGTGCATGGGCAAATGATGTCTCTCTCTCTGCAGTCTATACCTCTTTTAACCACTTCACCCCCGGAAGGATTTCACACTTTAGGACCAGAGCCCTTTTTGCGATTCGGCGCTGCGTCGCTTTAACTGACAATTGCGCGGTCGTGCGACGTTGTACCCAATCAAAATTTGCGTCCTTTTTTTCCCACAAATAGAGCTTTCTTTTGGTGGTATTTGATCACCACTGCGTCATTTCTGATCACCGCTATAAACAAAAGAAGATCGTCAATTTTGCAAAAAAAAAACAAATTTTTGCTACAATACAAATCCAAAAAAAAAATATAAAAAACATTTTTTTCATCGGTTTTGGCCGATTTATATTCTTCCTCATATTTGTGATAAAAAAATCGCAATCTGCGTTTATTGATAGGTTTGCGCAAAAGTGGTTGCGTTTACGGATGATGAGAATTCATTTCTGGGGTTTTTATTTTTATTTTATTTTTTACTAGTAATGATTTTTAGCGGTACTGCGATATTTCAGCGGACATGTCAGAACATTTTGACACTTTTTTGGGACCATTGGCATTTATACAGCGATCAGTGCTATAAAAATGCACTGATTACTGTGTAAATGCCATTGGCAATGAAGGGGTTAACCTGCAGGGGGCGCTCTAAGGGTTAACTGTGTTCCCTGGGCATGT
The DNA here is from genome assembly GCA_018402905.1 of Glandirana rugosa. Taxonomy (NCBI): domain Eukaryota; kingdom Metazoa; phylum Chordata; class Amphibia; order Anura; family Ranidae; genus Glandirana; species Glandirana rugosa. The sequence goes on from BLSH010481413.1 coordinate 1,445,975, forward strand.
TCTAACTGTGGGGGGACTGCCCTAGCTGGGGAAGGGAAGTGATAACACCTTCCATGTAGAGAAAGGCTGTGATCACAGCCCTTCCCCCTCTCACAGAACGGAGGTCCATGTTTACTTACACGGACCTCCGTTCTTTCACTCCGGGGGGGGCATCGCGGGTGGCCGGCGGAGATCGACTCCGCCGCACACACTCCCTGGCCCTCCCCAGACACAGTGAGCACGCGGGCTCGATCTCGCGGCCGACCGTCATA